>CM053565.1:37994877-38015661 GCA_028646485.1 Cryptoprocta ferox
TGCATGAGTGTGTATAGCTTCAGGCCTTGGAAATTGGCAAGAGGGAGGGAGGAAGGAGAGCACAATCTTCAGAAGGTGTTTCTTGTACCTGGGGGATCCTGCTCTGAATCTCCTTAGTCCTCCACTGTGAACTGGGGTGGGGGTGGACGGGCGGGGGGTGGGGGAGTGGTGCTGGGGAATAAATCTTGTATGAGAACAATCTTTAAGAGACTGATGTTGAATGGTGTTTTACCCTTGATAGCGTTCTCAGGTGACAGCCTTAGAAAGGAAGTCCAGGTGTGAGCGACCCACCTGCCCCGTTTCCTTTGTGAGGGTCAGAATAAGCACCATGGTATGAGGCCACTTCCCTCCCCTGGAGAGCCCAGACAGCATAACTGGCACTCTTGGCTGGCATCTAGCCTGCAGTATCATCATGTGTAATTTTTTTTATGTTTATTTAGTTTAGATAGATAGAAAGCAAGGAGGGGTGCAGAGAGAGAGGGAGCCAGAGCTGTCAGTGTGGAGCCTGACCCTGTGGCTCACACCCACGAACCTGAAGATCATGGCCTGAGCCAAAGTCAAGAGTCGGATGCCCAACCGACTGTGCCACCCAGGTGCCCCTCATTTGTAATATTGTTCCTTAGACGTGTGAAGACAACTACGTGTTTCAAAGGCTAATGAGAATTTTAGGTAACAGAAGGCTTTAAAGAGTAGCACCCTGCTCTCCCTCAGGAGTGTTAGAGCTGCAGGGACAGCTGCTCTTTGGCCTTCAGCTGACCTCAGAAACTAGAAACACTTATTTCAGGCTTTGTCCCTTTGGCCACTGTGGGCAGAAGTGGAAAACACCTGCCAGGTGTTGCCGTAAGATTGACTCGGCCAACAGGAAACTTTTCTACAAGCTTTGTGGCTTAACCTAAGCCCCCTCCCAACCCTGCCTTTCCTTGGCGTTCAAACCACAGCACGTGTTGAGCGCCCCCTGTGTGCGAGGCTCGGTAACGGGCAAATGAGGGCATCGCTAAGGGCTTCTAGGCATTCTTGTGCCTTCCAACCACCCTCCTGCTAGTATCTCTTGTTTGGGGCCGTCGAAAAGAGCACTGGGCCGTGGGACAGGACACGTCCCTGTGGGTAACTGGCCCTGTGATCTTGAAGCCCTGTGATCTTGAACAAGTCGCTAGCCCAGCGGGAGTTGATCCCAAGTTTTCTCCCCCTTGGAACACCGGCCCAGCTCACGGTCACGAGAGCTCAGCCGCTGCCGCGGGAAGCTGGTCTCGGAACGTGAAGGCGTGATTTCCTGCGGCCTGCGTCCCGAGGGGGAGGGAGGGAGAGGTCCGGAGCCGGCGGCCCGCCCCCGCCGCACAGACCCAGAAGGGGCAGGGACTACCGGCGAGACCGGCTCCGCGCAGGACTGGTCGAACTACGGCTCCCGGGAAGGGTCGCGTCGTTCTTCGCCAAGACTTCCGCTTCCGCCATTCACCCCTTGCGGCCCACCCTTCCCGTCGCCGGAAGCAGCCGTTGCCCCGAGCAACTGCAACGTTCGGCTTTCCAAGTTGGCGGCGGGAAAGGCCATGAGTAAAGGCCGGACCGAAGCTGCGGCGGGAGGTAAACCGGACCGCGGGCGCGGGAGACACCCGGGCGGGGGGGGGGGCGGGCGAGGGGTCGGTTGAGTGACCCCCTCCCATGCCCCGTCTCCTCGTAGCCCCCGGGATTCTCCTGAGGTACCTGCAGGAGCAGAACCGGCCCTACAGCGCCCAGGACGTGTTCGGGAACCTGCAGCGGGAACACGGCCTGGGCAAGGCGGTGAGGACCCTCTCCTGGGATCCCCCTCCCCCGCCGTGGGGCCTCTCGAACCAGCCTGAGCTGCTGCCCCCTCGAGGCTGCCATTCTAGCCTTGGGCTTCCTAAGGCCGGTCGGCGCTACTCCCCGCTGCCTGAGCCCGAAGTCGTCCCTCTGATTGTTCGGCCCCTCTCCCCTGCCAGGCGGTGGTGAAGGCGCTGGAGCAGCTGGCTCAACAAGGCAAAATCAAAGAGAAGATGTACGGCAAGCAGAAGATCTACTTTGCGGACCAGGTGAGGGAAACCACAGATGATCACCCGTGTGAGACCCCATTAGGTGAATCAGTCTCTAGACTGAACTCCGACCTGAGGCGCCTCGTGAAACTCACCTGGCCTACGCTATTAAAAGGGCCCCAGGCACCCTTTAAATCAAAATGGGCACGCCCCTTGCTGATCCAGACTCCATGAGACTTCGGATCTGAGACGTGATAGATGCCGGACGACCCTGAATTGTTGCCACCAAGATCCTTTTCTGCTTGGAGGTTTCTTTTTCCCAGTCATCTAGATTAGAACCATCTGCCAAATGATTTGCCTTCTGTCCCCACCCCTCACTCCCAACACACATAAGGCGAATTTTGTGTCTCTAGGCCCGACCACCACCTGCGTGCGTCCCAGACCTTTCCGATTCAGTATCTCTGAAGTAGAATGCCCCGTCTCCCCTAAATGGGCTCCTTTTACAGGCTCTCCCTCAGTTAGAGCCACTCCTCACCCAACCCAGAGACTGGGGAGTCACTCTTGACCTCTCTTACCTCACAGCCTAGGCAGGCAGCAAATCCAGTTGGTTTCCCCCCTTCCTGCACCACCTTCCCCTTTCTGTCTGCCTTTGCTGCTTGAGTTCAGATGCTGCTCATCACACATCTTAAACACTGCAGCCAGAATGGTCTGCGTGAGTGCAAATCGAGGGCCATTTCCCTACTTGAAACTCGAGCACTCCCTACAACAGGGAAGAGGTACGCCGGACACTTGGCCCCAGGCTGCCGCTAGCCTCACCTGCCCCTTCACCAGTACTAGACCCATTCAGATGTGTTCTACCCCTATGTCCTTCCTCTGCCTGGAGTTTTAAAATCCCTCCTTCCTCTTCTGCCTCTTTGCTCAGCGAACTCTCACTCTGAGGATCTCCCCCAGGCATCGCCTTCTCCAGAAACCTTCCTCGGATTCTCTCCTTCCCTCTTCTTCAGGCGCTCACCTCCCTGAGGGGTGCTATATTACGGTTGTCTTTTTACCCATCTCCTCACTAGACTGCAGCCCTTCCAGGGCAGAGCCCACATCTCACTCTTCCTCCTTTGCTCAGCACGACCCCCCACCCCAATATCTAAAGTCCAGTAGACACCGAATACTAGTTTAACTGAACCACCCCACGGTCAAGGCTAATTTTCCTAAAATAGGTTTGATTACGTTACTACTCTAATGAAGAGTCCCTAAGGGAAAAGTTGGCGGAATTTTTTCTGTAGAGACAGTTTTGTGCTTTGCTGGCCACATGGCCTCTTGTCACAGCTACACAGCTGTCACAGCCACTCAGGGCCATCATTGTAGAGCGATATGTAAATGACCACATGTAAACACGTGGGTGTGGCTGTGTCTCCAGAAATTGTTTTCACAGCCCTGTATGTGGCAGGACTTGGTGCCCAGGCCGGCATTCTCGTTCTTTCTAACCTGCTCCCCAGCATCACTGACAAGACCCCTGCCCCTGAGCCCCAGCACAGTCCTTTGTGGCAGCTGGTCTCTCATGGGAGAGGCTCCTCAGACATTTACTTGAGTCCCTTCGATACCACCCACCTCGCCTCCGGACCTGCCCAGGTTCTTCCTATTATGGAAATGTGTAATTTAGGAGAAGAATGTTCCTTTACTTTTAGTCCAGTGAGTGGTTTTACCATTAAACTAAGATTTCTGACTTGTTCAGTATCCTGAAGCCCCTTGAGGACAGGCATCAGGTTTTAACTTTTCTTTTATACCTTTTTGTTTGTTGGACCAGTACCAAACCGAATGGTTTCTCATAGGGACCCACCCGCTGTCCTCCCAGACCCCCCGGAGGGCTGGGAGGCCCCAGGTTCTTGAGCGGATGTGATGCGGCCTCCCCTCCTGGGCCTCACATCAACCCACTTGTTTCTCTTCTCATCTCTGACAGGACCAGTTCGACATGGTGAGTGACGCTGACCTCCAGGTCCTGGACGCCAAAATCGTGGCCCTCACTGCCACGGTGCAGAGCCTGCAGCAGAGCTGCCGCCACATGGAGGCCGGTAGGACTGGGCAGCTGCCGGAAGGGGCCCCTGGCGTCAGGGTCAGTCCAGAGGTCAGGAATCCCTAAGTGAATGGTTTGCTGCCTGCAGTGTTGTCTTGCTGCAGTGGAGAGCTGGGCTGCCACAGGCATTATGTTGCAAGAAACATAAACAGCTAACGGCTTTTGAATATAAATAGGGAAAGCAAATGTGTGTCTTGCCCAACATTACCAGTGTGCTGTGCCCCCACTCCCTCGGTGCCTGCTGCTTTAACTGGCTACAGGGAACAGTCTGTTCCACCGCTTGTAGATGGAAGAAGAAAGTAGAATAAACTGGTAATTCTGTAAGTCTTAGTCTCTGCTGAGCAATTTCCAGAACATAGAACTCATTCTGGACCCTGGGTGTAGAACCTAGAGCAGGGTAGGGGCCCAGTCTCCTACCTCAGGGAGCACCCACTGGGAAAGACAAAACCCCATCATCAGGGGTAAGAAGTGACCTCAGGGAGATGTGGTTTCAGAGCTGAAGGAGTTAACTAGTGCCCTGACCACACCGGAGATGCAGAAAGAGATCCAGGAGTTGAAGAAGGAATGCGCTGACTACAGAGAGAGACTGAAGAACATCAAAGCAGCCACCAACCATGTGACTCCAGAAGAGAAAGAGCAGGTGAGCCAGGAGGGAGGGTGGTAGTGGGGAGGGCTGCCTGTGCAGGTCGGGAGTGAAGATGAGGGTTGCCCTCCAGCTGAGGGGCTAGAGGAAGCTGTTTCCCTGTGCAGGTGTACAGAGAGAGGCAGAAGTACTGCAAGGAGTGGAGGAAGCGGAAGAGGATGGTAAGTGTGGGAGCCCTGCGGCGGGCCCTGGAAAATGGCAGCCACCGGAGAAACTGCTGCCCGAGGTCATGGGTCCGCCAGGCAGTACCACCTGTCTGAAAAGGGCTGGTTTTGTTTCTTGTCAGGCAACAGAGCTGTCTGATGCAATCCTTGAAGGATACCCCAAGAGCAAGAAACAGTTCTTTGTAAGTGAGTGGTTCTCTCCCCTCCTTGCTCCCCTGGGGTCTTCGTCCCGGGAGGTCTCATTCACTGGTCTCCCTGCCCCAGGAGGAAGTTGGGATAGAGACAGATGAAGATTACAACGTGAAGCTCCCAGACCCTTAAGGCGTCCTTTGGCAGGACAGGGGAATGGAAGCAACATCCTGGACTGGCTGCCTCCTTCAGGTTGGCTTCTTTTTTGTTCCTGCTCTCTGCCTTTGAGCAGCCAAGAGAGGGGCATGAACAGAGTATCGTGCGCAGGGAGTGAGCGAGCCCAGAGTGGACGGTTGTCCTGCTCATCTCATTGTCATGCTCGTCTCATCGTCTAGATTCCAATTGCTTGAACTTAACACTTGGAACGACGCTGAAGGAAAGCATTTGGCAATATTTATTGTAATATAATTTGATATAAAAATACTTAATTTCCTCTGGATAACCAAACCTCCCAGCTGTCAACCCTGAGGCAGGATACTGGGTAGAGACAAGCTACTATACACAGCATTCAAGGAGTCCAAGGCCTCATCCAGGACTTTTCTGGGCTCCCCAGGAGGCCTTTAAAGTATCTTCTCTACCCCTTCACGCCGCCCCTGAGTCCTGGGAGAAAACGCAGGCAGCACTAAGATGGTGGGGACCCAGATACGCTTGACAGGATGGCTGGGAGTGGTTTTGAGGCCCAGTTCACTTTCAAAAATTGTAACTTTAGCAAAATTGCACTGTGGGTGTTTAGAAAAATTAAAAAAAAAAAATTTAATATGTAGTGCTGCGTCACATTTAACTTCTCTGTGCTGTGCTCCTGCCTGTGGGGACGGGGGCAGGAACCCAGCAGCCCTGGCCAGAAGAGGCCTGGTCTCACCTTGGGTCCCCCAGGCGGCTCTAGCCGAGGCACGAGGCCCTTCACCCCTCGTGCCTGGGGGAGTACTTCCTCTTGCTCCTCCCTTCCCATCCACCTACTACCAAAATGGCCAAACGTGGGCCAAATGTTGCCCAAGAGACCAAACCAAATGCAAATAGTAGCTTCCCAATATGTGTAGATCAGGAGCAAAAATCTGAGGATTAGAAGGGGAGAGGCCAGGACCTCTTAGTGGGGGGGGCCTGTTCTGCCCTTCCCCCCCCCCCAAAGACTTCTGTGGAGAAGGGGAAAGACCGTAGGCTCGAGTTCTGTGGTCAATATAATAAATTAAAGCTTTCACAAAACAAATACCCCAGCCCCACTGAGGAGGAAGGGGTGCTGGGGAACCAAACACTGAGAACCAGCTGACCGGTGTGCAGCGTGGCAGTCCAGCCTCAGCAGCCCACTGGCTCCGTGGCCAAGTAGGAGACACTGGCCTCTTGTCAGCTCTTCTGCAAGTTCCAAGAGCCAGTCAGTAGAGCTGGTTCTTCAGTTGGTGCAAGACGCCAATCACGATCTCCCGCAGGGTCTGGTGGGGGCAGCAGAGGAAGACACTCAGTGACGCTCAAGTGAGGACAGCCAGCCGGCACAGACAGAAAAAGCCCCTGGGAAGCCCTGTTTACTCTGAAATGTCCCTGAGACAGGACGGAGAAAGGGATGGAGACATGGAGAGCTATGTGGTAAAGCAAATACAAGAAAAATGAGACTGAGTGTCCAGTGTGAAACCCACTCTTGTGTCGCAGAAAACGTCCGGAAACCACAAAGGGAGATGCAAGTCAAGCCTCAGAAACTCCATGCAATACCATTAACCTACTGCTCCATTACAAATAACAAACCCCAGGGAAAACCACTTCAGTGGGCCTCGGGGTGGGAGCCAGGAATCTTTCCAAAAATTCCAAGTCATTTTGCTATGAGTGATGAGGGCTTACGTACTAGGCAGCCATAACGTGGGCTGACAAAGGCCAGAGCGAGGCCGTGCCTGAGTAAGTGCCCAAATCATTCCTGCCAAATGAAACCTTAACAAAGAAATTTGGGCTAGGAAGCAAGGAAGGGAGACAGCCTCAAGAAATCTAAAAGTTGCCGCCCTCCCTCTCTGAACAATTTATGACGTGGGCCACTTCGCCTGAAGGAAAGCGACGCCCCGCACCCCTTGGCCACCGCTACCCCATACCTGAGGCTTACAGTGCTCCTCAATCCAGCTGAAGACACAGGCCGACAGCTCCTGGAAACTGGCCACGGAGATGGAGGCATTGAAGGACTGGAACAGAGAGTCCATGATGCCTTGAAACACATTGAACTTGACTTGGTCAGAGACCTGGTCTTCTCCCTCGTGGGGGTTGTCCTGGTGCGCTTTCACAATCTGCTCATAGTTCCTGAAAGCGAGCAGGACAGGGCTACGGTGCAGTAGCAGCTCAGGTCACCCTACATACTCCCTCGGGAAGGGGTTCCCGGAGAGCTTCTGGGACAGAAATGAGTGATACCTCTCTACCCCTGGTTAATCCCACAGGCTACCTGTGGGATACATAGCAGGGATGTAGCAGATACGTATCTGCTATGTAGCAGGGACTGTTGGGGTGCAGAGTCCTCCCCCTAAGCCGCCACCTACGAGAAAGGATTATCTGCTCTGTATTATCTGATGTGGCCTTTGAACAAGAGAAAGGTATGAACTGAAGTCGGCCTCACAGTCCCCTCAGAAGCCCTGACCCCCCAAGCTTGGCGTCCCCCTTACACTTTCATGATCTTTAGGGCCGTGACGTCCTTGCGTAGCATGGACACCTCCTCCTCCTGCTTTTTCTTCTCCTTGTGCAAAAACTGGATGTAGTCAATAGCTGCAGTGGGGGTGAGCACAGAGGAAGTCTCAACCAAAGGGACAAGGCTGACTTTGTTTCCCCTTCCTCCCTTTCCCCAACTTTCCCACTGCAATCACCCCACCCGGGCCAGGCCGACAGTGGGTATAAGGCTCTGGCCTCCTCACCATCCCAGTGGCCCCAACCACTCCCAGTGCTCGCCCTGGCCATACTCTTCTGTAGAACGATAGCTTTGCTGAGCTTTTGGGAACCAATGGAGAAGTCCTGCTGCTGGCAGGTGGGGACGATGGTCTGGAGGTCATCATAGCCTCTCTGTGGAGACAGCAGGGAAAACAAGGGTTCCTTAACTCCCAGCGGATTCAGGCAAACTGGCACAAAACCTGTGAACCCAAGTTCCATGCTCACAAACTCAAAGGGGTGGGGGTGGGGGCTGGAAGGGAGGTGTTCATGTCCAGGGACTAGATCAGCTGCCACCAAGGATGCTTGGGACTGATGAGGGCAGGGTGGATCCAAAATACACAGAGCCCTCCTGCACTGGCTGAGGGGCAGGCCTCCCCAGTCACCTTGATGGCGTCTCTCCTCTTCTGCTCAGCCTGAGTATGTGCTCGCCGCCTCCGGTCTTTGTAGGACTCCTTGTAGGACTCCTGGTGGTAATCACTGTCCTCGTCATCTACACTCAGAGTTGGGGGCAGGAAGAGGTCATTTTGAAGCCAAGTGGGCCCAGCTAACCCACCTTGCCCCAGTGAGGAAGAAAAAACTGGTGCCCAGAGACAGCAAACGGACAGAAGAACCTAATATCCTAGAGAAGGTGAAAGCCGGTGAGACCTTGTGTCTAATGCTAGGCCTTCAGCACCCCCCTGCGGATGACTGAAGCTTCCTATCTAGGAAAATATACTAAAATGATGGTGTATCTGAGCCCCCCTCCGGGTGGGGGCATGTTGCTGCCTACCTGTATTGGGGACGGAAGAAGCACTGGTGGAACCGATGCTATTAGCTCTGGACACTACACTCCCCTTTCGGGTACTTTCTACAAAAAGCCCTGGAAAAGAGAGGTCCCGATCACTAAGGGGTAGGGCAGGAGGACACTGTTAGACCTTCAGACACCTGTGCGTACGATGGCTTCCTGATCCTTAAATGCTGACCTCTCCCTTTCAACCCAAAAGCCACCCATATTGGGTCATCCACTTCTTGCTGTGCCACACTGCAGTGCTCCTGTCCCTGGTGTCCCCACTGCTCCACAGGCCTGCAGTGATACCACCGCTTCACAAAGTGGCATCTGGGCGCAATGAGAATGAGAGAACGGCCAGCTCCCACTATTTTCATCATTTCCTTGCTTCAGAGCAGCAGGAACTACACCCTTATGCTTCCTGCCCCGGTCCTGCAGCTCCTCCCTCGCTGTCTCAGGGCAGGAACTCCGCTCAGGGACAGTGGACTGTGCTCAGGTGTGGCTGGCAAGACCACGAGAATCTTATAGGACTGTGGCGGGAGTGTCACCAGGGAGCTGGAGACGGTGGGGGAGGCACTCACCGGGATCCAGGCTGTTGTCACTGTAGGCATATTCCACCTGCGACACCAAGCAAAGGAGCCCATCAGACCTCCGCCGGGGGCAGGGCATGCGCGCTAGCACGCACACACACCCCCCTCTACCCCCCTCCGCTCCCCAGGGCGCGCAGGCAACAGCAAGATGCGCGTACACACCCACACACCCACACACCCCAGGGGTGCTCACGCGTTTGCAGGATTGCCCCGAAAGCAGTGAGCCGATAGGCCACGGGAGCGCCGCCCCTCCGCAGGATCCCGTCTTGCCCCCACCCCCTCTCCTCCACCGCCCCACCCCCCAAGCCCGGTCCCCCCACACTCGTGCACACACGCCTCACTTGTCTCCCCACCTTGGCACGCGCGGGGTGAGGGCTGTCTTCTCTGCAGCCCAGGGGCCCGGAGGGCGGGGGGACCTTTGGGGACTGCAGGGAATCCCCTAGTCTTCCGAACCCCCCACGTGCACGAGCCCGACCCGCCCTCCCCTCGCCGGCGTGCGCGCCCGCGGGGCTTGCCTTGACCCAGGGGTCGTCCGGAGAAGCGCCCGGCTCCGTCATCTCCGACCCACCGAACCGGAAACCAGCCAGCGGGCGGGCCCCCTGCGGCGAGGAAGAGGCGAGGCGCTTCCACGTGACCCAAACCCACCAACCCACGAACGAGAGGCGGAGGGCGGGGCGCGGCCCGCACATGCGCAGCCCGGAAAAACTCAAACCCGAGGGGCAGGAGACGCAGAGCCTGGCGTGGCGATGACGCCAAAGTCATCGTTCCCCTCGCCCACGCCGCGACACGAAGCACATTCTGTAAAACGGGAGTCCCCTCAAAAGACTCGTGCGAATAGTATCCCCGAAAGTTGTGTGCATGCGCTGTGCTGGGCCCGCGGCTCTCAGGGACGCGTGTCCAACCCCCACCCCGCCAGCCCCATAGTCCTGCAGTCCTGGCTGCCTCGGCCAACCCCGCATGGCTGCCAGCTCCGCGAGGGCACAGGCCCCGCCTGGCTCGTGGAAGGCCGGTCCTCCGACACGCAGCCTGGCGCCTGGCAGGGGCTGGTGGAAGAAATGCTTTCAAAGAGCCCGTTAGCCAAGTGAAGCCTCTTCACAGATACAGAAACCGAGGAACCTAGGAAGTCGGTAGCTTCTCCCAACGCAGACAGCTCGTCGGCGATAGGGCCAACGCTGGCCTCAGTCTGGTTAGCTTCAAAAGCTATGCTCAGAACCACTGCGCTCCCGGCTTCCAGATCAAGGCTTCCAAAGACACCTAGAGACACTGGGGCAGGACGCAGACATCATAGAGGCAGCACCTGGCAACATTCACCTTTAATTCTGTTACAAGTTGCAGCGTTTGCCCTGGCCGCTGCCGGCCGAAGGCTTCACAGACACTGTGGGCAAGAGTAGGCACAGAACGCCAGAGGGGCCTGCTCCCCTCTGAGGCACATCCTCAGCGACGGCCAAACACCAGCAAGCTGGGTAGACTTCGTGTGTCCCCCAGGCCCAGCCCTGCCCTCCCCCGTCTGGTTCGGAGTCTCCAGGCCCAAGCGAGGGTGAGCACTGAGGCCCCCATTCCTCCTCACCGCTGAATCTCTGGGCAGCTCCAGGGGCCGCTCTGGCCCCACAGGGAACTCATGGTCAGCCATGGGCCTTAGGGCGTCTGGGAGATGCGCTTCTGCAAGAGAGCCCAGGCTTTCTCCACCTTCGGGCAGGCCGGAGTGTCAGGAGGAGAAGACAGAGTCAGGCAGGCACCCACTGGAGACCCTCTCCTACAACCCAGCCCTTTCCTGGGCACCAACCTGGTGCTGGGTGACATGCGGTTCCCATAAGGTGCTCAGCACCACGTGGCTCTGGTCCACAAGCTGCTGCCCACTCATCTGGCTCTGCAGCCGGCTCTGAGCTGCAGCCTCGCTCAGCCCATCCCTCTCCACAATGCGTCGTACAGCCTGGGCACGGGGAAGCCAGCTGTCAGCCCAAGAGCTCGGAGCCGGCTGCCCTGCGCAGTGGGGAGGGGTTGGGGGAAGGGGTCCAGTACCTCATTCTCAGGGATGACGACGGTCCACACCTCATGCACCATGTTCTGCCAGCCGGCTTCAAGCAGCATGGCGGCATCGATCACGCACACACGCTTTCCTGTGGGGAGACGCCGGTCACTGCTAGCAGCACACTGCCACTTGCTACCAGAGAGCCGGTGAAGCCTAGTCCCAAGGAAAGTGGAGGGTCTGGCTTGGGGTGAGGAAGCTCCCAGGAGAACAATCTGCTTAATGTCCCCCTCGGCTGCTTCCATCATCCCTCCAACTCACCCTCAGCCACAGCCCGATTCATCTCCTCTCGAGCTAGTTCTGCAATAATTGGCCACATAATGTCCGTGAGTATCTTCAGCTGCTTCTGAGGAGGGGGAACAGATGAGTGGAAACCAGCCCTCTGAACCAGACCAGAGAGGTCCCCTCGGTCCCAACCTCTGGGTCTAGTAGCAGCTGAGGTGCCCTCGGAGAGAAGGGTGCTTACCTTGTTCCCGAACACCCGGCTGCCTAGAACCTTCCTGTTGATAATGCCATCTTTGTGGAGAATATCTGGATGACAGAGACACAGGGCTGGGCAAGGAGGCCAAGCCATCCCCTCACTTCAGGCCACTTCCAGTCCTCCCCAGGCATTACCTGTTCCAAAGGCTTCCACAACGGGCTGGTAGGCAGGACCCCCTGGGGCGTAGGCCCGATGGCCCAGGTGGTCACTGTCGATGACAAACGCCCCCAGGCCCTTAAGCCGCTGAGCTACTGAGCTCTTCCCAGAGCCACTGATGCCCGTCAGCCCAATCACGTAGAGCTGTGTGGGGAGCTCGGGCCTCTTCTGGAGGTAGATGAGAGGAAAACCCCGGTTACTAGGGTCTTCAGACTCCTGCTTGAGACTGAAATCCTCAGTCTTTACTCTCCAGCATTTCCAGCCCACCCAAGCAGAGGAGAGGGAGGACAGGCGTACGTATGGAGGCCGAAGCAGCTTTCCCAGCAGTCGTTGGCGGGAGGTGGAGGAACTGACTTTGTCCTCTTCATTGTCTGTATGGTTTTGGTCCTTCAGCAGCTGGATCTGGAACAAGGCAAGCTCCTCCAGATTCTGAGATTAAAGAGGAGGGGTGAGGGGAGGAGAGGAGGGGTGAGGGGAGGAGAGGAGGGGTGAGAGGAGGAGAGGAGGGGCAGGATGAGATGACGACATCCGAGCTGCCCCCTTATCCTCCCCAGGGGTAGAGCCTGACTCCAAAGAACTGAGAACCAGCTCCTTCTTGCCTCTTCGTCACCACCCCAAGTCCTCTCTTCCTGCCTCTAGGGTCACAGTACTTCCAACAGCCCCCCACGTGGCCTTCCCCGTCCCCATCCACTCTCCCTTTGCCAGTCTCCCTCAGGGGTTACATTCTCAAGACGGAAGCGGTTGACGGCCATCCCCCCACGATAGGTCTCCTCGCTGACCACCAGGAACTCCAAGGAGGGGTCAGAGCCAGCGGGCCCATAGGGGTCCAGCAGGGGGATGATATCAAAAGTCAAGGAGGGCTTGATGTCCACCAGGAACTCACTCAGATGTTCCACACGTTCTGCGTAGGGTTGGAGCAGCTCAGGGAGCAACTTGCCTGAGGAAAGAGCCCAGAAGAACAGTGAGATCTTTTTACTGGGGAGGAAAACTATAGGCAAGTTTGGGGAAGACTATCCTAAAGCATCCAATCTCCGGCGGGGCGGGGGGGGGGGGCAGAGTGGCAGGAAGAAAGGGCTAAGCTGGGAAGTGCTCTATGTCAAGGGAGCAATGAAGAGGGGGCAGCCCACAAGCACGACGGTCATGGCAGGGGTGAGCATGTGTCCAGAGGACGAGCAGTGCCAGGGGACATCAGAATCAGATGGAGAATTCCAAGAACCTCCCCAACCATGAATCCCCTCTTGCTGTATCTCTGGCACAGCTACCCACAACCCACCCATCCATTTACTCCCAGGGTCTCAACTTTTAGGATTCATGAGCCGGAGAATGTGTCAAAAGTGCAGATTCCTTAGTCCTACATTTGGGGGTATTCTGATTTGAGTGGTGAGTAGATCACACATGGAGAAAGCTGCACTAGTTCATTTAACATAATTTCCTTAACACCCACCGGGTGCCAGGCGCTGTGACACACGGGAGGGTGGGAAGTAAAGGATGCCCCCCCTTCCCTGGCACTGAAGGAAGATTAAGGAGTTTTGAGGGTCCTCCCCTGCTCTCTCCCAGAGTATCTCTCACTCACTCTTCAACAGGTCTTTATCTGCTACTCCCACCACAAGCTGCTCCTGGGCCAGGATGCACGCGACACTGAGCAACACCTTATGGGCATTGTGCAGGCGGTCAAACGTGCCGCCCACAGCCCCACGGTGGTAGCCGCGCACTGGCTGCTTTGGAGACCTGGCCACGGGGGAGGCTGGCCTGATGGTGGAGGGTAAGGGGGCATCCAGGGGTTCCCCAGGAAGCTCTCCAGGCCCATAATCGGGGTAGAGCAGCACCGAAGCCAGCTGGGGACAACAACTGTAGCAGCTGGTGGCATAACGCTCTAGCTGTTGTTTGACCGGGTTGTACTGGCTCCCATCCAGGGTCTGGAAGTCAGTCAGCACCACTTCCGGTGGGTGGGCCAGGTTCTGGACTGAGCTGGGCAGGGAAGGGAGAAAGGCGCTCTTGGCTCCTATATTGGTCAGCAGGACTCTGACGTCCAGGTGCCTGTGGACATCAGCGCCGGCGTAGAAGTGCGTGATGAAATCCAGGACCTCAAACGTGGCCTGCACGAGGCTGGACTGGGGCTGGGCCGGGCCCCCCAGGCTCAGGCCCGGCTGCAGGTGTACGTAGAGCGTGTGTTTCACCAGCCGGGACGCCGAGGTCAGGATGGGGGCCAGGCGAGGGACCAGGGAGGCGAGCGGCGTCGTCAGCACCAGGAGGCCCGACCGGAATACGGCCATGCTGCCCAGGCCTGCGGACAGCCAGGGAGACGAGGCGTGGGTGACTGGGCGGTTATGTGGCCGAGGATGAAGGCAGTCCGGGGCCCTGGGCCCAAGGGAGAGGACCTGGCGCGGGGACGGGGTCTCAATGCTGATCCAGAGGAACCTGGGGGAAGGCACGGGGCCTCGGGGCTATGCGCTAAGCCCCGGTTTCACATCTCTCAGACGGAGCGGTGAAGCTGCTGAACGGAATCGAAATCCTGGGCAGGGAAACTGGACAAAAGCCCCTGAGTCACAGGGCTGGGGATCCAGAAATCCTGGGCCCTCCTGCCAGGCTGTACCAGGGTCTTAAGGGAATCGAAAGAGGATACTAGATGGGAAACCCTCAGGCTCGGAGCGGCCCTCTACTTACTGACTTCTAGGCTTAGGTTCCGCTAGGGCCGCCGCGGAGCCTTACCTGGCTGCGACCCGGAAACAGTGGTTCAGCGGCTGCGCCTCCGAGCTACGGAAGGGCAGAGAGGCCAAAGTCTTAGCTAGGTTCGGGGATCTCGCGAGACTTTGTAAGGAGTAGGGCGGATCCTGCCGAGGAGGTGGGGCCGAGCTCGGAAGCTGCGGAGGCTTGTGAAGCTGTTTATTTCCAGATCTCAACTGCTCCCGGACCAGTTGGTGGAGGGCCCGGCGGAGCTGGAAGCTCATTTCACGGACCCTGACAGAGGAGAATGGCTGCAGCTGGGTTACCCAGGAGATAGCGGCAGAGGCAGCACACACACCTGACTTTCCTCTTAATAGGTTACAAGACACAGCATCTGGGTGGCTCAGCCGGTTGAGCGTGGGACCCTTGATTTTGGCTCAGGTCATGATCTCACGGTTTGTGAGTTCAGGCCCCGCATCGGGCTCTGCGCTGACACTGTGGAGCCTGCTTGGGATTTTCTCCAAACCCCCCCCCGCCCCCACGTCCTTTCCCCACTCGCATTTGCGCGCGCTCTCTCTCTCAAAATAAATAAACATTAAAAAAAAAATTACAGGGACGGAGGGGGGTGCATAGGGTAGCCCTTAAATCAGGACTCAGAGTCCCTGGAACCCTCTGGGTGCCCTCCCACTCCAAGGATCCTCTTGTGGGAGGCCACGGGACAACTCTGTCCAAGCCCCATTTCACAGTTGGGGAAGTTGAGGCCCTCTATGTTCCAAGGACATGTAAGGAAGTAATGACGGAGGCCTGGTCTTATGGCTCACCACGCCACTCGGAACCAGTTTGAAGGAGAGAGGGGGAGGAGAATTCTGCATGGCAGCTGAGTCGAGTTGCCAGAGGATGGCCTCCAGACGGGAGAAAAGGGGAGGAAGGAGGGAGACCTAGTGTCAGGGGTTTAGTGTGAAGCTAATGGGGCTGGAAAGGCCGCAGTTGGTAGTCTCCCTGCAGAGAGGAAGCCAGGTTGCCATCAGGAAATGTTTCAAGTAAATCGTTCACAGAGAAGTCAGAAGGGAGGGAAACCAAATCCTCTAAGATTCCAATATTGTGCTGTGGCTTATTTTCCCAAACTAAGCAAATGCTCATTTTCATAATTACGTGGAGTTTTTCCAATTAAGTTTATTTATTTTTGAAAGAGAGACGCAGCGAGAGGGAGAGGGAGATAGAGGTAATTCCAGGCAGGCTCCGAGCTGTCAGCTCAAAGCCCCACAGGTGGGCTCAAACCCACAACCCATGAGATCATGACCTGAGCTGAAATCAAGATTCTGACGCTTAACGGACTGAGCCACCCAGGTGCCCCCTTTTTTTGTATTCTTAAGGAGGTGCCTCTAGGGGGCACCTGGCTGGCTCAATTGGTGGATCATGTGACTCTTGATCTGAGGGTTTGTAAGTTAGAGCCCCACGTTGGGTGTAGAGATTACTTAAAAACAAAATCTTAAGAAATGAAAATAAAAGAGATGTCTCAAAGGTGTATAAGCCTCTGGCCCCACTGAGCCTGGATGCGCCCCTGGAGTCAAGCATTGGAAGAGTTATAGAGCCGCAAAGGCAACGAAGCCAGCTTCAGGCAGGAGACACCGTGGGTTGGATTTTACATAGAGGACCCCATATGAAGAAGCAAACTGAGGACTCTCAGGAAACACCCTGAAACATCTGGGCACAGACTGACACGGAGTCGCTCTTGGAGGAGATAGGAGTGCTGGTTGGCTCTCAAGCTGGCCCTCGGCAATTGGAGGCTCCTCACCCACTCCTCTGTCCTTAGTATATGCTGTTCCCACAGCGATAGCCTTGAGAGAGCAATGTGTTGAGACCATCTGGACGGTACATGTGATGGAACCTGTTTAAGGCCTCTATATACACTACTGAGATTCTGGTGGGCAGGTGCAGAGATCTACTTGTCTTGTAGCCGCCCCAGGATGAGTCTCCTGTCAGTTCTCTTGCTAATTAACACCCCCCCTCCCAATCTGGAGTGGTCTGCCTCTTTCTTTGGTCTCTCCTCGGCCCCTGTGTATGGGAGCCAGTTTCAGATTTCACCCAGGGAACTTCTAGGTTGTGAGCCAACAGTCATTTTTATTCAGTAAATGTGGATTCAGTGCCTCCCATGATCAGGAACGGTTCTAGGTATAAGGGGTCAACCAGTGAACAAAACAAACCAATGAGCTGCCCTGGAGCTTAGGTTCCTCTGGGTCTTGGGATAGGGTGGTGAAAGTTATAAATGTGTAACGATAAAGTCAGCAAGTCAATAAATAAATCTATAATACATCTAGTGGTGAAAAGTGCTATGAAGAAAAATAAAACAGGGTAAGGGAACTATAAACGGGGGGAAGGGAATGCTATTTTAGAGAAGGTCGTGCAGGGAAAGACCTGAAGGAAGAGAAAAATCAGAGATTAGGGAAACTGTACTGGACACAAGTTCAAAGGCCCTGGGGCAGAAAGCCAGTAGGGCTGAATCAGATGATTGTAAGCGACGAAAGGTAAGGTCAGAAAGGAGGTGGAGCCAGATCAAAGAATGTGTTGGAGGTCTTGGAGAATAGCCTTTGATTTTACTTAGAAAGCCACAGGCGGCGTTCTAAGCACAGACATGAAATAACTTTCATTTTTAAAAGATCATTCTGGCTGCTCTGTAGAAATTTTACTTGGTGGGCATGGGTGGCATCGAAGCAACCAGTTAGGAAACCACTGCGCTAATCCAGGTGCAGTGATGGTAGACCAGAGTGATTTCCAGATAGGTTTTGAAGATTGAAGGTGTTTGCTGATGCGTTGGTTGAGGGAAGAATGGGATTGTCAGGTACTGAAGTGGGGAAGACCGGGGCAGGAGCAGGGGGAGGTCTGGAAATCAGAACTTGGGTTTGGACGCGTAAAGTTTATTAGACATCAAGTGGAGCTGTTGAGTAAGAAGTTGGAGATGTATGTCTGGAGTTTTGGGAAACAATGCAGTTGGAGACATTGGAGACTTTGGTGAGGTTCATGGACGGTCCTCGAAGTCATGGGACTGCAGGAGACTATTAAGAGTATGAATGTGGGGCGCCTGGGTGGCTCAGTCGGTTAGGTGTCTGACTTTGGCTCAGGTCATGATCTCGTGGGCCGTGAGTTCAAGCCCTGCACTAGGCTCTGTGCTGACAGCTTGGAACCTGGAGCCTGCTTCAGATTCTGGTCTCCCTCACTCTCTCTGCCCCTCCCCTGCTTATGCTCGCTCGCTCTTTCTCTCTCTCAAAAGTAAATAAACAGTTCTCTTGCTAATTATAAGTTAGCAAATAAAGTAAATAAACATTAAAAGAAAAGACTATAAATGTAATTGAGACACGTAACTGGCTCAGTTGGTGGAGTGTGTGATGCTTGATCTTGAGGTTGAGGGTTCGAGCCCCACGTTGGGTACAGAGATTACTTAAAAATAAAATCTTAGGGGCATCTGGGTGGCTCAGTTGGTTAAGTGTCTGACTCTTGATTTCAGCTCAGGTCGTGATCTCACGGTTCCTGAGATCAAGCCCAGATCTCCAAGTTGGGCTCTGTGCTGACAGCAAGAAGCCTACCTGAGATTCTCTCTCTCCTTCTCTGCCCTCCCCTTGCTCACACGTGCGCACTCTCTCACTCTCTCTCAAAATAAACATTTACAAAACTTAAATTTAATTTAAAAAATAAAATCTTTTATTTTTTTAATGTTTTTTATTTATTTTTTGAGAGACAAGAGAGAGACAGCGTGAGCAGGGGAGGGTCAGAGAGAGAGAGAGAGGGAGACACAGACTCTGAAGACAGACTCCAGGCTCTGAGCTAGCTGTCAGCACAGAGCCTGTTGCGGGGCTCGAACCCACGAACCGTGAGATCATGACCTGAGCTGAAGCCGGACGCTTAACCGACTGAGCCACCCAGGCGCCCTAAAAAATAAAATCTTAAAAGATTATGAATGTAAATTCATGGAGGGGTCACACTGCCTTTCTCACCATTGCGTCCCCATTCCGGGGGTGTGACCTTGTGAGTGGAGTGTGACCTTGTGAGTGCATGCATACACACACACACTGTCACAGTGGGGTGTAAAGGAACAGACTGGGGGACAGGAGCTCAGAGATTCATGCCATCCTGGCCCTCTGCCCTTCCTGTGGCCTTTCTGGATCCGGAAGGGGCAGCAGAAGCATCTGGGCCAGCAGGGCAGGGAGACAGGCAAGGATGAGCTGGCTGAGGCCCCCTGTGCCAGGACCAGCCAGCAGCCCAGCGCCCAGAGTGGATGGCTACCTGGAGGTGGTGGCAGGTCCAGCTGCTGTACCTCCTCCCTCTCCCCCCAGGTTCCAAATAAACCCCAGCAGTTTCCCCTCTATTCTGGCTTCCCAAGCTCCCGGCAGCCATGCCCCTCCCTGCCCGTTCCAAAGAGTCCTCTCCCTCCCCTCCCCCATCTCTTAGGCACACCTGCTCTCCCCACAACCTCATCTAGTACTCTCCCGGTTCACTCCTTCTCCAGCACCCTACTTTTCAGGAAGATAGCAGGAAATTGACCCCACAACCCTGCAAACCCTTTCTCTGGCTTCAGGAAGGAGGACAGCCCCTTGGGCAGGCGAGCCTGACCTGGAGCCTTAGCTAAACCTCCTGGTAAGTGGCAGCTTCTGGGCTGGTGGGGATCCCTCCAGCTGAGTTCTGTCAAGGGCAGGGGAGGCGGAAGAGGAGGAGTGCAGCTGGATCCTATAACTCAGCCTTGTTTCTTCTCTACACATTGGGCTTCCGCATAGGTACACACAGTAGTAACACCACCGCTAGTAGCAATAATAGCGGTGCCTGCTATTAAGACCTCCGTCCCAGCACTTTCAGGATAATTAGCTCAATCCTTCATACAACCCATGACATGTCTCATACCCATTTTACAGATAAGAGGACAGACTCAGAAAGGATAAGGCCCTTGCCTGAAGTCTCATGACTAGTGGGGGCCAAATCACAAACCGACCCTTCCCAGGTCCGCCTCACCCCTGCTGCAGACACCCTGCGGGAATCCAGGGACCACTCTCGACCCTGCCCTTCGGTGGGCTACTTCCTTCCTTTTTCCGGGCCTCGGCTTGCGCGTTCGCGTTACCAGGGCGAGCCACCGTCTTTCCAGATCGCCCACGCGCCGCCTGTCGCACACGTCCCCCGGAACCGCGCGCCCTTGGGGTCGCAAAGGAGAGAGCGGCAGACAGCTACGGGCCAAGCCTTTATTGCGGGGCGGCTGGACGAGCGCCGAGCGCGGGGCCGCCCAGGTCCGCGGCGGACTCCTCGGGGGCCTCGTCGGCGAACGCGGCGCGGTGCATGGCGGCGACGTAGCTGCGGCCGCTGGGGTCGGCCAGGCGCATGCGCACCAGGGGCAGGAAGCGCTCCGTGCTGAAGTAGCGCAGCGCTGGGCTCGGGTCGCGCAACGCCGCGAGGAAGACCTGCGGCGGGAGGAGGCGCGTGGCCGGGGCTGGCCGCCACCCTCCCCCCCCCCCCCGCCACGCGTCGTCTCTGCTCCCGGGGCCGCGCCCGGCGCCTACCTCGGTCACCTCCTCCGGGTCCTGCGCCGCCTCGCGTAAGATCCGCTCCAAATGGCGCTGGTAGCGGGAGAAGAGGTCGCGGGTCTCGGCGTCCGCGCCGTTCAGCGCTCCGCCCCGGCCGCCCTCCAGCTTCTCCTGGAAGGCGGTGCGCACCGGGCCGCACTCGATGAGGCTCACGCTGCGGGCACAGAGCGGCGGGTGGGCGGGGGCGCAGCAAGCGGGACGGACGAGGCGGGCAGGGGTCTGCGGGTGGGCCTCGGGCCCGGGGTAACCAGAGCGTTTGAAAAGCGGCTCACTGCCGGAAAAGCCCCCCTCCCCCGCCACACACACAGCCATGGGCGGGGGGGGGGGTGGTGGTGAGGGAGACGTGCGTCAGAATCCCAACCTGGCCGGCTCCCCTCAGCTGTGTGACCTTGGGCAAGTCACGTAACCTCTTTGGGCCTCCGTTTCCCAGCTGGGTGGCAGAAGTGAGATAACGGGTGCCATGTGCCCAGTACTGCACCTGGCATACAACGAGTGTGAGCCGCAGTGGAGAGGGGCCAGGGAGAACGCCTGAGAGTGGCTCAAACAGGTCAGGGTGCCGGGGTTCTCAAAGTCAGAGGGTGCTGGGGGCGGGGCGGTGACTCACTGGACCC
>CM053565.1:38016161-38042013 GCA_028646485.1 Cryptoprocta ferox
TTCTCATACAAGATTTATTCCCCAGCACCACTCCCCCACCCCCCGCCCGTCCACCCCCACCCCAGTTCACAGTGGAGGACTAAGGAGATTCAGAGCAGGATCCCCCAGGTACAAGAAACACCTTCTGAAGATTGTGCTCTCCTTCCTCCCTCCCTCTTGCCAATTTCCAAGGCCTGAAGCTATACACACTCATGCAAACACACCAAATCTCCTCTCCCACACTTCCCGTGTTTTCCCCATCAGAATTCACCTGTGAGACATCTGGGCTCTGAGAAGAGAGAAGGTGTCCAAAGTCTGAGAACCCTAATGTGGGGAGATGCCATTACCCCGAATCTTCACACACAAGTGACTATGAAACAGGCCCCTAGCTCTT
This sequence comes from Cryptoprocta ferox, assembly GCA_028646485.1. Lineage (NCBI taxonomy): Eukaryota > Metazoa > Chordata > Mammalia > Carnivora > Eupleridae > Cryptoprocta > Cryptoprocta ferox. The sequence goes on from CM053565.1 coordinate 38,016,535, forward strand.
CTCCCTTCTCACTCTTTTCACTCCCAGCTTCTACCTTGTCCATCAACCAAGAGCAAACATGTTAGCACACTCCCACCAGCAGCTCATGAAAATGGGCTCTGTCCAACATCCCTCGCCCAGGTATGGGAGTGTTGGGGGAGTGGTCCCTGAGGATCAGCAAAGGGTTAATGCAGAGGGCAAGAGGACAGAAGAGTCTGGCCTGAGCTCTGATTTGGGAGGCAGAGAGAGGCTGTAGGCTGGCATCGTTTTAGAATTACCATTTTTAGTTTTTCTCTAGCATGATTTATTTCTAGGGGCAGTAGAACAGACACCCCTTGGAGGGGTGTCCTGACTACAGACACATTCTTGCTAACTGGGCTCATCCCTAAAAGAGGCCCTGCCAAGTTGCGAAGCAATTGAAAATAAAACAATGAAAGGAACTGAATCGGGAGTAAGAGCTGGTGTGAGAAGAGCTGGTGGCTCCTAGGGTGAATGCCAATGAGCCATCTGTAAAGTGCTACTTTGACACCCCCCATGCAATTATTGCTTCTCCAAAGGAGGAGCAGGGGAAGGAACAGGAACATGGAAATGGATATGGTATGGTATTGCTTTGCTCAGGCTGATGGTCAGATGGAACCAGGGGTTAGCAGCACCAAAAATAACCAGGCAGCTTCAGAAGATTCAGTGAGACCATGAGATACAGAGGCACCCGCCCTCTCAGCCAGCTGACCCCACAGCCCAAGGTAATGTGGAAGAGGCCCACCCCCACGTCGTGTTCACATTTCTTAAATTTCACAAGCACTACATTGGAGCACTGGAAGTTAGGCCTCAAGAAATGAGGATGGGCTGGGGCAGAGGGAACAGGCCTGCTCTGCAGAACCAAAAAACTTGCTTAGAAAAAGACAAATCAAATCATGGCTTAGCAAAAGAGGAGGATGGCAATAGAAGTCTTCCAGCTGCTACCTGACTTGGAGCTCCAGGGAGGAGATGAAGGGAAGAAGGAAAAAAGAGTGGCTTCTATCAGAGGGCCCCCGAGCACCCATACCTAGAAGCAAACAGCAGCACCCCCTTGAAGGGGAACCAATACCCATGATTACTTTGTTCCCTAAAAGTACCATTCTGATGAAGAGAAGCCTCCCTGGGGGGAGCACTCTCACTGCAGTGATTGAGCTCAGAAATGGGCGTCCAGCTGGTAGCAGGGGAGTGAGTATCCTCTCTCAGCAGGCCTGAGCTTCAGCCAGGCCATCAAGCATACATATAGAATTCAGTGGATGGGACCTGGGTTCTTCCCTTGTCCCTTCACCTTAAGTGGGATAGGGAGAAAAAAAATCCTAAACCACAGTGACCCCCCAAAAGGAGTCTCTGCCTCAGTGGCTCCTGGAACTGGCAGGGTCCAGCTGATTCAGCTCTGACTGGTCCAGAAGTTCAAAGTCATCTCCCTCAGCATCAGTGTCCAGGTCTGAACTAGGGGCCCGAAGGAAGCCTCTTGTTGCTCTCCGGGGAGGTGGGCCAGAAGGGCCTGTCTGGGAGGCCCCTGACAGGGCCAGGTGGATCATGCCCTGGGAGACCAGGCTGGCAAGGTTGCTGGTGAGGTTGGACCCTGCGGGCAGGGCACCAAGCAGGAGCTCTGGCAGTACAGCCTCGTCCTGGCTGGCAGGAGGGTTCTGGAGCTCCTCAGCTCCCGGTGGGGAACGGTACATCAAGCTGGGCATCCCGATGCTGGTATCGTCCTCGTCATCCAGGCCAGCAGGATCCACATTAATGGAAGGGAAGTCTGGAAGGTCTCTGGCAAAGGATTCTTCTGGATCACTGTGACCATCTAGGTCTGGGAGAATAGAGGAGTGTCTGAGACATGGCAACAGCCTGGCACTCCTGTGCCCCAGTCCCACATAACCAGATTTTTCTACCCTGAATTTCTCAGGGTGAAGAAAAACCTGTGGCATTGGTTGGCCTTTCCCCTCCACTTGCAGACTGCTATGATCTCTACTGACCAAAGAACTCCCTCTCCTTCCTCCACTATGCCCCATATGAGCCTAGAAATCTGAGGCTATTAAGGGAGAATTTCAAGGAGAGCAACAGAACTATCCTGGCTGCAGCCATATCCCAAAGCTGTTCTGCCACCTGATCCACACCTCAGAGAGGAGGGGGCAGTATCCCCTTCAGCCGAGGGAAGCTGAGCAGCAACAGTCAGAGAGTCATTATCAACTTGGGTCCAAGGTTCCCCTCACCTTCAGAGCCTTCTGTTAGAGGTGTCTGGCCCCGTGAAAGATTGAATGTGCCATTGTCTGTACAGGAGACCTCAGCATCCGAATGCTCGGAGTCTGTGATGGCCAATTCCCTGGCAACAGTAGAATCATCCAGCTTAGGAAAGAAAAGACCAACAAGCCTGAAGAGAGAATGCCATTAGGAACAGGTACAGTTCCCCAGTTATAGCTCTACTAATTAGCCAGCCCTAAAGGCTAACCCTTAAGCCAAGAGTGCAGTCAGGCACAACAGGGACTTCAGTCACTATCTTGACCCCTTTTAGGCTTCTCCCCCAAGGAAAACATCCTTATTTATCAATCTTGAACATAAGAAGGAAAGTAATGTGGGGAGTCAACCAGCCACTTACTCTTAAGCAAATAACTGATCCAGAGATTACTTTTCACAGGTGGCCAGGAAGATACATTGCCCAACACAAGGTGGGCTGGGCTGTTTAAAAGACGATCACGCCAGTTCCAGAAGTTCTGCCATGATGGTAGGGGTTAAAAGGAGACACGGAAGAGGGTGTGCTGGTCACCAGGCACAAACTAAGATCTATTCACACAGTCCCAATAGAACACTAGCTTCTCTCCTCACTGCTCTTTGGGGCAAGGGGAGGGTGGCGCCTTGGAGCACCCATAATGAGCTTGAAAACCTAGTCACTGCCTAAACACAAGGTGCCATACCGTTAAAGGGAGCTAAAAGAAAACTGGCCAGTGGTGCATCTTCCACACTCAAGATACCTGAGGACAGAAAGCAGCAAGCTCCTCTTCGCTGTCACTGTGGTTGTCCATTGCACGCTCTGGGTGTAGAGCTCTGCGGCGCACTATGTGGAAAGAGCAGAAGGCCTTGATGCTTTCCCTTACGGGGAAACTCCCACCCGACCTGGACTTCAAAGGCATAAAATCAGAACAGAATAGAATGAACCCTCTGAATATGGCTTGAAGCCCCATAACAATGCCTGAAGGTGGAGTTGCTGAGCCTAAGTGACAAGGTAACCTGATAACATGGGAGAGAAAGATCTCTCTTCCAATACCTCTCCTCCACCAGCCCCTCCGCATTTTTGTTCTGATCAGATGTTCAACAAAGGAGCAGGATCAGCTAGGGGCAGACAGGACGTCAAGGTGGAAAGGGAATGCTATCATAGGGCAAAGGGAGATGCTCCACCTTGGTTAAATTAGGCTTTTGAGGACTGATACTATTCAGCCACTGTGCTGGGGACCTGGGCCTTGATGACTGTTTGTGCAGGGCTCTTTGAAGGCTAGGACTGAATGAAACATCCAACCAGACCAGCCCACAGGAGGGAGGAAGAAGTTCACACAACTGTCATTCATGTGTTGGAGTGTCCTGGGCTAGTCGAGTTCTGGTTTCTCAGGCAGTATGAATCACTTTTGGAAAGCAGCTTTCAATAGTAAAAAGAGGCCTGGCTTAGGAGTTGCCATTTACTAACTGTGAAGTTCAATTCTTTTCTCAAGGTGGTCAAGGTTTAATAAGATGATGTATGCAGAGCTGCCAGTACAGTGCTAGGGCACACGGAAAGTACTTATAAAAAGCAGCAAACACTAGGGATATCTTCACTGTCTGACTTTTATGCAGTTTGGGAGAGCTCCCAAATTTTATGCAATTTGGGAGAGCTTTCCCCAGATTTGTTTAAAATGGGAGTGTCCAGAATTCTAAGTGGGAAAATTGGTAAGCCTGCAGATTTCCCTGGAATAAAATATCACTTTTAGCTACCTTCCCCACCCCCCCGCCCCACACCAACCACACCTCACTCACTTCTCCAACTTCTGAGGACCCACAGATTTCTCCTTCTCTTCCCCAAATTACCCAAGCGGAAAGAAGCCTCCCCTTGATACTTACATTGTCTCTCTCTCTGCTTGGACATCATGTAGCCACGGACACTGAAATCTAGCCGCTGCAGAGCTGGCTTCAGCCGTACATATGCTCGATCCCACAGTCGGTGGTACACAGCAAGGGGCCACATCATGACAGTGACAACTGAGAGAAGGAGAGGGAAACAGAAGCAAAGTGGAGAAGGGGCTGTACAGAACAGTCCTCACTGTCCCTTTGTTATTGTGCCCTCTGGACACTCATCGGGAAATAGTTCTCCTTAATCCTGCTGGTCATCCATCTTTACTAGTGTCTCTACTACGTGAGGGGGTTTGGAGGGCAGAGACTTCTGCAGCCACCTACACGGCTGCGCACGGCAGTGTGCTGCTGAAACATCAAGAACAGAACCACGCGGTGTGGTCACGTGCATACAGGTGTTGCTGAGCCATACGAAAGGCTAGCTGGTAACAATGCCTCAGAAACTAGACAATAAATCATGTGAGCTTCTGGCCACAACCATATAACTACTCAGTTCTTCCAGCTCCAAGCAGAGTTCAGGCCAAAAGGAAATAACTAAATTTAAAAAACTGTGCTCCAGAATTAAAAAAAAAAGTGTTCCAGAATAAGCAGAATCTAGTAGAGAAACCCCTAAGAATTATGTTCTGCTATTACACAGTACTGACTCTAAAAATTTCCTCCTAAATAGGGATAGAGAGTCCTTAATAGTTGGTAATACAACATATGTTAGTGGACACTCATTGATTTCTAAAGCTTAGTAAGAAAAGGACTTTATGTGTGGGGAGCCTGTTATAGATAAGAAGGATAGTTTCGTGACACCAAACAGGTTATGAAAATATAAAAAGGTCATTTCCTGGAGAACCAAAATGTAAAAGTCCTCTTCCCAGACCCAGAGTTAGCTGTGACTGGAAGAGCCAGGGGCAAGGTAAGCTCAGGGGGAGGTATATGCCATACTTACGTATTAAGTAGGACAGCAGGAGCCCAGGGATGTAGCGACCCAAAACGGCCAAAAAGGTCAGTATCCCACAGCTCAGCAAGCAGAACTGGAGGAGTCAGGAAACAGTATTAAGTTTCTGTTACATGGAAGGAGACTGAGGTGGGGACAGGGGATAGGTGGAGATGTGACTGAAATGATTCTTTATGACCTATGAGTGGGCATGTCAGAATCACAGCTGTGTCTAGCCACTGTTGCATCCCACAGTGATCCTGTTTGGGATGGAAAGGAGGATGTCCATTCTATTCAAACTCCTTTTCCGTGGCTAACCCAACAGGGATGCACCTTTTCTGCTGGGAAATTGGTCTGCATATGCTTAGCCAAAAATTCTCTCTGAAAGCAAGTGTTGGTGGTGGGTTTTTTTATTAAGTCAAAAAAACCGTAAAAAATTAAAAAACCCAACAACCTACCACATGTTTAATATGACACAAAATGCACACAAGCAAGCTTTCTTTGCCATCTTGGGGCTCAATCTAAGGAAGATGGCTCAATCTAAGAGGCAAGCACCCAAAGAAGGAATCATCAAGCTCTTCCCTCAGCCCTAGTGGCTAGTCAGAAGCCACTTCCTACAACTTCCCTTTGTCTCCACAATCATCGGGGTCTTTCCTCTCTTGAATGAGGATATGCCATCAAAGGACTGTCTCAGTTTAGCATGAACTGAACTGAGAAGCCAGAAATGAAAGTGAAATGGGAAGAGTCTTACCTTGCCTGGGTTTTGCTTTTTGAAAAGCAAAAGATTCCTTATGAAAATGGTCCCACTAACCCAGACTTCAGCTACGTGGTGGCAGAGCTCGGGCACGCTGAGCAGCCGAGGGTGCACAATGCCCCAGCTATAGGAGAGAGAAGGAGGAGCTATGAAAGGAGGGTGTTGAGGGATTCCCCGCTGCCCATCTTGCTGTGTAGACAGCCAATGCTTCTAGGTTTCAATTGGAGCTGGGGAGTGGCTAGTCCTAGGTGCTCTGGAGGTGAAGCAGGACTTTCTTCTTGTCTCACCAGGTTGAAACTTGAATTTAGAGACTAGGAGGGCACACTTGTTCCAACAACTCCACCCTGTGAGCAAGCAGCCCAATCCACGTGTATAAACCTGCCACCAGCTCCAAGGCCCTTTGTGCTTAGAAACATCTTCCCTGCACTCGGACCATTGCAATTCACTGTGATTGCAATTCAGGGATAAGAGTAAAGCACAGTCTGACACTGCAGTTGCCGAGGGGAGGCAATGGTACATGTGTCCCTCAGAGAGAAAATAAATAAAGCAAAAGCAAAATAAATCATAGCAGAGGAAATTCCTTGGATCAAACATATGGGATGAATGAACTGAGAAATGAAAGCAGGAGCTGTAAGACATAAGAGGAATCTTTGGCTTGCTGATGCCAAGAACCAATGTGTTTTCTGACCAGGAAACTTTAAAAAGCCAGTGGTCACAGAAAACAGTAAATGACCTGGTATAAAAGCCAGGAGAAAATTAAGTAAGCTGCCTCAAAGTTTTCATAGTAGGGCTAAAAAATGCAGCTAAGTCCCTGGCATGTCAGGTTATGGGGCACTATAATGCTTCTTTTTCAGAAAGGTTTCTTGTTAATAGCAGAGGACACTAGCCATCTCGACATATTGCTCCCTGAATTTTAGATTTGTTAAAATGATTATGTGGAACAGACTAGGTTCTCAGCTTATACTCTGTATTCATAACATGGGGTTAACAACATGGAACCAGAATATTACAACAAGAGAATCAATCAGAGCAATGAAAAGGGATTTAATTAGTGTTCCATACCTCTCATTGTCTAATGCGTCGGGTCTTGGCACTACAATATTAAAACAAACACCAGCATTAGTTGGTAGGGAAAACTAAACATAAAAATGTTAGGCTGTTGGTCTGACAGCTCAAATTTTAATAGGTTTTGGGAAAAGAAAATAGTAATAGCCAATAAAAAGGAGACACTATGTTACACTGACAGAGTTAGGGAACTGCAGACACGGGGATGATGGCTGATGCCTGCTCCTTTCTCCAGTGGGCGGGTGAGGGGATCCAAATGGAGCATCAGGACCCCTTCTACTTTCTACAACTGAGAACCAAGGTGCACATGAAAAATGACCCATCCCCACCCCTCAGGCGTGTCTTGGTTGCTCATACACATCAAGGTGCACCAGGCTACTGAGGCAGGTTATATCTACTCCAACCCTAGAAATCTGTCTTTTCTCTTTAAAAAGAGACCTATTAACTATAGTGAATGACGTCAAGTCTTTTGACGTTCACGAGCCATAAGACAGTCTCTGCAAAATAGGATGGGAATGTACTTAAAAACTGTATACTTTGGTGTAAATATCCTGCCAACACTTCAAAATTAACATGTCCAAATCCTATATCAATTTTCCTCGCTTTCAACCCCCACCCAAACTGACTCCCCTGCCTGCTGCTACTGTATCTGCTGACTCTAACACCATTCTCCTCCTCTCCTACGTTTGAACTCCCACGGCTGGCTTTTATCCCTTACTCTTCTAACCCCCTATTTATCAGTCTTAAAAGTGTCTTCCTACTTCCCAGCTCTTGAAGCCTCATTTGTTTCCATGAATACTTCTCTGGCTACTTCTCACACATACTGCCATAGTTTCCTATCAGGTCTCTCTCCTTCCTCTTTTTCTCTATGTGATCCTGCAAAATGTTATCAAATTAAGCTTTAATATCACTTCAGCATATAAACTCTAATAAAACAATGTTCAATGACCACCCACTAGCTATAGGATAAAGTCTAAACTTCTAGGCCTAACTCAAAAGCCCTGTAAAATCTAATCCCATATTTTCAGTTTTATTTCCTTGTACTCCTTTTAATGACCTCTTCATTCTGGTGAAAGTGACCAATTCCCTGCTCTTAGAGATGCTTTGCAGCTTCTGGCTTCTCAGACTAATCAAGCTACTGGCCCCTCTAGAAACATACTTTTGTCTTCAACTGTTCAAATCTCTTGATTCATTCAAGGTCTGAGCCAGGGCCAAAATACACAACAAACATACCGATCACATACCATACTGTGACATATTTGGTACTGTGTTGTAACTGTCATTTCATTTGTCTTTTGTTTGTGTACGTATAATCTCTGAGAAAAGGAACCATGTCTTAGAATACTATATATAAGTCACGATGCTTAGCTTACTGCTTTACAAATAAACAAGTTAAAAGAAACCCCTGAGAGGCAAAACCCCTTAACTGCCTCAGTTAAGATGTAGTATCCAATGAGAATTTTTTTTTTTTTTTTTAACCTGAGGACTATGTACTCCTCAGGCCAATTATGTAGGCTAGAACATCTCAGGTGGTGGGTCCAGGTCTCCTGAGCTTACTAACAATGGGAAGCATGGAGCACAGCTCCACTGAACTACAGAAGGAGCACCAGCCCTTCCAGTGTCTCCTAAAGCAAATAATTCAGACATCAAAAGGCATTCCCAGTTCTATATACTCCCTCATAAACCCCCAAAACTAAAGGTAAAAATAAAAGGAAAGATCATTTCCAGTTCAGATTGTTTTAAATGCTATCAAACCCACCTTTTATTTCAGGCCAGATTTTGTTCTTCCATTGATCTATACACACAATGATCATTGAGCTGAACGCAAGTAAAAATACAAGACGAAGGGATGTCAGTGCAAAGAACCTACAGAGAAGGAAAAACAAGATTATTATCCAATTAAGCTTTCAGAAAGGACCATATGTATACTTCAGACTCTAGTATATAGACTTAAGTCCCAGTTATATAGTTTGGGAAAATCACTTAAACTTTCTAAACATCAGCTATTTTACCTGTGGGGCAGAGATAATAATTTGCTTCGGTAAAGGCAGAGGACTAAGTCAAATTACCTCTTAAAGCCCCTTCTAACTTTTAAGTCTGTGATTCTATTAATTTCAGGGAGAAATTCCTTCCTGATAACAAATTATTATAAGGATAAAAGCAAACACCTTTCTATCAGATTAGACCCTAAGGTAGGGCAACAAACTGACAGAGATGTATTAAGAAGCATATAATTCAATTAGATATCCTTTTACAGACGGAGAACCTGAGGCCCAAAAAAGTAAAATGATTTGGTCAAGGTCACACAGAAAGTTGACAATGAAGCTACATCTCAAAAGCCAGTTCTTCAAAATTAACACTAATATTTCTTAAACATTTCCCCCAAATTGAAGAGGAAACACTCTTGATTGATTTTATGAGACCAACGTTATTCTAATACCAAAGCCAGACAAAGACACTACAAGAAAACTACAGACCAAGATCCCTTACGAATACAGATGCAAAAATCCTCAATAAAATACTAGCAAACTGAATTCAGCAGCATATTAAAAAGATTATATAACATAACCAATTCCTGAGATTTATTTCAGGAATATAAGGGTGGTTCTACAAATAAAAACCAATAAACATAATATATCATATTAATAGGATAAAGGAAAAGTTCATTCTTATTTGAAGGAATCAACAACAAATAGCTATTTATGAAAATCTGGGAAATCTGGACACCTACAGGACACCTGAAGATATTAAGAAATTGTTAATTTTTCAGACATGATAATGTTATGAAGAATAGGTTTTTAAAGAGTCCCTATTTTTTAAAGATACATACTAAAATATTTACGAACACAATGATGTGATATCTGCAACTTATGTCAAAATAATATAGTTGGGCAAGGAAAAGGGTGTGAAGGAAGATGAACAAGATTGCCCATGTGTTGATAAATGCTAACATTTAAAATCTTTCAAGGGCGCCTGGGCGGCTCAGTCAGTTAAGCATCTGACTTCAGCTCAGGTCATGATCTCATGGCTCCTGAGTTCGAGCCCGGCGTCCGTCTCTGTGCTGACAGCTCAGCTTCGGATTCTGTGTCTCCATCTCTCTCTCTCTTCCTCTCTCTGCCCCTCCCCTGCTCACACTCTGTCTCTCAAAAAAAAAAAAAAAAAATTAAAAAAAATTTTTTAATCTTTCACAAAATATTTAATAAAAAACTAGTTCTGGGACTCTTTCTATACCCCAACTTAAGGCCTCTAAAGCAGTGCCTTTCAGTGTCTGTAGTCCAGTGCTGTCCCACAAACTGATTCTGCCAGTCTGTGAGGAAGTATAAAATTTAAAGTAAGCATTTAGAAATTTTTATAGCAATTTGACCAAGTAATTTTGAACCTAAGAATACATTTGGGTTTGTATTTTCTGTCCCTTTTTTAAGGTTAATTTTTCTAGTAACTGATTTGTATTGTACTTTACAAAAGTAATGATTTGCAACACATCAGGGAAAACACCACCACTAGCCCTTACCACAGATGGTTTGAGAAACCACTGTTCTAAGATCTAGAGGGAAGCTGAATGCATCAGAGAGATAGTTCAGCAGGGCAGTAAGGCATGGCTTTTAAAGTTAGGCTGGCTGGAGTCTGATTCTCGGAACACCCACTCTTAGTCATGTGACCTTGAATAAATAAGCTTAACTTCTTTAAACTGTGGTGTCTTCATCTATATGTAGTGGTAACAATAACAAAACTTGCAGGATTGTTTGTAGGATATAGAAACAACATACTTAATTGCCTATAAAAATATCATACTTGATCTTGCTACAAAGAAGAAAATATAAGTCACCAAATACATGCCTAACACATAGCTCTGTTCAATTTTACGACACAGCAGTGTTATTAGCTATTATCACGACGACTGATCAAACAAGGGTGAGGATGACCAATGTTTGGTTATAAATGACCTCTTTTCTTCTCAACTCAAGACCTCATGACTTGACATAATCACAGAATACTAAGAGTATAATCCTTATACTTAAAAAGAGCTTGATCTTATGTGTATTTAGGAATACATATACATACGCAGGGATTGGCAGAGGAACTTTTTGTCTCTAGACATTTTTGTACTTGTTTTCAACACACGTGAATCCATGTTATATAATTTTTAAAACTATACAAAGAATGAAAGATGGGAGGAAACAAGAACTGAAAAATCCGGCCACCAATGGTAACCCTATTCCAATTTTTCTACCCCACCACTTAAAGGACACTGTAATTATACAGGAGATTAAAGAATGAAAGCAGCTTAACAAAAATAAGCCTCTGGAGCTGCCCCAGGTCATTAATCTTTTCTCCAAAGCCAGTTCATCATCCCAACAAAAAAGCAAACTTAACAAGGCCAAGGATAAGGGCTCTAGAGCTTCTTGCTCCCCAGTGCTGCTGCTCCTATGTGCCAGCATAGGAGGATATGGCATGACCACGGTTTTCTCCAGAGTTCTTGAAAGGGCTCCCTGGGGAGGCAATTTTCAGACTGTCTGCCATCTCCACTTCCCAGATCATAATTACTAGCACAAATATAAATTGGGGTAGGGAAAGGATATTAAGCTCTCCTAATAAAGGCTGGTTTTCCAAAAATGATGGCAGTAAAAATACTGTTTCTTCAAGACCTGAACTATTTTAGTAGCCTGTTATAGTGCCCACCTATGCTTCAACTCAATCCAACAAACGTGTACTGAATGCCCATTTTATGTGGAGGCCTTGAGGTAACCAGCCCAGTTACAGGAAACAGTTAAGACACGGACCTTATTCCCAAATGTATTTATGTGTCTATGTGTGCTTGTAATATGACAAGATAACAATAACAGAGAAGAGAACATTTAGGCTGGGATTTAAAAGATAACTGGTAAGGGGGTGTGTGGGTGGCTCAGTCAGTTAAGCATCTGACTTCTGCTCAGGTCATAACCTTACGGCCGGTGAGTTTGAGCCCTGCTTCAGGCTCTGTGCTGACAGCTCAGAGCCTGGAGCCTGCTTCGGATTCTGTGTCTCCCTCTCTCTCTGCCCCTCCTCAGGTCATGCTCTGTCTCTCACTCTCAAATATAAACATTAAAAAAAATTTTTTTTTAAAGATAATTGATAAGAATGGGGTGCCTGGCTGGCTCACTCGGTGGAGTGTGACTCTTGATCTCGGGTTGTGGGTTGGAGCCCCACACTGGGTGTAGGCATTAGTTAAAAAATAAAATACTTAAAAAAAAAAGTGGTATGAAAACAGGACAAAAGGATGGGGGGAAGGAGAAGACATTCAGGTAAGGAGAACAGCTAGCTGCTATGACATACTTAAGGAACAACAAGCAGTTTCATATAACTGAAACAGAACACAAGGAGAGGATGAATATGGGGAAAGAGACAGAGTCAGATCATGAAAAGTCTTTTATGACAAGCATATTCATTTTATCCTGTAGATAAAGGTGAAACAGTAAAGAGTTTTACAAAGGGTATAGTTTTTGGATCATAAGGCTAAAACTGAACATCTTTTTTTCCCCCTTAATTTTTTTAATATTTATTTATGGGGGGGGGTGAGGCAGAAAGAGAAAGGGAGAGAGAATCCCAAGCAAGCTCTACACTGTCAGCGCAGAGCCCATGAGAACACAACCTGAGCCCACATCAAGAGTTGGATGCTTAACCAACTGGGCCACGCAGGCACCCCAAACAACTTCTTCAACAAGATTAATCCTGACCCATAAATTAATTTTAGGACCAGATTTATCTTTTTCTTGAACAAGCCAATGTAGGAACTCAGAAAAAGAAAAGTTTTTCCCTGTGGTATAAATAAAGTAACATTTCTTGGGCAAATTGTTTCTTCCATACAGGTAAAAACTTAATTAGTAGGAAAGATCACCTCAATATACCACATGTGACCCTTCCAAGGTAACTAGACAATTAGCATCAATGTTCTCTTAGAAGTCTGACCGTAAAACATAAAATATGGGTAAGTGTGTGCTTCTTTCCTTCCAGGCCTCAGTACTAAATCCCTAAACAAAAAAGGAGTATCAATCTCAGATTAGTGGGTTTTGTTTGAAAAGAGTTCAGAAAAGAGTAAGACATGGACCATGTGAAAAGAGTTCACATTAATGTTTGTCATTTTACAGATGTAACCTGGAAGCACACCTGTGAGAAAACTCTGCAAGTATGTGCAAAGACAAAACATAATTGAACAAAGTATTTTTGAGATCAGTACAGGTAAAGGATGGATGAAAAATAAGGAAGACTCTCCTGGATTAGTTTAGTCTTGCAATGTCTATTCATACAGGCCAAAAACTTCGCATGCAGATATAACTGTACAAGTTTGAGAAGATATGCAAAACATTTTTTAGCAACTATAATCATAATGAGAACTTCCCAACTTAGCAAAAACAACTGTAAATGAAGTCAACTCTGAATATTCACATGTGAATTATTCAATTTGGGGATTGCCCAAAGCCCCATTACTCCTTTTATCCATTGTGGACTCACCATCTATTCTTTCTCAATGATGTATTTTTTTCTTTTTCATAAAGGCAACCATGTTTATTGGAGAAAGTTTAGAAAATGTGATAATTAAAGAAGAAATTAAAAATGAGGGGCTCCTGGGTGACTCCACTGGTTAAGTGTCCAACTTCGGCTCAGGTCATGATCTCACAGTTCGTGGGATCATGGCCCACATCAGGCTCTGTGCTGACTGTTCAGAGCCTGGAATCTGCTTCGGATTCTGTATATCCCTCTCTCTCTGCCCCTCCCCAGCTTGTGCTCTGTCTCTCTCTCTCTCCCTATCAAAAATAAACAAATGCTAAAAAAATTTTTTTAAATAAACATTTACACACACACACACATACACACACAATGAGGTTAGTACACCATCTATGAAACAGACTTACCAAAAAAAAAAAAAAATTCTTGAACCTGAATCTGATCCAACTACCAATTTACAGGAAATACAGAGCGCAAGGGGAACATGCATAGGGATCCAATAAGTAAAATCCAGTCGGCTGGCTACTTCTTTTTTACAGAGGAAAAAAAATTGAAAGGGAATGAAGAGTAAAAGAGATGTAAAAAACAGATCAATCACAATATGTGGACTTCGTCCGGATCCTAACCCAGTTTAAGAAAATATATATTTAATTCTCTCTCTTTTTTTTTTTTAAAGTTCAAGCCCCAGTGTGGACACCCAATGTGGGCCTTGAACTCACCACCCTGAAATCAAGAGTCACACGTTCTACTGACTGAGCCAGACAAGTGCTCCAAAACACAAATAACATTTGGAAAAATTGGAAATTTGAACATTAACTAAAATCATTAACTTTTTACATGATAATGGTATTGGTATTTTTTAAAGTATTTTTCAGAGATTCATATTCTGAAATACTTAGACATTACAAGATATCTGGGATTGCCTCAAAATAATAAAGGAAGAGGTAAAAAAGAACTGAGGTACAGAAGACACAAAACTGATTATGAACTGAAAAATTTTAAAACTGGGGCGCCTGGGTGGCTCAGTCGGTTAAACATCCAACTTCAGCTCAGGTCATGATCTCATAGTTTGTGAGTTTGAACCCTGCATCAGAGTCTGTTGCTGACACTTCAGAGCCTGGAGCCTACTTCAGATCTCTCTCTGCCCCTCCTCCACCCATGAGCATGTGCTCTCCCTCTCAAAAATAAACAAACATTAAAAAGAAATTTAAAAAAAAAAAGAAAAAATTTAAAACTGAGTAGGTGGTGGTACACATTTTTCTATCTACTTATGCATATGTTTAAAATTTTCCATAATAAAGTTTTTTTTAAGTCTTTATTATTTTTTTTTAATGTTTTTTTATTTTTGAGAGAGAGAGACAGAACATGAACACAGGAGAGGCAGAGAGAGAGAGAGGGAGACACAGAATTTGAAGCAGGCTCCAGGCTCTGAGCTGTCAGCACAGAGCCCGACGCGGGGCTCGAACCCACAGACTGTGGACTGTGAGATCATGACCTGAGCCAAAGTTGGATGCTTAACCGACTGAGCCACCCAGGCGCCCCAATAACAAAAAGTTTTTTAAAATGATCCATTATCCACATACACGCCTTAAAATGTGAAGAGGTTATTTTCTTCCATTTATTTTTTTTAAATTTTATTTAATGTTTATTTTTGAGAGAGAGAGAAGCAGAGTATGAGTGGGGACTGGGCAGAGAGAGAGGGAGACACAGAATCTGAAGCAGGTTCCAGACTCTGAGCTGTCAACAAAGAGCCGGATGCAGGGCTCAAACTAGTGAACTGTGAGATCATGATCTGAGCTGAAATCGGACACCTAACCAACTGAGCTACCCATGCGTCTCTACTTTCTTCTATTTAAAAAAAAATATTCACATGGGGCGCCTGGGTGGCTCAGTCGGTTAAGCATCCGACTTTGGCTCAGGTCGTGACCTCGCGGTTGGTGGGTTCGAGCCCCGTGTCAGGCTCTGTGCTGACAGCTCAGAGCCTGAAGCCTGTTTCAGATTCTGTGTCTTCCTCTCTCTCTGCCCTTCCCCAACTCATGCTGTCTCTGTCTCAAAAATAAACTATTAAAAAAAAGAAAAAATATTCACATATAAAAACTCCATGAAAATATATGTCATATCTGGCTTAAAAACCTCCTTCATTTAACAATACATAGATTAGTTTTCCTGTATCACCAGAAAAACATCAAAAATGATTATAGCATTCACACATACAATTAGTCTATTAAATCTTTCTCTGAATGTCTCCAATTTTTGATATAAAAAAGTAAAACTGAATTATATATCGTTGAGCATGTTATCTTTGTCCTTATTTCCATTAAGTACTTTAAGTGGGCTTATTGGGTCAAAAGGGATTGACTTTTTAAAATTTTTAAGTTTCTTTTTTTAAGCTTATTTATTTTTGAGTGAGTGAGAGAGAGCACATGCATGCAAGAGAGCATGAATGGGGGAGGGGCAGAGAAAAAGGAAGAGAGAGGATCCCAAGCAGACTCCACACTGTCAGGGCAGAGCCCAATGTGGGGCTTGATCTCATGAACCATGAGATCATGACCTGAGCCAAAATCAAGAGTTGGATTCTCAACTGACTGAGCCACCCGGGTATTCCTTGCCTTTGTTTAATAACAGAGTTACTGAGATACAGTTTGCATACCATAAAATTCACCCTTTTAAATCATCTAATTCAGATACAGTTTGCATACCATTTTCCCCTTTTAAATCATCTAAATCATACCAATTCACCCTTTTAAATCATCTAAATCATCTAATTTAAATCATCTAATTTTAAAACATCTAATTCAGGTACCTGGGTGGCTCAGTCGGTTGAGTGTTCGACTTCAGCTCAGGTCATGATCTCATGGTTTGTGAGTTTGAGCCTCACGTTGGGTTCTGTGCTGACAAACAGCTCAGAGCCTGGAGTCTGCTTCAGATTCTCTATCTTCCTCTCTCTCTGCCCCTCCCCTGCTCTGCCTCTCTCTGTCTCTCAAAAATAAATAAACGTTAAAATTTTTTAAAAAATAAATTGTCTAATTCAATGGTTTTAATATATTCATAGAGTTGTGTAATTATCACCACTATCTAATTTAGAACAATTTCATCAACCCAAAAGGAAACCCATATCTGTTAGCAATCATTCTCCATTTTCCCCCAGTCCCTGAAAAGACATTAACTTTCTTTTTTTTGAGAGAGAGAAAGTGCTTACGCAAGCGAACAGGGGAAGGGCAGAGGAAGAGAGAGAGAGACTCCCAAGCAGGCTCCATGCTCAGCACAGAGCCCCACGCAGACCCCATGACCCCGGGATCATAACCTGAGCCAACATCAAGAGTCAGACGCCCAACTGATTGAGCCACCCAGGCACCCCAAAGATATTAACTTTTTATTTTTTTAAAGTTTATTTTGAGAGAAAGAAAGAGAAACAGAAAACAAGTGAGGGAGGGGCAGAGAGAGAGGAAGAGAGAGAGAGACTCCCAAGCAGAGCCTGACATGGGGCTCGAACTCAGAGCCAGGACATCATGACTTGAGCCAAAATCAAGAGTTAAACACTTAACAGACTGAGCTACCCAGGCGCCCCAAAGATACTGACTTTTTAAGTGTCCTTTTTTATTTATACCAGTTTTTATATATTTCCCCCAAAATTAAATACTACCATTAAAAAAAACACAGCAATAAGCAGAAATTAGTAACTCACTACCATTTATATTCAAATTTTTATTACTAATGAATGTAAAATGCTATATATCCACTGACTCATTATTTTCTGCTTTTTTTTTTTTTTGTAAACTTTCACCCCCTTTATTAGAGGTTAAAATCCAATGATCTCTCTGAATAAAAAAATATTCGTTAGAAAAAGGATTTTTCTGGTTTCCGGAAAAATCATTAGACATTCCAAAATCGAATGATTTTCTTTGAGGCTAATTATACCATGGATCCTCATAATTAGTACAGGTAAATTAGAGTTTGCTATAATCATAAAGAAGAAAAAAAAGAGCACATGTCTATCTTCAATCAAAGAAGATACTATTTCTGGGTTTCTTGTGATTACAGACTAGGCTTGTCTCGCTGGCACTTCAGAACAAAGCATTCCATCCTATAGGGACAAAAAGCCCATTATTGTACGGCACTTGTGGCCGTCTGGTTAATGAGCCCGTCACTGGTAAATCACTATGAAAAAAATTAACCCAACCCACATAATGTAGTGATGGTTGTTGCTTACACAAAACCAGAAATGAAACCAGCTAGTTGCTAAACACCTACTTTATGTTAATGGACAGAAAGCACCCAACCTTAAAACTAGGACAGATAAAAACTAATGGCGAAAGACAGGCAAAACAGTAAGCCAAGGCATCCCTGGGAGTCTCCTTGGCTACCAGAAGTAACAAGAACCCTCTAAAGACTAGCAGGAGAAGCATTTGCTCAATAGGTTTCATCTAAAATTTGATGTGTAAATTTTTCTCACAGAACAAATGTCTCTACTTTACTGGGCCCTGCCTTCCATTTCCTGTTCCTCACTTTTGTTTTTCACTCAAATTCTGACCTTTTAAATCAGAATTGCTACATACCTTTAATCACTCCTCAGTCACTTTTTTTATTTGGGTTTTTTTTTTTTTGGCGGGGGGGGAGAACATCTTTATTTTTTTAATCATGAAAACAAGAGACTCCATAATATCCCCTAGAATATAGTATGGTTAATTCAGACAAATCATTGTAAAAGCAGATCTCAACAGGGGATCAGCTTGTGATTGCTCTAAATCAATATCCTTAATTGAAAGACTGTCCAGAATCCTAAAATGTTAAAGACTGGAAAGGAGCTCTAAAGTCATCTAGCCCTCCGTGAATCATGTGCCTCTTCATAGAAGGGGGAGGCTTGGAATGCACACACTGTCCAGGGTTCCTTAGTGGTCCCCTTATCTCCTAGGTCTGAATTAAAACCAGCAGGTTACTTCAACCTGTTCTTTTCTGATCTGCCAGGATACACTCTTGCTGACTCCAATATTCTTCCCCCAAGTCACTCATTTACAGGTGGTGCTGAGGCTAATGAAAACACAAGCTATTGGAAAGGAAGCCCTGACATTTCTGTTATTATCCTAACATATCAGTTTCCAGAAGCAATATAGGGTGAAAGATTTCTGATATAATCACCATAATTGCTCTGGAACCTGAAGAAAAAATAAAAAACAATGAAAGCCCTGAAATAGTATAGAGGCAAGGCATTTACATCTATCTCTTTTTTACATTGCTGTTGTTTTTGTTTTGTTTTTGTTTGTTTTATTAAGATGTAAGAGGGAGGGGCACCTGGGTGGCTCAGTTGGTTAAGTGTCCAACTTCCGTCTTAGGTCATGATCTCACAGTTTGTGAGTTCGAGCCCCGCGTCGGGCTCTGTGCTGACAGCTCGGAGCCTGGTGTCTCCTTCTCCCTCTGGCCCTCCCCCACTTGTGCTCTGTCTCTGTCTCTCAAAAATAAATAAATGTAAAAAGAAAATTAAAAAAAAGATGTAAAAGGGCACATTCACATGTACAGAAAAACCTTGACTGAGAATACAGAACACTGAAAATTAAGAGCTACTACCTACCTGAATTCTGGTGATTTTTTTGTACTCCTATCCAATCTTCTAATACCTCAAAATGCATAAAACACCACAGTTAATGATGTATCATTATTCAAAACAAATAAGGAAAAAATTTTTCAGACTTAATTTCTCTCTGACCTGAGCCAATGATCCTCTTACATTTGCTAAACATTTATAACATCCGAGAACTGAACAGTCACTCTTCGACATTCCTAACTGAAATGTCAACACAGCTTGACATGTACAACATGATGCTACCAGAATGTCAAGTCTAACTTTCATTTTGAACCTCAAATTGTCTTCTAAGGAAGCTCGGTCCCTAAAACAATTCTATGAACTCTAATACCAAACAACCTTAGCCTCTGGGGGTTTAACACTAGCAGTCACTCTATAGCCTTCACAGGGATGAGTCCTCTCTCCATAAAGTGCAGCAGTCTCAAGAGTCACACCTTTATTTTGCTGTAGCTCTTCTGTACCTACTTAGAGAGTGATGGGAATGTAACAAGAGTTAACCATGTTCAGGCGACTCAGTAGGTAACCTAGCAGGAAATGCCAGAGACAAAGACCAATCACAACAACGGTTTAAGAGACCAAGAATAAAAAAAAAGGGAGGGGGGAAGCTGAGTGAGATTCTAAACATAGCATATTAGTAAACTTGTTGGGGGCCAGCAAATTAAAGTTAACTGTAACATTCAAAGATGTGCCTCAATCACATAGGAGAGCAGCTCCCTGTAAGTGCAAACCACTCCACATTCCACTTCAAAAATCTCTCAGGAAGGGCACCTGGGTGGCTCAGTCACTAAAGCGTCTGACTTCTGCTAAGGTCATGATCTTCCTGCTAAGGTTCATGAGCTCCAGCCTCATGAACAGAGAGGCTCGGTGCTGACAGCTCAGAGCCTGGACCCGGCTTCAGATTCTGTGTCTCCCTCACGCTCTGCCCCTCCCCCACTGATGTTCTTTCTCCATCTCTCTCTCAAAAAATGAATAAACGTTAAAAAAAAAAAATTCTCAGGCAAGGGGAATATGGAAAGTCCCCTCCTCAAAAATAACAACACACACACTACTGATTCATTTGTATTAATAAACCCTGAAGTTTTTATATATTAGCCAATCATACTTGGATACAAACTGGTTAATTAAGGGCCAATTTTTTCCCCCCTAGCAGTACAATCTCAATGTAGGAAATGAAGTTTTGACTGAATGGTTTGGGGTTAGGGGTTGTGATGGAGAGGTGAGGGAAAGGAAGAAAAGGTCATTCTGGAAAATGCTCCTGATTGGGGTGCTACAGTTAGAGATTTCTGCCAAAGAAGAACAGGAGGGAAGTAGGTACCTAGAGATCAAAGAAGCACAACCAAAAATAAATGAAGAATGCTGTAGGAAAACTTTATCAAGTTTGCTAGAGACTCTGGAAGCAACTAATGCCAGAAACTGCTGTGACACCTTAAACCTGAGTCTCCTTCAAACTGTGAGAGGCTTAACTTAATAGCTGAACCCTGTCTTTCTGTCAAGGATTGTGACATTGTTTTGCACCAGTTCACTGAAAATCTTTCAAAGAATAAATGTTTTGGTTTTAAAGCCAAGATTGTTAGGAAAATGTACTTTTAGCAAACACACATTTTCTTTGGAAACACGTATTTTGTTCCATTTCGGGTTTATCCAGAATGCGTTTATTTCATTCAGCTGTAGAAGCCCCCCCCCTCCCCCATACTTCAGTTCCCTTGGAATTTGGTGAATTATCCTTTCCTAGTTATGAATAATTCCAAACTATGCTTAGCAGACTGTTTGAAGACCTATGTCCTCTTTAGGTGATGACAATGGAGAAGCAGCAGTTCCATTTTCGCACAGCATGGCACACAGACTCTTAAGGCATATTAGTCTCACTTTTGCAGCTCAGGAAAACTCACACACGCTATTAGGCATCCTCAATCTCCTTGCCTATAAAACCGTGCCTAAGGATGTCTAATTCCTCGGAACAGGGAACCGCTGCAATCGTAAGTGGCTTTGAAACGGGTGAAATCTACCACTATTTCATAACTGTTCTTCAAAAGCTTATAATTTTCTTTCAAGTTGCAGCTTTGGAGGCTCTCATTGACGCTCAGACTTCATAAACTTCCTTGAGCAGAGGAAAGAATACCTAACGTGCTAATTCACAACCCTCAAGCTTGTTTTCTTACCACACCTTTGGATGCCTTTGCAAGACCTCACGCCTCACGCCTCTGCCCCAATATAACAACTACTAAAATCAAAGCTCTGGGGATGGTCGTCAAACCACATCTGAGCGGACAAGAGACGGGAAGTGATGGCCTTAAGTGACACAGCTTTCCCTAGCCAAAATGAGGCGTCCTCGCTCGCTTCGGGGGGCTCAAGATGTTACCAGAAGCTCCTGCCAGGTGTGTGGGGCAAGGGTGCGGGAGCAAGTAAAGCAGAGAAGATAACTGGAAAGCCTTGGGGAGAACTGCGATGCCAAAGCCTGCAGGAGGAATGGACTGGAAGGAGGTGAGGCAAAATTAGGCAGGTACTGGAAGGAGCCAGTGCAGCGAAGAGAACAGGGGAGGCGAGAGGTAGAGCCCTAGAGAAACCTGACGAATTCGCGCCTGGGAGGGTCTCCGAGGGTCCAGTTCTCTCACCAGAAAGCCGCGTTCAGCCCCAGGCACCACAGGGCGCTCCTGGCTGGCCGCTCCCACACCAGGGCTGCCTGCACCCGGCTCAGCAGAGGCTCGTAAGGCCCCAGCACCTCCACCAGGGCCCGCTGCGCCGCCTCAACCTGCTGGTCTCGCTCCCAGGAGCCTGACATAGTGCGGCGACCTCTCAAAGCAGGCCCCGAAGCTGGGCCTGGGGCCGCGGCCACCCCCTCTGCCTCCGCCATCTCCCCCCCGGCGGCCACAACATCCGGGGCCGC
This sequence comes from Cryptoprocta ferox, assembly GCA_028646485.1. NCBI lineage: Eukaryota > Metazoa > Chordata > Mammalia > Carnivora > Eupleridae > Cryptoprocta > Cryptoprocta ferox. The sequence continues at coordinate 38,038,313 of CM053565.1, forward strand.
GGCTGTCGGTCACAATAAACACCGACTGCGCAGATGCGCGATTCCGCGGGGGAGGCCGCGTCCCTCCGTAGTGCGCCTGCGCACAAGCTCTAGCTCCCGTCCATCCTGAGAAGAGAACGCTGCGTCAAAGTACGTCCCCAGCGCCGCGGCGCAGAGACCGACCAGGAGTTGCACACGCGCAGTCTGCTTGACTGAAGCCAAAGGAATGAGGACCCGCCATCGCCAGAACTCAGTTCTCATTGGAGCGGGGAAAGTTCGAGGGCGGAGCAGGTTGTTTGGCGCCTGCGTCGTGCAGCTAGCGGCCAGCGAGCCGCGGCTTGGCTGGCGGGAGCGGCTGCAGCACCGGTGCTGGAGGAACGATGCCGAGGGAGATCATCACCCTACAGTTGGGCCAGTGCGGCAATCAGAGTGAGCGAACCTCCGGCCCCTCTGCTAGTCAGGTTCCTTAGATTCTGTGGGATCTTGCTGCGGGATCCTGGACTCCATCCGCCCTTCCCAGAATCGTAGTTTTCCAAAGGCGGGACATGCCTGACCCAGTGTCCAGTTGCCCAGCCCTGAGGGGTTCTCCCCTCCCACTCGCTGGCATACAGCCCTTTCCTCTGACATGGGAGACTCCTGAGCGCTCAGTCCCCCAGCTCCTGGTTGGAATCTACCCAGACCCAGACGTCCTCTTTTCCGCCCGTCCGCCCCTCCCCCCCACCAGTTGGGTTCGAGTTCTGGAAACAACTGTGCGCCGAGCATGGTATCAGCCCAGAGGGCATCGTGGAGGAGTTCGCCACCGAGGGCACTGACCGCAAGGACGTCTTTTTCTACCAGGTGCTCCCAGCGACTCTGCCAGTTTCCCACCCCCACCCCGACAGTTGCCCAGGGAGCCTGAGGGAAAGGCAGCGGCTTGGTACCAGGAAACCCTCTGGGCAAAGGAGCCAGGGCGGCTGGCTTGAGGAGGGAGGGCAGGCAGAAGCCAGAGTTGGGAGGACGGAGGATTGGGCCTTAGCTAACTGGACCCCCCCCCCCCCGCCCCGCGCTGGACTCCCCTTGACAGGCAGACGATGAGCACTACATCCCCAGGGCGGTGCTGCTGGACCTGGAGCCCCGGGTGATCCACTCCATCCTCAACTCCCCCTATGCCAAGCTCTACAACCCGGAGAACATCTACCTGTCAGAGCATGGAGGAGGGGCTGGCAACAACTGGGCCAGTGGATTCTCGCAGGTCATTTGCTATACCCTGGCAGGACCCAGAGAGAGAAGAAACCAGATCATGGATGTAGGAGTAGTAGAGCGAGAGTGAGATGGCTGAGGGGAGTTCTTTTTTCTAAGTCAACTATGTAATATGGGTAAGACCGCACTTGCCAGCGCTGTGTGCCAGGTCATACTAAGCGCTTTACATATAACTTACTTAACCCTCCCAACGACCCTAAAGGTAGGTATTATATAGGTTCACAGTCTGTTACCTCCTTTTTCAGATTCCAAAAAACTCTAAAACCAAAACACGATTTATAACTTATTTAGTAGCAAAACCAAATCTCAGGGCACCTGCCTGGCTCAGTCAGTGGAGCATGCTACTCTTGACCTTGGGGTTGTGAGTTCAAGCCGTGTGTTAAGTGTAGAGATTACTTAAAAATAAAATCTTAAAAAAAAATCTCAGTGGAGACAGGCTATTTTATAGTTTTTATCCAACTTGTCATTACTCCTATGTTTCATTGCAGAAATGTTAATATATTTGATTAGCACACATCAGACGCCCACTGGCATTTTTCTTAATGTACATCCTACGTCCTATAGTACCTTTCTAGAATCGGAAATATTTGAATTCTGAAACATAGCTGGCCCCAAGAATTTGAAATAAGAGACGGAGGAGTTGTATTACTTTCATTATACAGATGAGGAAACAGAGTAACCTGCCCAGAGTCACTTGGTTGAATAAAACTAGACCTAATCCATGAATTCAAGCAGTGTGGATGTTGACTGTGCTCATACCCACTGTGCTATGCTGCCTCTCAATGCAAATAACAAGCAGGGCCACTGTGCTCCAAAAAAGGACTTTTATGTTCTATAAGGAGAATTCAGGGTGTCTATTCTGAGGTCAGAGTCCTTGTCCCATGGTCCTGTCCCACCCTGACACTCCCCATGTCTGTACAGGGAGAGAAGATCCACGAGGACATTTTTGATATCATAGACCGGGAGGCAGATGGCAGTGACAGTCTAGAGGTGAGTGTCTTAGGAATGTTGGTGGGAGCTGTCATTGGGAAGGCTTCACGACACCCTTTAATAGCCCCCTGTTAAGTACAAGACCTACGCATGTACCCTTTGCGCTGGACAGAAGTCACTGGGCTTTGTTGGACACAAGGCAGTCTCCTGAGCTATACGTGTGGGGTAAGGGAAGTGGAGGAGAGGGCTTGGGAAAATAGGAGCCCAAGAAATTGTAGGATGGGTCCAATTTGAAATCCAGTACCTAGACACTGACTGCCCCTTCCCCCTGTAGGGCTTCGTGCTGTGTCACTCCATTGCTGGGGGGACAGGCTCTGGCCTGGGCTCCTACCTTTTAGAACGACTGAATGACAGGTAAGTCTGTGTTTTGAGGGGCTGGGAGGACTCGGTTTCCCAAGTAACTGGGAGGCCCTCTAGATATGCCTTCCAATTTGCTGGAGCAATGATAGGAACCTTCTGTTAACTCCTGTAGTGAGAAAGGGAAGGTACAATAACCAAGAACTTGATCACAGTCTGGGTAGTTGGATCCAGAGCCTAGAATCTAGGCCCTAGATGAAGAGATGAAGGTTCAGGGCGTATGGCTGGTTTAGAGTTAGAACCCCAGATCCTAAGATTGTCTCTACCATTCCTCCTTTGGGGCTGCAGACTTCCAAAAGTCAAGTCTTCCTTCTCCGTTGATCCTGTTCAATTTCCCCATTTAGATTTCGCTGCTCTCTTCTCTCAACCCCACCAGGTACCCCAAGAAGCTGGTGCAGACATACTCCGTGTTTCCCAACCAGGACGAGATGAGCGATGTGGTGGTCCAGCCCTACAACTCCCTGCTCACGCTCAAGAGGCTGACCCAGAACGCAGACTGTGTGGTGCGTCCTGGATTCTGCCCTTCTCCACTCCCAACCCTCCTGTCTATTTCATCATTTTCATCATTTTCCATTTGAAAAGTCTGTTTTGAGCCCTTCTGTGCCTCAGTCCTGTGCCACTGCCTTTTGGATGGGTCTTTCTGGCTATGAAGATGAAGCACCAAGGAAATTAAGCTTCAGAGCCTAGATTCAGACAGAGCTCCTGTTCTTTCTGTCCTCATAAATCTGTCACCCTCTTCTGTCCCCCCAGGTGGTGCTGGACAACACGGCCCTGAACCGGATCGCCACAGACCGCCTGCACATCCAGAACCCGTCCTTCTCTCAGATCAACCAGCTGGTGAGCCCCCACTCCTGGACTGGAAGCCCTCCTTCCTGGAGTGCCATCTGGGGAAGGGAGGCCCCGCCCCAGGCCAAGGCCCATGACCCGGCACCCCCGTCCCCAGGTGTCCACCATCATGTCAGCCAGCACCACCACCCTGCGCTACCCCGGCTACATGAACAACGACCTCATCGGCCTCATCGCCTCACTCATCCCCACTCCTCGACTCCACTTCCTCATGACCGGCTACACCCCGCTCACCACGGACCAGTCGGTAGGAGCGGCCCTAGCAGGCCCTGCCCTAGCCTTTCTGTCCC
>CM053565.1:38042513-38058960 GCA_028646485.1 Cryptoprocta ferox
TCCATTATATGTTATACTTTTTGTGTAGAACAGAGGTTCTGTCTGTTCACTTTGTCGAGACCATGCATTGCAATGTTAATTTATCAGGGAGACAGTAATAGCATCCTAGAGCTGGACTGGATGTGGAGATCATTTATTCACTAGGCCTTCCCAACTTTGCCCCACCACAATATTCACATAGAAAATGATAATGTCCAGGATGCCCAGGTGGCTGAGTCAGTTAACCATCCAACTCTTGATTTTGGCCTAGGTGGCTCTGTGGGTTAAGTATTCAATTTTGGCCCAGGTCGTGATCTCATGATTCTTGAGTTCAAGCCCCACCTCGAGCTCTGCACTGACAGCTCAGAGCCTGGAGCCTGCTTCAGGTTCTATCTCCCTCTCTGGCTTACACTTTATCTCTCGTGCTCTCTCTCAAAAATAAACATTAAAAAAAAGTTTAATGTGGACTGCTTTGTATTTTTAAATGTTTAGGGGTTTTTTTTTGTTTTTTGTTTTTTGTTTGTTTGTTTGTTTTTATGTGAAGTACTCGAGCTGGATCTTGAGTGCGTGCTTTCAGCCTGGTCAGTCATATCGCTTTTCAGCACTCAGGTTTCTACAAGAGAGATTAAAAGACTCACTTAAGCATATTGTAGGGCAATGCTCCTTACACTTTTATGCACGTACAGATAACCCCGGGATCTCCTAAAAATACAGATTTCAATTCAGTGGATGTGGGGTGGGATCTGAGATGGTATGTTTTCAGGAGCCTCCAGGTATGTTGAGGAGGAACATAGGTGGAGAACGGTGGGTCTCAAAATTGGTGCGTGAGAATTACCCAGAGGGCTTGTTAAACCAGATTGTTGGGTTTCTGATTTAGAAGTGTGGAAATTCTGCCTTTCTAACATGTTCCCAGGCGATGCTGGCGATGCTTGTCTGGAAACCACACTTTGAGAACCACCGCTGTCAAGGAAAGACTATTGGATTGTGTGAGAGAGAGAAAAAGTGGGGTTAGCATCCGCTGGGCCCAAGTGGCCCTATGACTCAATCAGGTAGAAATACATTCAGCTGCAATTAACAGAACAATCAACAGTAGCCTATATAGTTTGTTTTTCTCACTTGGTAAGTCCAGAGGTGGGCAGTCCAGGGTTTGGGACATCTATTAGGAAGCCACCAAGGCTGCCTGGCCTTTCTATCTTTGTGTTCTACCATCACTCATGTGTGGCCTTTGTGCTCATGATGAAAAAGTATTCCCAGAAGTCTTGCTTCATGGCTTCTGCTCACATTCCACTGGGCAGAACTAAGGCAACCGTACGCCCATCGTTGAGAGGTGACTAGGGAGAGGGGGCTGGATTTGCCAACCAATATTAATAGCCACAGTGGCCTTAGACATACACACAGATCTAACATCATATCGAGACTACAGAAGCTCCAAAACCTAAGTACAGATCTCAGCTCTCTGAATCCTCGGCTCCTCATCCGTAAAGTGTAGGGGATGCACTATGGGATTTTGAGCAAGACAGTTCATCCCTGTGGGGCTCTCCTGCATACTGCAGGACATTAAGCATCTCTGATCTCTGGGTACCAAATGCCAGGATCCTCCACCCCTACTATTGTGATGAAATCAAACAGGCGTCCTGGTTGGGATGGGGCATGGGGAGGGGACTATCTTTTAGGACTGGAAGCCACTGTCCTAGATCGGGTCTGGTCCACAGTTGTCTGATTCTCTCTGGCCTCTTGGATAAAAACTAGTTATTTTTTGAAGGCCTGGCTACACAGCAGGAGCACGGAGCCCCATTCTTGTTGAAAAAAAAAAAAAGCCTTCCTCGGGGTGCCTGGGTGGCTCAGTTGGTTAAGCGTCCGACTTCGGCTCAGGTCATGACCTCACGGTTCGTGGGTTTGAGCCCCACATCAGGCTCTGTGCTGATAGCTAGCTCAGAACCTGGGCCTGTCTTCAGATTCTGTGTCTCCCTCTCTCTCTGACCCTCCCCTGATCATGCGCTCTCTCCCTCTCTCTCTCTCTCTCTCTCAAAAATAAAACATTAAAAAATTAAAAAAAAAAAAGCCTTCCTCCTCCTTTGGCGCACATGTTAGTCACCACCATCACACTCTTCTGCTTCTTGTTCCAATGATCTACCTATTTTCAGCTCACTCTTCCATCCAGACTTTCCCCTCCAAGCATTACCTTCCTCCTAGGTGAGTTGTACACCCATATGCATGGTCCTGACTGGACCTGACCTCCTCACCTCAAATGCCCTTTACTACTTGTCTCCTTGTCACCCACACAATGGACAGACCTCAGCACTTGCCATCCTACGAACTGCTCCTTAACCTTAAACTTGACTGGCTCTCTCTTGTACCACCACTTCCTGCACCTCCACCTTCTTGTTCCCTTTGTCCCATTCTTCCTCCTGATGTTGATTTTAGTCCAAGCTAGCAGCCTCTTCCTAGCTTCACATCCTTCTCCACGCAGCCTGGACAAGCTGATCCGTTTCTCCTGCATTCCCCCAATCTTCATCCCAACCTCCTAGTAAAACTCTGGCCCGGCTCTAGCCGACTTTCTGCCCTCTGACTCCTACACTTGAGTAGCTGAACACTGCCCGAGACAGTGCACACCCACGCAGACTGTTGCCATGACAACCTGGTGGTGGGCCGTGGAGGTCCCTCTACTTGTCCTTGTCAGCCCTCTCCTGTTCCCTACCTTATCACCTCCCCTGTCATTTGCACTCTCAGCAGATAACTTCACTCCTACTTGACAGTGAAAATAGAAGCCATCAGTCAGAAGCCCCCTCAACTTCCTGTCCCCCCACTGCCACCCCACTAAAGCACTTATTTTTATCTACAGTCATCCTTTCCTCCCTTTTATTGTGGGAAAAGTTTCCTTCCTGTGGTTAATCCCTCCACCTGAGCCCTGCATCCCAATAGCTCCAGCCTCCCCAGGGACCTTGGCTCTCAAAGTCCCCTCTCTGTGCCTTTAATATTGCCACACTGAAACCTTTCCTCTGTTCTAAAAAGCACTGTTCTCCAGACCTCACATTCCCATCTCCACTGTACAAATTTCCCCTTCTCTCTTGTCCTTTGCAGGCAGACTTCCTAACCTTACTCACACCATTGGCTGGATAATGTTTCTGAATGCATGCAATATACACAGAATTACCCTGGAAACCAATTATAGTGAAATCCAGTGGTTACAATATATTTTTAAATTTTGTAACATAGTGGGGCGCATGGGTGGCTCAGTCGGTTGAGCGTCCGACTTCGGCTCAGGTCATGATCTCACGGTTCATGGGTTCGAGCCCCGCATCAGGCTCTGTGCTGACAGCTAGTTCAGAGCCTGGAGCCTGTCTTCAGATTCTGAGTCTCCCTCTCTCTCTGACCTTCCCCTGCTCACACTGTTTCTCTCTCTCTCAAAAATAAATAAAACATCAAAAATTTAAAAAAATTTGTGACACAGTAATACATGTGCTTTTATTCTTGTGTGTCCTTTGTCAATGCATTCAATAACAAAAGCTTGTGTTATCTATAATAAGCCCTGTATTGTTAAGTAGCGATGATTATAAACACTATTTTGCAATATCTGTATCAACTGCAAGTTGAAGTAAGTATAGCTGTGATTTTTACAGGTGACAAAGTCACAGGCATTACTAATACCACTGAAGAATGATGCCTGCAGTCATAATTGAAGGGACAATGATATTCTAAATTTTATTTCTTTTAAAGTTTATTTATTTATTTTGAGAAAGAGAGCGAGCGAGCATGTGTGAGTAAATGGCAGGGGGGGGCAGAGAGAGAGGGAGAGAGAGAATCCCAAGCAGGCTCTATGCTGTCAGTGCAGATCCCAACGTGGGACACCACCCTAGAAGACTGTATTTTAATAACATGTGAGTGAGGGACACCTGGGTGGCTCAGTCAGTTAAGCATCCAACTCTTGATTTTGGCTCAGTCATGATCTTACTCTTGGGAGATCAAGCCCCATGTCAGGCTCTGCACTGGGCATGGGGCCTGCTTAAGATCCTCTCTCTCCCTCTGCCTCTGCCCCTCTCCCCTCCCTCGAGCTCTCTCTTAAAAATAAGTAAATAAATAAATAAATAAATAAATATATGGCGAATGAAAAATCAGTATGTAATTTTTTCCCATCCAAGTTCATGGGTCCCCTGAATTCTATCCATAGATCCCCTGGAGGGGACCTGTGGGCACCAGATTAAAATGCCTGTTTTAAAACCCATCCTCCCTGCCCACCTCCTCATCTTCCTCATGTCTCAATTTTATGATTCTTCAAATATCTGTTAGTGCCAACTATGTATAAGGGTAAGGAACCTTTTGCAATCGGGCTTTTACTCTCATGGCCCAGGTTCAATATCCTCACCAAAGTCACCAACGATTCCCCAAATTTGAAGGTCTCTTCTCTATCTCCATACTGCTCCAAATTATTTCCTCCCCGGAATTTTCTCTTTGCTAGGCTTCTGCAGTTTCCGTCTCTATAACTATGTCTTGAGCTGCAAGTAAAAACTGAATCCCAATCAAATAGCTTAAACCATGAGGAAAAATAGATCATACATTTCAAGAAGCGCAGATATGGGGTTGCTGCAGGGCTGATTAATGTCATGGCTTAGCAATGTCATCTGGGACCCAGGGGCTTGGTGTCTTTCTGTTCTACCACCCTCAGCATGATGGCTTATCCTCAAGATGCTCTCCCCGACACAGTAAAGGACGATAGCAGTTCCAGGTGCCATATCCAAATGTGACAACGTGTAGCGAAGAATAGAGTATGTCTCTTCTTGCATGTCTATTTCTAACCAGGCTCTCTTCCCCAGGAGCCCCCAGAAATCTTTCCTCACATCCCATTGACCTGAATTGCATCACATGGCCCTTCCTAAATCAGGCTCTGGCAAGGAAATGGCGATCACCATAATTGGCTTGGATTAATCAGGATCTATTGCCAAACCACTTGGAAGAAGGGTGGAATGCAGAACAACACCGGGGCTCTGCCAGAAGTGAGCAGGCAATCAAACCTCACTGATACACACCAGTTTTTCTTCTGCTTTTTGCTTGCTCCTTCATTTTTCTTTGCGATGCCGTCTTCCTACCCCTTACGTGTTGTGTTCTATCAGGTTCTATTCCAGCCCCCTTCCAGTCCAGGACCGTCCCACACAACAAAGTCTCCCTGAGCGACCCTATTCATGCCTATGGCTTGAACTGTCACTTGGGTATGGCTCCCTCTCCCCCTAGAACTCACTTCTTAGCTGTAGGCCTGTGAATTCTCTGTTGCCTACTGGGCCCCTAGCTCCATCCGGATATTCCCCAACTCAAAGTCTGTGCATCCATGTACCCCCTCACTTCCCTGTGTCTCAGGAAGCCCTACTTTCACCCAATGATTGAAATCTGTCCTCTCAGAATCCTTCCTCTCCCTTACCCCCATTACATTATCAGCCATCTCAAACTCCTGTAGACTCTCCACTCAGTGAGTCTACAGTCTGTCCCCTCCTCTCCATACTCGGGCAGGGCCCTGATCCTTTCAGGCCTGGCTGATAACCTTGCCTCTTGCTTTACTCCAGCATACTGAAGCCAGAAGGATCTTTCTCCACTCCTGTTCAGCAGCCTTCAGCTGCTCCCTCTTTTGCAAGGCACATCCAGCTCTGGTCCCTGCTGACTTGTCCAGTTCACTACCTGACACGTTCCTCATTCACCCTAAACTCGGCTTGCCGTCTCTCACATCCAGCCCGCACACATGCTCTTCTTCCACACCATCAACACACACACGCGTGCAGACACACACATACCTTTTTTTTCCCTCCGGATACACTCAAAAATACTTTCATTTTTTGACAAAAACTTATTTTTGTCACCTACCATGTGTTGCCACCTTTCCGTGCTGATGATAGCTCTACCTGATATTTTTTATGAATGGCTCCTTTGTGTTCCTTAATAGGGATCACTGTAATTTATTTAAGAACACCGCTACGGATGGACACACAGGCAGCATTATAGACACTGTTGCAGCACACATCCCTATACGTACATCCTTGTCCATACGTCCTAGCACATATTCCTAGTTACCAGGAACTCAGGTGATTCCTGGAAGTAGAATGGCTGGGTCAAAGATTATGTGATTTTTACATATCAAGAGAACTGCCAGTTTACCCTCCAGAATGTATCCATTTAAACCAGCACCAATGGGATATAAAAATACTGTATAGGGGCGCCTGGGTGGCTCAGTTGATTAAGCGTCCGACTTCAGCTCAGGTCATAATCTCACAGTCCGTGGGTTCGAGCCCCGCGTCGGGCTCTGTGCTGACAGCTCAGAGCCTGGAGCCTGCTTCCGATTCTGTGTCTCCCTCTCTCTCTGTCCCTTCTCCGCTCACTCTCTGTCTCTCTCTCTCTCTCTCTCTCAAAATAAAATAAAGACTTAAAATTTTTTTTAATACTGTATAAAAGCACCTCTTTGTCAGAACCCCCATACACACTAGATATCTTTAAATTTTTGCTTGTCTAATATTTTGCCCTTAATCTGTACTTTTCTGATTACTAGTGAGACTGAGTATCATTTTACATTTTTTAAGTTTTCATGAACCATTTATTCCTTTTACCCATTTTTTTATTTGTTTTTCTCTTTCCCCCCTTTTTTTATTAAGTAAACTCTACCCCCAAAATGGGGTTCAAACTCACAATCCCAAGATCAAGAGTCACATGGCTATTAACTAAAATTTAAATAAAAGCTTGAAACAAAACAAAAAATAAATACATAAATAATAAATTATAAAAAAAGAAGAAACAAAGAGTCACATGCCCTACCAACTGAGCCAGTCTGACACCCTCTTGCTTGTTTTCTTCTTTTTTTTTTCTTTAACATTTATTTATTTTTGAGAGACAGAGAGAGACAGATCATGAACAGGGGAGGGGCAGAAAGAGAGGGACACACAGAATCAGAAACAGGCTCCAGGCTCTGAGCTGTCAGGACAGAGCCCAACACGGGGCTCAAACCCACGAACTCTGAGATCATGACCTGAGCCGAAGTCAGACGCTCAACCGACTGAGCCACCCAGGTGCCCCTTGCTTATTTTCTTCTTATTGGTTTGTCTGCCCCTCCATTGTCTCCACCTGGTCAATTTCTACCAAAACATTCAAGACTTAGGCCAGGCACCACCTCTTCCAAAAAGTTTTCTCCAATTCTTTGCCCTCTCCCTGTACCCACCCCCAAGTTGAGCCCCCTACTCTGCACTCTCTGCTAACCTTGCTGTGTATTTATCTCTTCCATGAATTCTTGGGTTTGTTACGTCTACTTCCCCAGTTCATATTAGTGTGCCCCTGCATGGGATAGATGCATAATACAAGAATGAAACCATGTGCAAATGATCCACAAGCAGGATCACTCTTAGGCTTATTTCCTTTTTCCTATTCCTTGAGAAAACAATTCAGAGCAAAATAGCCTGGTTTGTTCTATTTCATGACCAAAATGTGAATTTAACATAACTCCCTTCACACAAAAAGCTTCAGCCTTTTGCTTTCATTGTTGTAATTTTTCTTTGGCTTCGTTTTGAAGGTTAAACCCCCTGGGGACATAGGATACCAGTCTCAAGACCTGAAGCTGTTCTAACTAGCTCTCTTCCTCCCAGCCCCTGACACACCCTCCTTCCCCCACCTCATACCTCTGCCTCCTTACCTCCCCAACATGCCTGTGCTTCTGGCATATCTGTACTCCTACAGTCCAGGTGTCCAGGAAGACCAGGAATGAAGCTGTAGCCAAAATATTTTACTCAACCTGGAATATCAAATAAAGGCTTAGGACATTTAACAAACTTGTAAGTTTACGAATGCTGCATTTATTATCAGAGACAGACCAAAGCCTCAGACAAAGGAATGCCACAACCCCACTGCATTATCATAACCTGGATCAGAGAACATGGAGCCAAGCAAATTGAACTCAGCACTCAATAATCAATCTCTGGGTAATGATCTTGAGTCCCTGGATCTGAAACCCATGAAAAGGACCATGAATCTGGTCCTTTTGCTCAACCTCAATAGAAGTTAGACCTGAAACCAAATCTGGAGGATCATGACAAATAATATTAGGTTTTAATTTGTTGTGATTTATTTAAAGCAACCACTTATTTTGCTTTTACCCTGAATAAGATCTTTCATCTGTAGCAACAGCCAAATTATACTTCAGTTCCCACTGCATCTAGTGGTAATCATAACAGTGGCTAGTATGTGTTGGATATTTTCTATGACTCTGGCACTGTTCTAGGTGCTGATGTATCAGTGCATTGAACCAACATGGACCGGTCAGTTCTCAGCAGAAATGGAAAGCATAACCTGCTATAACTGGGGGGATTTATGTTCAGCTCCAATCCATTTCTACAGGTGAGAAGGAGCCTCCAGCTTGTCAGAGATGGCTTCTTCGAGGAAACTCACCTTGGAGTTTCTCCAATTCAGATCAATTCACACCTTCTAACCTGTTTGTCTATAAACTAGGATTTGAAGGAAGTTTTCCCACTTCTGGGAGACTAGAAGGAGGAGTGAGGCACTGTTATTAATCATAAGAAAAGGTTGAAATTAAACTCCCTCATTTCACAAGCGTTCATAAACTGCTTCCAGCTTATTACTTTGAAGGAAGCAAACAGCCATTCCAGACTCACAAGGAGGGGAGGCCTGCCAAGTTTACTCTCATGTCTAAAGCCTTCCTCTTCACCTGGGCACTCAGAGAGGGGCCTAGCAAAGGCTCTGAAGACAGCCAGCCCTTAGGAGCAGTTCTGTCAGGGGAAGGGAGCCCCAAGGAGGAGCTCTGACCCTACCTCAAACTTCAAGGGGAGCACCCAGACGTTCCCTGACAGGGTGAGGCTGCCAGTCCTCCTGAGGAACACGCCTGGCCCAAGTGGAGGAAGCGGGTTGTGGGGCTGGGGTGAGGTAAGGGGAGGGAAACTGAGCAGAGGCCTGGGAGGGGACAGGCATGGGGCAAGCCAGAGTCGTCTAAAGAAGCCCAGAGGATACAGGGCAGCCAAGCCTGGAAGGTGGCCGAGATCTCATAAAAAAAAAAGAGAGAGAGAGAGAAAGTGAGAGAGAAAAGAAAACAAAAACCTTCGTCTGAGCATGACTCTTGGCAGTGGTGCCTCTGCCAACACGTCTGCAGCAGCTCCCAGAGAAAGCCCGCCAAACAGGGACAGACAGACAGCCCAACGGAGCAGAAGAGTAGCCAGAAGCCAGCCTGCATCAGCGCGGAGGCTTGGAATGTTCTGGGGCTGGGGGGCACCGCACCCACTCTTCAATAATTGGCTTGGAGACCATTGGCCATCCATATGGAAAAGATAAAGTGGATCCCTATCTTACAGCAGGCCTCCAAATAAGTTCCAGATGAACTAAAGGCCTACAGGGTGTTTTGTTCAGGGCAAATTATGCTCCAAGACTAAGTTTGTCCTTGCCAATAATTTACTTAACACAGGTTCACTGCAAGAATTATAATTTATAATAATAATATTTCACAAGCCAATAGCATACAGGATGATGTCTTAATATGCCAATAAAGAAATAACATACTTAAAACCAAAGATAGATTAATTACATTATTGTTCCAAGGAAAGGGGAGATGGAAGAAATAAAGTCCAATATTAGCTGAGGTGTACCTTTCTATGAGTTGATTCTTGCTAGTGTCAATCCTTCCAGCTAAAAGCTGGGTATCAGCTGTCTGCTTAGGACCCTCACTGCTAGGGCACTTAGCTAGTGGGAGACGGTGCCAGTGTTGGCAGGCACGGTAGGTTGCTCTGAAGATTATTACTGCAGGGATCGCTACACAGCCTGGACCACTGCCTATGAGGAGTAGCGTCACTAAGGCAGAGCAGATGTCCCTTCTCTTCCTGAGACTGCTGCATGGTTTAACACCACTGCTAACACCAAGGTAGCCTCGCCATGGCAGCCACAGTGGGAGTAAGTGTCTCAAGATCTCCAGAAAACTATTAGATCAGCAAAGAGTAGCCTTGTCCAGACCAAACGCTTTCAAGTGGCTGGTCATATCTCTTAGTTTTTAAAGTTTAAAAGTCCACCACGTGATGGACACCATGGCTGTTACTATGGTGTTGATGATGTAATGGTCCTCTCCACTCCAGGTGCTAGAGTTCGATATGAAAGTTCTAATATCCAACTTCAAAACAATTTCATGAAAACAAGTTCAAACCACCAACAACTTTGTCCAAAACAAGCTTTCAAAACATGGATTTCAAATCATAACAAGTCAGTACATAACACAAGGAACAAGCAAAACTACTATGGGGCTTCTGGAAGAAAATAGAAAAGGACAGCTTTATGATACTGGGAAAGGGATGCTAGCTTTAACAAGGTATAAAACATACAAAACAGAAAGGAAAAGGATAACTGTCTACATTAAAATCTTCTCTAGGCCAAAAGACACCACATGCAAAGTATAAAGACAAGCCATAGACCAAGAGACAATATTTGCAACCCATACAACCAGGAAAAAAATTTGGGGGAATATCTTATTATGTCTAGAAGAAATAGACCAATAGAAAAATCGGCAAAAGATGTGAACAGGAAGCTCTCAAAGTTCTCACAAAAACAGCAACAACAACAACAAATCAGATGAACTTCACTTCTGATCATAACTGGAAATTATAACCATGAGATCCCTTGGGCATCCATGGAATGGACAAAAATTAAGATCTGACAACCCAAGTGTGGATGCAGATGTAAGGAAATGAAAACTCCATTGCTGGTAAGGGTGTACAACCATCTAGGAAAGAACATGTGAGACCTTGTAAAGTTTGTAAAACCTTCTAAAAAAGATGCACATGCCAGTGGTAGAGATATTTTCTTTCATGTTCATGAGTGACAAGTCCTGTATTCACTCTATGTAACAGGGGATAAATAGAAACAATCTAAACACCTTGTGTGGAAATAGAATGAACTAGTTTGTTCATCCAATGAAACACTATAAAGCAGTTAAAAAGAATGAAATAAATCTACATGCATCAGCATTGCTAAATCACAAAAATCTAATGTAGGGTGAAAAAAGCAGGTCACAAAAGGATAGTACATTCTGATACCACTTATAGAAAATTTCAAAACAAAAAAATATATAATAAAAATACAGAATCATGCTTGTATGTTTAAAACTTTGAAATTTAAAATGAAACAGAAACCACAGTGAGATACCACTTCACATTCCATTAAGATGAGTATTATTAAAAAACAAAACAAGAAAAAATAGAAAGTAACAAGTGTTGGTTAGGATGTGGAAAAATTGGAACCCTTGTGCATTGCACATGGGAATGTAAAATAGTGCTGCCAAAATAGAAAACAGTACCAGGGCACCTGGGTGGCTCAGTCAGTTAGCATCTGACTCTTGGTTTTGACTCAGATCATGATCTCTGGGTTCATGGGTTGGAGTGCCACACTGGGCTTTGCATTGATGGTGAGGAGCCTGCTTGGGATTCTCTCTTCTTTTCTCTCTCTCTCTCTGCCCCTCCCATGTATGCATTCTCTCTCTCTCTCTCAAAATAAATTAAAATAAAAAAGAGGGAAAGAAAATAGCACAGCAATTCCTCAAAAAATTAAACGTAGAATTACCATACGATCCAGCAATTCTGCTTCTGGGTGTATACCCAGGATAATTGAAAGCAGGGACTCAAACTTATTTGTACACACCCATGTTCATGGCACAATTATTCACAATAGCCAACCCCAGTGTCTATCTACAGATGAAGAGATAAACGCAAAATGCGGCATAAACATACAATGGAATATTATACATCCTTAAAAAGGAATGAAATTCAGACACATAGTTACAATATGGTGTAACCTTGAGGACATTATGCTAAGTGAAATAAGCCAGACACAAAAGGACAAATACTATACAGTTCCATTTATATAAGGTACCTGATCAAAATCATAAAGACAGAAAGAAGGATGTTGATGGGGATGGAGATGGAGAGTTACTATTTATGGTACAGGGTTCGGTTGGGAAGGTGAGGAAGTTCTGGGGATGAATGATAGTGATGGTTGTTCAACAGTGTGAATGTATATTATGCCACAGAACTCCCCAATTTAAAAGGATTAAAATAGTAAATTTTATGTTAGGTATATTTAATTTAAAAACAGAAATTAAAAAAAAAAAAAAAAGACTGGCTTAAAGCCAGCCCCTCTCTGCAGAAGAGCCAACAAGTTGCTCACCCATTCGTAGCGCGCAGCTCACTCCGTACACCTGGACCGCCTCTCCCCGCCCCCACGCTCCGGCAGCTACCCCGCAGCCCCAACAAGCCTTACGGCGCAGGCGCGGAGCTGGGGCGGGTGGGCAGGAGGGGGCGTGGCCTCACACTGCGCCTGTGCCGAATTCCAGCTGTAAATATAGTGGGGAAATGATGCCCAGGTTGGGCTCCCTGGCCCGGCGGCAGCGGGGAGGCCCGCACTGCACACGCGCAGACCGAGCGCTCGCGTCAAAAGACGAAGAGAGCGCGCGCTCCCCACGTCCTGCGAGCCCGGCTGCCAGGCATTCGTCTCTGCCGTGACTCCCGCCGGGCAGGGCTGGCGCGCCCACGTCTGAAGAGCGATGCCCCGGGAGATCATCACCCTGCAGCTGGGCCAGTGCGGCAACCAGAGTGAGCGAGCGAGCGCCGGGCCCTTCCAGTCTCCGGTTCTTTCCCTTCGGGTCCCACCCAAGTGCTTGTCATCCTCCAGTCCCCCTTTCCCTTCCACGAAACCCCTGCCCTATTGCGCATGATGAACAAGCCCCGGATGGAGAGCCGCGCCTGGGCTGTGACAGCTCCCAGACCAGGTGTCTTGGGCCCAGCCTCTGAGTGTGACAGCCTCTGAGCCTAACCCTGGGCTCCTGAGGCCTTATGACTAGCAGACCCAGGCATCTCTCCCCATCCCCCAGTTGGGTTCGAGTTCTGGAAACAACTGTGCGCCGAGCATGGTATCAGCCCCGAGGGCATCGTGGAGGAATTCGCCACCGAGGGCACTGACCGCAAGGACGTCTTTTTCTATCAGGTGCCCCCAGCGACTTGGCCAGGGGGCCCGAAGGGAAGGGCATCAGCCTGGTACTGGGAACCCCGCTGGGCACAGGAACCAGGGTGGCTGGCTTGAGGGGGGAGGCAGGCAGGACCCAGAGTTGGTTGGGAGGACGGAGGACTGGGCCTTAGCTGACTGGACCCCCCTGCCCCCCCCCCGCCCCGCTGGACTCCCCTTGACAGGCAGACGATGAGCACTACATCCCCAGGGCGGTGCTGCTGGACCTGGAGCCCCGGGTGATCCACTCCATCCTCAACTCCCCCTATGCCAAGCTCTACAACCCGGAGAACATCTACCTGTCAGAGCATGGAGGAGGGGCTGGCAACAACTGGGCCAGTGGATTCTCGCAGGTATCTGGGTGGCCATCCCAGAAACCCTTGATGTTCCCTCCCCAGGGCAGCCTGGGAATTTGACCAGACCAGAGAGACAGTAAATAAGAGACAAAGGGATACCCTGACAAGAGGGACAGCCAGGGAGAGGTGTATGCAAGCTGCAAATCATTTGCAAAGTAGCTTTTTTGGTTTGAGGGTCAGGGCTGAGGCTCTGGTTGAGGGTGGCAGTGGTGTCCCAGGGTGTTCTTAGTGCTGAAAAGAGGTACTCCCCAGAACATCCATCCTTACCCTCACTCCCATGTCTCTCTATACAGGGTGAGAAAATCCATGAAGACATTTTTGATATCATAGACCGAGAAGCAGATGGAAGTGACAGCTTAGAGGTGAGGTTCTGCCCCCACTGAAGGAAAAGAAAAGGCTGAAGAGAGCTGGGGAAAGGTCAGGAGGTAGCCTGAACAGGTGGTGTGATGGGGGCAATTCTCTTTAAAACTAATTTTTGGAGCATCATATGTGAGATATTAAGGTAAATAAGGTAGGGGGGCTCCTGGGTGGCTCAGTTGACTGAATCTTGATATCTGCTCAGGTCATGATCTCATGGTTCGTGAGATTGAGCCCCAAGTCAGACTCTGCACTGACAGCCAAGAGCCTACTTGGGATTCTCTCTCTCCTTCTCCCTCTCTTTCTCTTCCCCTCCTCCACTTGTGTTCTCTCTCTCTCTCTCTCTCTCTCTCTCTCTCTCTCTCTCTCTCTCAAAATAAGTAAATAAAAAAACATTTAAAAAGAAAGGTACAGGGGCACCTAGGTATCTCAGTCGTTATGAGTCCAGCTTCAGCTCAGGTCATGATCTCGCAGTTCACGAGTCTGAGCCCCATGTCAGGCTCTGTGCTGACAGCTCAGAGCCTGGAGCCTTCTTCAGATTCTGTCTCCCTCTCTCTTTGCCTCTCTCTCTCTCTCTCTCTCTCTCAAAAATAAATAAACGTTAAAGAAAATTTAAAAAGAAGGTACAGTACTTGACCTCAAGGAGATCCTAATGTGGATGGCATCAGCTCCTTAGGCTCGAGTCTTCCTTCCCAAGGAGTCTCAGCCTGGATGGACACAGAAGAAGCCTTGAGACATGAGTGTGTTGGGAATGGGGAATGAGACAAACCTAAAGCCTCTTCCCCAGATCCCTGGAGACCGCCTCTCCCCATGCAGGGCTTTGTGCTGTGTCATTCCATTGCTGGGGGGACCGGTTCTGGCCTGGGCTCCTACCTTCTGGAACGATTGAATGACAGGTAACCCTGTGTTTGGGGAGAGGGCATTAGCCCTGGTTCCCTGGGTAAGAGCTTTCCTTTTTGTCACTGTTTTCTCTTGGACTGGAGGCTTGGCAGTATCGCTTTGAGTCATTGGTAGAAATAGAGCCTGGCCATCCAGGGAACATCTAGGAAACAATAACTTCCAGGAGGGAGGTTGCCTAGGGAGAGGAGGGACCTACAGAGTTTGATGGGTTTGATGCTTTAGGTTTATCCTGTTTGGCTCCTGGGCGCTAAACACTAAGTTCTGCCCTCACCCACCTTTTGTACAAGAGCTTGGTGGCAGTTGGAAAGGAATGGCCCTGTTATCTCTAGAGAAGAGCAAGATTGGCAGTGATGGGAGTCCTTCCAGTTGACTGTCAACTTCCCCTTTCCCTCTTCTTTACCCCCAGATACCCCAAGAAGCTGGTGCAGACATACTCCGTGTTTCCCAACCAGGACGAGATGAGCGATGTGGTGGTCCAGCCCTACAACTCCCTGCTCACACTCAAGAGGCTGACCCAGAACGCAGACTGTGTGGTGAGCACCAGAGAAGGGAGTGGAGGTGGGGGGTGTGCTTTGCTCTACCTTCTCAAACCAGGGGGGCATGTATACCCTGCCCTTCCCAAGCCCCTGCCCAGAGAAGAGAGGGCCAAACAAAGCCATACCTGGTGGCCCAACTTATGAAATAAGGACTTG
This sequence comes from Cryptoprocta ferox, assembly GCA_028646485.1. Classification (NCBI taxonomy): domain Eukaryota; kingdom Metazoa; phylum Chordata; class Mammalia; order Carnivora; family Eupleridae; genus Cryptoprocta; species Cryptoprocta ferox. The sequence continues at coordinate 38,057,806 of CM053565.1, forward strand.
ACCCCAAGTTGCTCTCAACACAGTGAACACCCTCTGACATGTGTCCCCATTTAGCCTATTTAATGCCTACTCATGCTTAAATTCTCAGCCCAAGGGTCACTTTCGTAGTAAAACCTTCCCTGACCATGCATTCAAGGTCAAATTCCTCTGTGCATGTCTCAGGCTTTAACTGTACTTTTCTGTAGACCTGGTGAGGCGGACAGAGCATGCCTGCTTTACCCTCCATGGTATCTTCAGAGCCAGGCACAATGGATGGCACATGGAGACAGTTTCTTTACAGGATGGTAGAAAAGTGTCTTGTGATGCCCCAGGGACAGTATTTTCCTTTTTAAGTTAACACACTTCTTGGTTTTTGGGGTTTAGAGGAGGTTAAGCTTATAACTTATCTCTCTGCCCCCTTTCTCCTCAAAAAGGTGCCGTGACCCTCTTCTGTCCCCCCAGGTGGTGCTGGACAACACGGCCCTGAACCGGATTGCCACGGACCGCCTGCACATCCAGAACCCGTCCTTCTCCCAGATCAACCAGCTGGTGAGCCCCCACTCCTGGACTGGAAGCCCTCCTTCCTGGAGTGCCATCTGGGGAAGGGAGGCCCCGCCCCAGGCCAAAGCCCATGACCCGGCACCCCCGTCCCCAGGTGTCCACCATCATGTCAGCCAGCACCACCACCCTGCGCTACCCCGGCTACATGAACAACGACCTCATCGGCCTCATCGCCTCACTCATCCCCACTCCTCGACTCCACTTCCTCATGACTGGCTACACCCCGCTCACCACGGACCAGTCGGTAGGAGCGGCCCCAGCAGGCCCTGCCCTAGCCTTTCTGTCCCCCTGCTGCCTCCTCCAGGAGCTGGTCTTTGCAGCCCCCAGAGGCTCTGTGCTCAGGGACGGGCACAGACTGTCCGGCTCCACGCTGACCTGCTCTCCTCTTTCCTCCGCCCCTGGATCCCTGTAGGGCCCAGGCTGTGTGGGGTCTGCTGATGCTCCCGCACAGGGGCATGGCCTTGCTGAGCTGAACGGGGACTAAGATTCCTGGTCCTGCAGCCGAGGCTCAGCGTAGACCTGAATCTCAAGACGCTTCCCAGGGAGACCATCCTAGCCCAAGTCTGATGGGGGCCAGACCATGCCCTGAGTGCTGGCCTGGTCCCTGTGGCCCAC
>CM053565.1:38059460-38199292 GCA_028646485.1 Cryptoprocta ferox
GAACCCACAGGGGTAGAGGAGAGGCTACCACCACCACTGTTGTGCCCACCCCTCCCCCCTAGGTCCACAAGAGTCTGCAGAGGATCCGGGAACGGAAGTTGGCCAACTTCATCCCCTGGGGCCCTGCCAGCATCCAGGTGGCCCTGTCAAGGAAGTCTCCCTACCTGCCTTCGGCCCACCGTGTCAGTGGGCTCATGATGGCCAACCATACCAGCATCTCCTCGGTAAGCCTAATCTCCTGGTCTTCTTTGGCCATTCTGTTCCATTAGACACCCTTATCATTCTCCCCCATTCTATTCCAGCCCCTTATCATGCACTGGTTCCCATCCTGGAGATTTCTATCTCTTTCAGCTCTTTGAAAGTTCCTGCCAGCAGTACGACAAGCTGCGGAAGCGGGAGGCCTTCCTGGAGCAGTTCCGCAAGGAGGACATCTTCAAGGAGAACTTCGATGAGCTGGACACGTCCAGGGAGGTTGTGCAGGAACTCATCGACGAGTACCATGCAGCCACGCGGCCAGACTACATTTCCTGGGGCGCCCAGGAGCAGTGACTTCCTCCCCACCACTTCCCCTGGACAGTAAGCATAGTCCCCATTGTGCCTGGTCCCTGCGACCCAGATTCTTGTCACCAGAAACCTTTCTATGTTCATCTCCAGCCCAGGAGCTGGCCCTACTTCCTCCCTTCTCTGACCTGACCCTTGATATTGCTTGTTTAGCTTGAATAAAGCAATAAAGCTTTGTCATGAATATAGTCAGAGCTGGGTTGTGGATATATAGTCAGGGCTTGGTCTGTGAATATGGGGGATGACCCATGCTCCCTCCCAGTGCCCAGGTATGTGGCCTTTATCTGTTCTGGCTTCTTCCCACTTAGTCCAGGTCTTAGTGTGGTCACTGTTCGCATTGGCCTACCTTGCCTAGAACCAGGCTGGTTTATTGGAGTCAGCCCTACTCTCAAGATTACAGAGCTTTACTGAGGTCTGCTGTGTCCTCAGTGCCTAAGCTCCTGCCCCAGGGTGGGTCAATATTGCCCCAGCCTCTTGGGAAGAGGCTGTGGGGGCTAGTGAAGGAGGGCCTGCAGCATTCTGAGCAGGTCAGGAAAGCCAGAACTCTAGACTCCCAGTGCCCAAGGCTATCAGATCCTCAGGAACGCAGCCCAATTCAAACTAATGTGATAAAGCAGGAACGGAACTCAGGAGTAGGACTGAGCCCATCCTGATAAGCTGTTATCTGCGCCAGAGAAGTTCTTGGGTCTGATCCTGCCCCAGGCTTCTCTCCATTCCAGGCCCAAAGCAGTAGGCACACGAAAGATGGACCCAACTAGGGCCCAGAAGCTGGACACCAGGGTAGGAACTGGGTAGTGCCAGTCCTGGTGACTCACTGCCTTCCGGCCTTAGAGACGCTGGGAGGCCACCACTATGCCACTCCATGGAGAAGTGAGGGTGAGTAATTGCCAGCTTCCAAAACTGCCCTCTTGCCTGCCCCACCCACCACCCTGTGGCAGCATGCTGGCTAGGAGGAGGTTAAATCCAGAAGGTCAAGGAGGGTGGAGCCCTGTGGTGTCCAGACTCCCTTCAGTGCTGGTAAAAGCCCAGAGTGTGGGCGTCCCCAGAGGTGGAGCTCTGAGCTCTGGGACTCTAACTTGTCCCACGAACATCACTCCCACAGGAAGGGTTTGTGTAAATAAGGATTTTTTTTTTTCTTTTTGCTTCTCTTCTACAAATAAATTAAGAAACAAACTAGAAAAGTGTCTGCACCCATTGCAGCCCTTGGGTGTGGTGTGTGCCCTGTCCCTGCAGGGCCAAAAGGGTCCATGGTTCCCTCAAATCTCAGAGAAGTCCAGGTCCAGGCTGGAGGCAGAAGGGAGGTCGTGACCTCTTGGCAGGCTCAGTCCTGCAGCTGCCCCAAACAGCCAGACTGTCCCTGGGGCTCGTCCAGGCCCGGGTGCTGGCTGGGAGGGGAGGTGTCTGGCAGGTCTTGGCATGGAGGAGAAGGGCTGCGGCAGGGCCTCTCGGGGGAGGGATTGGGCAAGTAGGCATTCACCAGCTGCATGATCTCTTCCACCTAAGAGAAGGCAGAGGTCAGAGTGCAGTAGGGGCCACTGGCTTCTCCTTTGTCTCACCCTCCACCCAGGCTCCGTACCAGGGCCTTACTAGAGCTGCCCCCTACAACCTTTCCTTGCTCATCACCGCTTTCTCCCTCACTCACTACGTGCCACTCACGGTGGTGTCTTTCTGCTTCTCAAAGATGCTAAGTTGATTGTCATCTCAAGGTCTTTCCACTTGGAATATCCTCTACCTGGAATGCTATTCCCCCAGATCTTCCTGTGGCTAGCTTAAAGGTCACCTTGAGGATCCTTTCCTAACTGTCCCACCTAATGCTATGACACCCCTCCGCCGCCCCCTCCAGTCACTTCCGGTCATGCTACTCTTCTTCCCTTGGTAGCATTTATCACTTTCTTATATGGCTTTTGATTCCTTGTTTAGTGTCTGACACTCCTGATCTAATTAATGTCAACTTCTTGAGCCTCTCTTTGATCACAGCTGGATCCCCAATGCCTAGAATCGCACCTGCCTCATGCTCAGTGTTTAATAAAATGTTTTTTGACATCCTTCCCATTCCTTCCACCTTCCACACCCTCTTTCCACTCACCTGGGGACTCTGCAGGAGGAGCTGGCTCTCTCCCACCCTCAGTGCCAGGGTGTGGGGGCCCATTAGCTGGCAGGCGGCCACATGGCCATAGCTGACACTGTGGATGGGCTCTGTCTCACCCGGCCGGGAGAGGGACATGGCCTTGGCTCCCAAGCCCAGGCATAGCTTCTGTGGAGTGCCCCCACCAGGCTCCTAAGGACAGATAGGCAGAGTCAGGGTGGAAGGAGAGAAGCCCGCAGCATTATTTTTGGTGGGGGGAGATGGCTGTGAGCAGGGAGTTTCCCAGTCCCCTCTATGAGCCACATTGCACAGGTGGAGGGCCTTAAGGCTCTGGTGAGGTGAGAACCCAAGGGGCCAGTGGCTCCTAGGATTTGGGAGGGGCAGCTGTGCTGGGTGTCAGGAGTGAAGTGACCCACAGTGGGGCTTGTGGCTCTGGGGCAAAGGTGTAGGGCTTGGGCCGCCAGAGTCCCCTCTCCCTTCTCCCCCTCACCGTGCTCAGCTCCAGAACGTCATACCGAGCAGCGCCGAACCCTGGACACTGCGCCGCCAGAGCCAGGTAGGCAGCCATGGCCTCAGCTCGGCCCATGCCCCGTAGCCGCTTCCAGCCGCCCAGCACAGCAGCCGCCGTGCCGGCGCCACCTCCTCCCTCGCGGGCCACGCTTCCCGCCGTGCTGCCGGCCCCGCCGCCGCGCCGGGTCCGCTCTGCCCGCCTCTTGGCCAGGCCCGGGCTCCAGATTGCCCCGGCCAGCAGGGCGGCGGAGGGGGGTGGCCTGGGGACTGGACGGGGAGGGTCTTCACGTGGCGCGGTGGGGGGCGGCAGCAGGCGGTCCAGGCGCGGCAGGGGCGCCCTGGGGGAGAAGTCTCGGTGCAGGCTCTGCAGACGCAGCGCCGCCAGGGCGCGCAGCGTGTCGTCGGGCGGGGGCGGCCGGCCGCGCAGCAGCAGAGCGTGAGCCTAAGAGGAGGCAATGGGTGTCAATGTGGGAACGGCGGCGAAAACACCTCGGGGTGCAAAACGCGAGGTCTGGGTTCAAGTAAAGCCTCGAGCGAGGTTGCCGTAACTGTTAAATGCGACGGCTCAGAAAGGGAGGGGTTCAGGCTTGTGGGTCTTTTGGGGGGCGTGAATGCTGGAGATCCTCACCTGCTCAAAGAGGAAAGGCAGTTCGTGGCCGTCTGGGGACAGCCCCTCAGGGTGCAGAGGCCCGTGAAGACGCAGACATAGTCTCCAACCAGAGTCCGTCGAGTCATCCAGCCCGGCTTCCTCGGCTGCCAAACTAAAGAAGAGATAAGGACTCGGTGCGAGGCAGAAGCTGGGACCCTCCTAGGTGCTGGCCGAGCCTGGCGGGGGGCGGGACCAAACAGGGGGCGGGGCCAGAAGTTTGGGGCGTCTTGAAGCCAGACAGCAAACCGCCCGAGGGCAGGCTTCAGTGTGAACCAGCAAACGTTACCGTGCAGGGCAAATGGCCAGGGCTTCACAAAAGTTTGCTCAGGGGTTGACCAGAGCCGAGAGGCAGATGGCTTAACGGAGAGCGGGGCTGGGGCTGGACATTTACTTCTCAAACCTGGTGAGCACGTCGGCCACGAGAGTGCTCCCAGCCAGGGCTCGCTCCTGGGCCCCTCGCTGCTCGTACAGCGCGAATGCGTTGCGGCTCCGGGCCAAGCCCAGCCTCCCCACCAGCTCTCGAGCAACCTGGATGGGAGAAGGCATGAGGGGAAAGTCAGACCGCGCAGGGGTCTTGCCAACTGGAGGGTTCTTTCGGGTCTCTCAGTCCCTCCATACACATCCCTGACCCAAGTGATGAGTCAGACTTGGGCACACCTAGGGCCGGGGCACCGAGAGAGCTGGGCATGGGAAGCTAGGGTCCGGGGAAGGGTTGTGGTTTCAGGGGCCTTTCCTGGCTTTACCTCCCCCGCTGTAGTGTGAGAGTCTATGGCCACAGGGCAGGCACCAGCCCCCGGACAGTGTACGGTGCACAACAGCTCCTGTCGTTGGCTCAGCGCTGAAATCTCTGCCAGGGAAGGCACCAGCTCTCGGCCGCGCGTCCGGCCCAGCGCTTTCCGGATGAAGCGCGCATATTCTGCCAGTTCGGTGTCTGGGAGCGCCTGCTCAGTCCTGGGGTAGGGAAAACCCTAGGACCAGTGCTCGGAGGGCTTACCTTCTCGCCCTTCCTCTCGCCCTCTTATTTTATCGTTTCTTTCATCTCATCGAATCCCTTCCTTCCAACTCTAAGTTCCTTGAAGGCAGCGACCTGCTCTCTTCCCAATCTACCCTTGGAGCACCACATGTCCCTGACAGCTTGCTCCTTACTGCCCCCTCCCACTTCCCAAAGACTCCGTCATGCTCCTTCGGGTCGAAATCCAAAATCCAGCCTCATTCCGCTTTGTAACTGGCGGGACTGTGTCAGCCCCGAGGAAAAGCTGCCTTTAGTAAATCCTCTGCCCAAAGGGGGCGCCTTTGGTAATTCCTCCCACCGAACGTGGGATAAGATCTTTAATCCCCAGAGACGCTGTACATATTAGCTGCGGTCAAATCTCTTCCCTTCTCTGGGCCTAAGTTCTCCATCCGCCAAACAGTTTGGCAAGGCCTGTCATTCTCTCCCAGCCCTGTAGCTCCCTTGTCTGGGCCTTACCCCATCCCTCCCCTCTCACCTCTCCAGATGCCCCAGGAGGTGCCCCCTCACAGCTCCCCCAGGCCGGAAGGTGCAGCTCATGCAGGTGAGGAGCTGCCAGTACCGAAGGGCGGCCGGGTCTTGGGTAGCTGGGGGCCCAGGGGGGCCTGCGGGTCCTGAGGTCTGCTTAGCCAGCTGCAGGAAGAGCTCGTCGCGGAGCGCGGGCAGGTCCCGGCAGGTTTGGAGCACACCCTGCATCAGGGGCCCGGGGCGCCGCGCCCCCTCCAGCGCCTGCAGCGCCAGGAACAGCCGCACCGCCTCCTCGCGCAAGGGTGCGTAGCCCGGACCTGTGGGAGGGTGGGGGCGGAGGGATGGTTTGGAGAGGGGACCCAGAGCTGGGCCCTGGAAGGAAGGCATGAACCAGGGAAAGGTCAGAGGGAATATAAGGGGACAGGGGGTGGCAAGGAGGGGAGAGTACGAACGACAGGAAGAGTGAAGGGAAAGCAATGGTCCCCACAGAGCCAAGCTCTCAACCCCTACCTCCCAGGCATCTCTCCCAGGGGATCCACTGAGGCTGCCCTCTGAGTTTGTGAGCTACAGGGGTTGACTAGGCTCAAGAAATAGGCTCAAACCCCAGATTCTGTAATTGGGCACTAAGAGCCATCACCATGGACTGGAAAACAGGCTAGACTGGGAGTCAGGAAATAAAGGTTCTTGTCCTAGCCCTCCTTAATCTTCTAGCTTCAGGACCAGACTAGTCACTATTCCTTTTTGGGAAGAGGTGTCACTGGATGAGGCCAGCACATTCTCCCAAAATTCTGGTTTTTCCAGCAGTTGTAAAGGTGATATGACATGGCCTTAAGAGTATAGTGAAAAATAGGACAGAGAGTGTAAAAACTCATGAAGGAATATCCGTAGTTAGAATGAGACCCACCGAGAAGGTGGTCAAAGGGAGCCTCTTTTCCACCTGGCTGGCTTCCCTCTCCTCCAGCCTGGGTATCAGTTTGATCAGCTCCCATTTTCACCTTCATCCTTCGACAAGTGAGGGGCTAGGTTTGCTTTGGACTTCTAAGCCCCTGACAAGCGAGGCATTCAGATTCCCCATCCAAGGGACTTGTGCCATGGCACCACTCACCTGGGGCGCTGACACCGTAGGGCAGGGGCAGGAGTGGAGCGTACAAGGCCCCACTGGTGTGCCTCAGAATTGGGTTGCGCCGGTAAATAAGGGCCACGGCTTCTGGGTCCCCGCAACTCTCCTAGAAGTCAAGGAGTCACAGGGATGGGAAAAGGGGCTCTCCGAGAACTCAGAAAGCTTCTGGGTTCGCCACCCTCTTCTTTCTCGAGGAAGTCCCCTCTTTCACACCTGAATGTCCCTAAGCAGCAGCTGGGTAGGGGTCTCCAGCGGCGCCTTGGAGGCGATCACTTCTCGCAGTGCCACCCCCCAGCGCTCCGCCTCAGCCTGGCGCGGGGAGCAGAGCCGGACGCTGTGCTTCCGGCCAGACACGGTCACTGACCACAGACCTGGGGAAAGAGAGCCCACCGAGGGCAATCAGGGCCGGCTGGGACCACTGCCCAAGGCGGTACAAGAGTCCCCACGAAGTCTCACCGGTCTCCTTGGGCCGGCGCTCCGGGCCGGTCACCGAGCACAAGCTGGTGAGCACGAGGCTCCCGAGGCGCCGCGCCCCCTTCCCGCTGCTGCTGAACTGATCCAGGGAGTCCCTGGTGAGCACGAACCAGGCCCGGCGCGGGGGCAACCAGGGCCGCGCCCCTCCTCCGCGGGGCTCGCGGTACAGCCAACCTGGGGCCAGGAGAGGGAGGGATAGGAGGTGAGCAGGAGAAGACATTAACCCCTCGAGGGTTGGGATTGCGGCTTCCAGAGTGCATGAGGTCGGTCCCCACCTTTCACCACGACGTCCGGGTCCTCCTCCGGCGGCCCCTTCTCAGGGATGAGGCTTCGCGTCTCCTCCCAGCTCTGCAGCCTGGGCCGGAGGGGAGGGAGGGTTGGGCGAGGCTGTCGGTCCTGCACCCCGCCTCCAGGGGGCTCCTCAGTCGGGGCTCCCCGGACTGCAAGCGCCCGGACACCCCTCCCCCAGGCTGTGGGAACCGCCGGGCCATTCTGACCTCGCACCAGAAATAGCCCAGACCCCCCCTTTCTCCCCGCGCCCCCAGTCGGACCGCCCCCCCGGGACCCCGGCCAAACCACAGCGTCCGGCGTAAGGCCTCTCCCTTATTGCACAACCGCGGGAGAGCAGACTGCGAGGACTGGGGTCCGGAGGATTGGGGTCCGGGGAACAGGCTGGGGTCTCCAGACCACGAGACTCAGGGGCCGAGCTCACCTGTCTGAGGCTGGCCCGCTCCTCACCGGCTGAGTCAGCGTCACGTCCAAGGGGCCCTGGGGAAACAGGCAGGGGCAGCCCTCAGGATCAGAGCCGTCATCACAGTATGCCCGTGGCTTCTGCCCCCAGGACAGCGCTGCTGCTCAGGGAATTGAGGAATCAAGCAGTGGGGTCATGACTGTGAGGGAGCGAGGAGAAGCTGGAGGTTCCTCCTTCTGCCAGTCTCTACAGAACAGCCCGAGCTAAGAAGCCAAGCCTCCCGCCTTGTCTCCGTTTCCCTTTGAAGATTTAAATCAGGGAGGGATTCGGTGGAAAGAGCACTGCGCAGGGAGTCAGGAGACCTGGATTCTAGTAATAGCCTGACCACTAACTCGAATCACTAACTGGCTGTGGAACCTTCACAAGTCCCCAGAGTCTTTGGGCCTTAGCTTCCCCATCTTTGAAAAGAGAGAGGTGGATGAAGTTTCTTCTTGCTGGAAGTCAGCCCCTCCTCCTCATTTTCCCTTCACTGGCTGGCAGGCAGGCAGGTGGGTGGGCACAGACGTGGATGAAGGGAAGAGGGACTCTTTCAGTATAGGGCTTTCTCCAAGAACTTCTTAATGCTTTCCCACAGACACCCCTGAGAGTCAATGGTAAGCAGACCCTCCCCCTTTGCTGGGGCTCGGGAAGGGCATGCTGGAAAATGGCACACGCTCTCCGGGGAGATGCGGCTCAGGATTTTGCCCTTCTCCCCCTTGCCCTGGAACTTCAACTGTAGACTGGGGTCTGAGACAGGCCAAAACCCGTCCGGGAGCCAGGTCAGGCAGGAACTGTGCCATGGTCCCATTGCTCCCACACTGCTAAAGCCAGGAGGGGGAGGTGGGGGAGGCAGGGACACCTGTCCCCAAGCTCAGGGGCGGGGGGTGGAGGTGGAGCACGAAGGAGGCAACGGGGTGGTTCACACTGCCGACCCTGTCCAGCTGGAAAGCTTGGGGACGCCTGGGTCCTGTGCCTTCCTGGGTGACAGATCAACCTATTTTCTGGAGGGTCTAAAAGGAGTTCTTAGCCACACCACCATGGGGGCAGGTGCTGACCACTCTTAGACCAACTCCCCTAATCGCAGTCCCCTGCTTCCCTCCCTCCACCCCCCTCTATATTTATCCGCCCTCCGCCTCCGCCAGGTGCTGGCGCCGGCCCCAGCGGCGCAGCCCGCCCCACCCGGGCACGGAGCCACCGGGCCTGCTGGGGACCCCTGAGCGGGGGATGGGAGCCTGACCCAGGCCATAGCACACGGGAGTCTGGTTGCCGGTGTTCAGGGAAATCGGGGAGGGGACATCAGGGATTGGAGATCTTCCAGACCTATTGAGCCTCAGTTTCCCCACGGGAAGATTCCACAAAACCGGGGACCCGTGTCCCTCACCATCCCCTCGGGAATTCCCCAGGAGCCTCACCAGGGAGGGCCGAGAGTTCTCTCTTGAGTGGCAGGGTAATGACGAGGGGTCCTCGAAGAGTGGTGGCCCCCAGCTCCCCGGCCGTGGGGTCCCTGCCACGGCCCCCAATCTGAGGATGCCTTCTCCCCCTCTCCCAGGTCCCCGCGGCGGGAGCTCCGGCATCTGGCCCCAGCACTCAGCGCTCACAAACTGGGAGCGGAGCGGACCCAGGCGTCCGAGCCGCCCAGCCGGCCTCGCCACATTCCTCGGCGCTGGCGGAGGCGGAAGGAGACGGGATGGGACGCTGGCCCGGCGGGGAAGGGAGAGGCAGGGCCAGGTCGGGCCACGCGTGACGCCTCCCCTGCCTCAGGGCCCCTAGCAGGTGGACAGCGCCCAGCATGCGGCTCCAGGCCCACAGGCACATCCCCGAGTAGGGCTGCTCCTTGAGCTCTGGGGGGGGGGGGGGGCTCCTGGCCCTCAGGCAAAAACCTCTCCCATGTCCCCGTCCGCCAAGAGCACGCCGTTTGGCTGGAGTCTGGAGCAGGATCAGACGTGACGGCTGGTTTTAGTGAGAGGGATAGAGACAAGGCTCCAAACCCCCCGGGACTTACCCTCCCGCCGCCCGCTGGACTCGGGGTCCGCAGCTCAAAGGTCTCCTCGTCCTCGTCCTCGTCCCCGTCCCCGCTAAGCTCGCCGTCCCCGTAGTCCCGGTGCAGAAGAGTAAAGCCTCGACGGCAGCAGAGGAGCCACCACAATCCCCCGGGGAGAGGCATCCGGGCGAGCAGCCGGGGGATGGGGGCTCGGGCAGCCGGGCCGAGCTGCAGGGGGTCGGAGAAACTGGCTGGGCTCCGACCCGAGCGAGGGAATGATGCAGCGGGAGGAGGGGAAGAGAGAAGGGGACAAGGAGGAGGCAGTGTCAGGCGCTGGGGTGCAAGGGGTCGCTTGCTAGCGCCTGCGGGGGGCTCGGTGTCTGGGCCCCCAGAGGGGGAGGGGGAAAGCGTCCAGGGCTGGGGGGGAAGCAGTGTCCGGAGCTGGGAAGTAGTGTCCGTTGTAGTGTCCAGCCCTGTGGGGGGCAGTGTCCGGTGCAGTGTCCGAGGTGGGCAGTTGTCCAAGCTCCAGGGAGGGTCGTGTCCGGTGGGGTGTCCGGTGGCCGGGGCCCGGGCCGCGCGCGCTGCGCTCCCTGCAGCCCCGGGACTGGCGCGCTAGGGGCGCGAGCACAGCTCCGGGACCCCGCCTCCCCAACCCCCTCCCCTTCGACGGCCCCCCCTTTCCCTCTTCTTTCTCTCCTCCCTTCTTTACAGGGCAGGGTGCAGTTTTCGTCACAGCCTCCCCTGCCCAATCCCTGTGCCTGGCGCCGGGCGCGGCCACCAATCAGACCACTGAAACCGCGGCGGGTTGCATCATGTGCCCCTGGCTTGGTGACAGCGGGGAGGAGCAAAGGAATAAGGAGGGAGGGGGCGGTACGATATTAGCCACGCCCCCGCTTCTGAGGTCGGACTAGGAGTGCTAGTGATGTCACGGAAGCCCGCCTTCATGCCCCTGTTTTAACTCTTGGCTCACCTACCAACAGATTAAAAACCCTCTCTAGAAGGAGCTTTGGAGAGCGAGGGATTAGAGCATGAAGGAAGGCCCTGACTGCTGCCCTCTGAAGTCTTGTCTCGTCTCAGGGTCCCTGAGAAAGGAACGACGTTTAGCTACCTGTGCCAGGCTCAGCTCTAGAGGCAGCTCTCCGCCCCTGGATGAAGTAGTCCAATTCCTTGATGTGAGTCACCTTAATTTTTAAGGCGAAGAGACTTGGGAAAGTGAAGACCTAGGTCGGAAATGAAATCTAATTTAGAGCGCACAGCTCACTGAACTCCAGTGGGGAGAGTGACTTAAGATTCAAGGGAATTCTGTGGTCTTCTAAGAGTGGAAGCCTCTCGGGGTGAATAGCCCGGAGTTCTGGGTCGGAAGGGGTTAAGCGAGGAGCTAAAAGGACGGGGAGGGGCGGGGCCGCGAACGGGGCGTGGCCAGGGCGACCGCGGGCGCGCGCGTGCGTTGCTGACTCAGCGGCGATTCCCGCGGTCTCCGGTGGAGGGTTCCAGGTTGGCCCCCAGTGACTGGCTTGTAGGACCTTCGGAAAATCGGCGCCATCTCCGGGCCTTCCCTGGCCCCTGGCCCCTAGTGGCGGTGGCTCTCGGTCTCAGCCGCCGGAGGCTCTAGGAAGGCTGGCCTGAGCTGGGCTGGGCGGGGCGGGACAGGGCGGGGACGTCAGGCCAGCGCCTCCCTAGAGACCTCCCCGCCACACCCCGCCCTTTTGGCCCGGGGTCCTCAGACTCCTGGCTGGAGTGGTCCGGGCTGCTTTGCTGACCGGATATTAAACTGCGAGCCTTGTCGCACGTGAACACCATCCTGCCTATCGTGCTTGTGTAAAACAAAGACCGGGAATCAATGCGACCGTCTCTAGAGGCTATCTATCCCGGTCTTGCCCTCGCCCCGGATGACAGTGACCAGCACTGAGATTTCCTAGGGATGGAGACATTCAAACCATATACTCGCTTCCCTATCTGGATCCCAGGACTTTGCCTGCAGGAAAGTTCTTTCCGATGTCTAACCTCTCTTTCCGGCAGACTCAGTGCATTCACTGCATTTCCTCTGACCCCGTACCCAGGGAAGATGGAGAACGGCAGTCACCCCCACCCCCCACCACGCCCATGATAACGACTCTGGAAATTTTCAATTTGGAAATCTCTCCTTGGTTTTTCTCCAAGGTGAAAAACTCCGACTCAACTTTTTAAATAACCTTTTTCTTTCTGCCACAGAACTTTAGAAGGGACTGTAAAGTGGTAATCTAATCCAAAAGCCCACCCAAAACGGAAATCTCCTGCCCATTGTCCCTACCCCCACACCAGGCACAGGCACACACAGTCCCCAACAGCCTTGGCCTGAACATTCCAGAGGCCAGGAACCCGGTACTTTATAAGGCAGCCATTACTGGATAGCACTGTGGTTGTTAGAAAGCTCTTCCTTACGCTACTTTAAGAGGAACCCCAGCCCCTCCTTGCCTGGCAGCTTTCCCACCTCACCTCTTGTTCACAGAGACCTGGTGAAGGTGGAGGGGGTGTCAGTGCCTAGAGCGTCAGCAGGCTCACCCCCACCCAGATATTCAGCGCCTTCCACTCAGAGCCAAGCGCACTGAAGGGGGAGGGGGAACCCACGGGTTCTGCCCTGCTACAAATCACTTCCAAGTCGGTGACTCAAAAATAGTAACAGTTGTTGGGTTGTATCTTATTTCCATGTTATCAATTTAATGTGGCGAAGTACAGAAGCAATTCCTTTAGGTCCCTACCTCCTTCTCAGTGTCTCCCCACCTACTCCCCTTTCCCACTACCCTCCCTGGAATCATTGCCTCGGCCCGCCCTCTCCCCTCGATTGGATTCGCAGTCCTAGTAGTCCCAGGAGGAGACACTGTGGGTCTCGGTGGGAGCCGAACAGGAAGAGAGGCGGGGCCGGAGGGGGCAGCGGCCCCGGGGGCGAGGCCTTGGGCTGCAGCGCCCACCCCGCAGCAGCCTTCGCAGGTCCTGGCGGAATCGCAGGCCCAAAAAGGCGTAGAGCACGGGATTGAGGCCGCAGCGGGCCAGGGCCAACCCTCCGGTCACGAGCAGCGCCAGATCCTTGCGCTTGCTGGCAGGGCAGCTCCGCTCGCGGGCAGCCAGGAGGTCGGCCGTATCCAGTAGCAGGGCGAGACTGTAGGGCAGCTGCAGCACCACGAAGGCCGCCACCAGGGCCACCACGACGCGCAGCGCACGGCGGCGCTCGGGCCCCCTGGCGGCCAGCAGCGTGCGGCCCAGGAGCGCATAGCAGGCGGCCATGACGCCCAGAGGCAGCGCGAAGCCCAGGACCACCTGCGCCACGGCGCTTGCCCCCTTCACCGTCTGCGTGAGGCCCTCGGGGAAGATGAGACGGCAGCGCCGCTGGCCTTCCCGCTGCCCGTCCTGGCTGAAAAGGAGAGCAGGCAGCGCGAGAAGCAGCGACATTAGCCATACGATGGCTGAGACCACGTGTGCGCGGCCTAGCGCAGAGGGCCTGGGTCCAGCGGGGAGGGCCCGCGCGATGGCCACATAGCGATCGGCGCTGATACAGGCCAGGAAGAGGAAGCCAGCGTGGAAGGAAGCCGAGTAGAGGCCCGAGATGGCGCGGCAGGTGGCACTTCCCAGACTCCAGCCCTGCAGAGCCCCGGCTGCGGCAAACGGCAGGGTTAGGGCCAGCAGAAGGTCGGCCAGGGCCAGCTGGAGCAGGTGGGCAGAAGTGGGCGAACGGACAGCACGTCGGGCTGCCAGGTGGGTGGCCAGGACCAGGCCATTGCCGGCCAGACCCAGTGCGGCCACCGACAGGGAGACGCTGGGTTGGAAGGCCCGACTGAAGGCCTGGACATCCGCCTTGTAGCAGAGTTCTGGCAATGGCTCCGCGGAGTATGCCTCCTCATCATACCCAGAGTAGGGGCTCCAGGAGACCTGGGGAGGTCAACAGGAGAGGAGAGACCTTATGAGATACCTCCCACACACTTCCCCTTCCCACACATACCTTCCAAGCTGGGAGCTCCTGTGTGACAACAGCACAGAGGGAGAAGAGACAAACTCTTCTCCAAACTCTTCCTAGCACACCTCCAACAGGTCTTGGCTTCCACTGCACCCCTCCTGCCTCTGCATCCAGCTTCCTGGCTGACCTTGACCTGTCTGGATCTCAGTTGCCTAATATGTAATGTTGAGATTAGAAACCCTGACCAGCCCAAGTGGCAGGGTTGTTTGAAATAAGGAAGAGGTCATGGATGTGAAGCATCTGTGCTCTCCATGGGCCAAGGTTTCTATATCACTAATAGATCTTGGAGCTTCAGTTATGTTTGCAGCGCCCTCTCCTGGAAGAACACCTGGAAGACTCTGCCTCAGAACTGGTCCCTGGACTCCAGGCATGGTGTGGAGAGGGTTTCTAATGTCTCTTTTCCTTTCTCCCCCGCCCCCACCCCATCTCCACCTCCAGTACAGGTACCCTGGACGACGCGTGGCAAGACGGTGGGGCGGGGGGTGGGGGGGTGTCTCAAACGGTGAGGCTCAGGTTTTCTGGTCTCGGTTGCAACCTCGGACTTCTAGGTTCAGCTCGCTATTCCCCTCCGCCCAGTCCCATCCCCCAACCCCAGCTTCACATCACCAGCCTCATCTGTCTGGAAGGTCCCTGGTCCCAGATGGCTCCAGGCATCCTGGATAGGTCATAGCATGGCAGAAGCTTGTTACCAAGTGCGGGAATCCCATCTCTTTGCTGTATCTTCCCTCTCTATAACCCTTCCTCCCTGCCCCCACTCCCACCTGTTCTGCAGGCTCCGTCCCCATCTCTGGCTACACGGGTTTCTGAGGTATAGCCACTGGGGAGAGAAGTTAAGCTAGTGGGACAGGAAGGAAGGGGCGGGGAGAGGGGCCAAGAGGGAGGTGGGGATTAGGGTCTGTGAGCCCTTTTTACCTAACTTTCCCATTCCACCCTCTAATATTTTTTTTTCTTTTTACCCTGCCAGTAGAAAAAGAATGGGTTTTTGGAATATCATTTGCTAGCTACTTGTATGATCTTGAGTACGTTTGCCTCTTTGAGCCTCAGGTTTTTTCATCTGTAAAGTGGAGTAAGGCAAAAATGCCTTGAACTGACAGGGTCATGAGAGTGCCTAGCACGGGTGCTTGGGGCATAATTTGCCTTCAGAAAATGTTAGATTCTTTTACTTACTCTTCTCCTCATCTCCAGGTACCCGCCACCCGCTTTTCTTGGAATTTTGAGGACCTCTCGGCTGGCCCTAGCCTTCCTTCCCCCATCTCTGCGGCCACAGTCCCTGCCAGCCTCGGGTTATTCAGGGTATTTCACGGCGGCTGGAGGCTCTCACCCCCGCCCTTTCGCAGCAGGGCTGAGGCGCGCGCTTGCGCGGGGTCCGGGAAAGCGGCGCGTGCCGGGAGAGAGAGGCTGGGGAAGGGGGGAGGTGAGAGGAGAGAGGGTGGGAAGGAGAGAGAGAACGGCGGAGAACCAGGAACGACAGAGAGAGAGAGAAGGGAGAAGGGTTGGGGGTGAGAGAGGATAGAGCGAGGAGTGGGTTAGGAGAAGAGACGGCGATCCGCTGCGAACCCCAGGAGAAGAGTGGGGAGCCCAAGCTGGAACTGGAGCCCTAGCCGGAACCGGGCATAGGGAGGCGGCCGCCGAGACCCATCAGCCCTGCACCATGTGTCTCCGGCTCTTCTGCATCCTGCTTGCCGCGGTCTCAGGAACCCGGGGCTGGGGCTACTGTGAGTGCCGGGCTCAGGTGCAAGCAGGGTTGGGCCGGGGAGTCCAAAGCCTGAAGGGCGGGTCTAGCCGCATTGCGGCTAGGTGGTCGCGGGTCCCTTCCCGGCCGGCGCGCGCTCGCTCCTTCCCATCCTTTCCTGCCTCTCCCCCGCGCTCCGCAATGCAGCTCCGAGGCTGGCGCGCGCTCCCGGGGTGGTGCTGGGCTCGGAGGAGCCGAGGATCGAGTCGACCCGGGGTGGGGATTTGGGACTGGGATCCAAGCGGAAGTTGGTGCCTGGGTTTGAGGGTTGGGGATAAGGGTGGTACTGGTGACCCGGCTAGGGTTAAGATTTTGTTAGGGCCTGGGGCTGGGTGTGGAACTGGCCCAGGGGCTAGGGTTTGGGGCTGGGGCTGGATTCTGAGGCTGAGATCCAAGCAGGAGTTGGTGACCCTGATTGATGCTAAGGTTGGACGTGGAGTTGGTGATGCTGGTAGGACTGGCTGGGGTTGGGACCAAGGCCTGGATTTGGGGTTGGCGAGGGTTGGGGGTGCTGATGAGTGGGATTGACGATAAGGCTGGGGCTGGATTGGTGCCTTGGGCTGACTCAGGTTCTAAAAGATGCTGAGGCTTGGGAGAGGACTAAGCCTGGGCTGGTACCAGGGCAGTCACGGAGCTAGGGAAGGTCTGGCTTAGGGGACCCCCCAGAAGGAGAAGGTAGCCTCCCCCGAGTGTGCAGCTGTTGCTGCAGCCCAGATGGGGTAGATGGATTAAGTTAGGGCTGGGCTGGCCGCTGGGGGACAGAGAGGGAGGAGCTCCAGTTGCTCTGTGTGTGCGCCGGTGTGTGCTCTGTGTGTGTCCTTTCGAAGGACCTGGGAGGGGCCGCCGTGATCAAAATGTCCCTTCCCCCAACCCAGACGGCTGTGACGAGGAGCTGGTCGGGCCTCTGTACGCCCGCTCCCTGGGCGCCTCCTCCTACTATGGGCTCTTCACTGCGCCTCGCTTTGCCCGGCTGCACGGTGAGCGAGGCACCGCCCCAAGGCCTGGTGGGGGAGCTCTGGAGGGGTAGGGATAAAGGGAGAGCCAGGGGTGAAAGCCCTTGCCTCTTCTATAGGCATAAGCGGGTGGTCTCCCCGAATTGGGGACCCGAATCCTTGGCTCCAGATTGACTTAATGAAGAAGCACCGGATCCGAGCTGTGGCCACCCAGGGCTCATTTAATTCGTGGGACTGGGTCACGCGTTACATGCTGCTCTACGGGGACCGAGTGGACAGCTGGACTCCGTTCTACCAGCAAGGGCACAACGCGGTATTCCAGGCCCCCTGGGCACACACTTGGAGAACCTCCTCAACTCTGCAGCCTGGGCTGGGCACTAGCTTGGGGGAAGTGGAGGAGGAGGTGGCGTGGACACAGATGAGGAGCAGTAACTTCCAATCAGGGGGTTCAGTTCCATAGGGACGGTCAGTTCACCACGCTTGCGAGACCTTCTCAGATGACAGGGTTTAACATACTTTAGGGTAAAATCTGGGAGAGCTTCTTGGAGGAGGTGACATCTGACTTGGGCTCTGAGGAAATACTAGGATGGTGCGAGAGGACATCCTACGCTAAGGCACCTGTTTCTCTAAAGCCATGAGGGCCGAGGAAATCAAGGAGAGTGTGCTTTCTGGAAGTCTAGATCAGCTGGGTGTGACAACGGGGGGCGGGGAGGCTGTGGAGAAACGAAGCAGAAGGTAGGGACCGGGTCTCCTCCTCTTCCCTTCTCCCCCAGACCTTTTTCGGTAACGTGAACGAGTCCGCAGTAGTGCGCCACGACCTGCACTACCACTTCACCGCGCGCTACATCCGCATCGTGCCATTGGCTTGGAACCCGCGCGGCAAGATCGGCCTGAGACTCGGCCTCTACGGCTGCCCTTACAGTAAGGATGCGGAGGTCGCGGCGGGGGGCCCTGGGAGTGTTGTCCCGGGCCCCGGCCCACCTACTGTCCTTTGCGCAGAGTCCGACGTGCTCTATTTTGACGGCGACGATGCCATCTCGTACCGCTTCCCGCGAGGGGTCAGCCGGAGCCTCTGGGACGTGTTCGCCTTCAGCTTCAAGACGGAAGAGAAGGACGGGCTCCTGCTGCACGCGGAGGGCGCCCAGGGCGACTACGTGACACTGGAGCTGCAGGGGGCGCACTTGCTGCTGCACATGAGCCTGGGTGAGCTCAGCCACCGCGGGGGCGACCCCGGGGACTCTACTGGCCACGCCCCTCGCTGCACCGCCTCCGCGAAACCGCTCGCGCTCTTGATCTGGCCCTTCCTTACTGTTTGGGTCGACCCGCCGCCTTCGTGTAGAATTTGGCCCTAGCAAAACACTGGACTCCGAGTCAGGAGATCTGGATTCCAGTCTCAGCTCCGCTACCATGGTGTGACCTTGAACAAGGCACTTACCCAGTCTGTTTCTTCATTGTAGAAGCGCTATATATACTACATGTACATATGCATATAAACGCAAAGAGTTGTTATTTTGTATTTCATTAGCTTTTATAACATCCATATGATGAGGGAGAAGCAGCTCTCAAGCCCCAAGTCTTACTGATTGGAAAACGGGCTCGGAGGAGTTAAATGACTTACCCTGGGTCACACACTCGCCAATGGCCACCTCTCCATCCCAGGATAAAGTCCAGACTCTATATTCCCACCCTCCCTGGCTGCCTCGGGCCCTGTGCAAACTCTCCTCTGTGCTCCTTGCTGCTGTTCCATCTGCGGGCTAAGCCTCTCCACCTGGGGGTTCTCCAGGTTTTAGGTCTGACCCTGTCTCCCTGCCCCCCACCCCAGGCAGCAGCCCTATCCAGCCAAGGCCCGGTCACACCACAGTGAGTGCTGGTGGCGTCCTCAATGATCAACACTGGCATTATGTGCGTGTGGACCGCTTTGGCCGAGAAGCAAATCTCACCCTGGATGGCTACGTGCAGCGCTTTGTGCTCAATGGGGACTTTGAGAGACTGAACCTGGACAACGAGGTGAGCAGAGTGGCTCATTCAGTCGAGTGGGGTGCTGGGTGGGTCAGTGGGGGACAGTACTTTTCTCCGCCACAGGTAGGACCTTGCTTTTTGGTTCTTGAATATCCTAGCAGCTCTTGGCAGACTTGCGGCCCATGGGCCTAGGTTTTTATTGCTGTTGTTGCTGTTAACAGGCAGATTTCCTGGGCACAACCCCAAAACTACTGACATGGGAATGGGAAATCTGGGTTTGGGGGATCAGGCAAGATGAGAAAATTGCCCCATTGGATTGCCTAACTCTGTGGAGTTGGTAAAGACTGTGGTTTGGATCTGCAGATAAAGAATCCCAGACAGGTTAATTGACTTACTCAAGGGCACGCAGCCAATTTGTGGTGGAGTCAGGGCTAGAACCCAAACCTGGGAAAGCCCAGCGAACTTCCAGCGTTAATACTGATACTGGGGAAATGGATATTTCCAGTCTCCTATAAAGCCAGGCCCGGAGACTGGGAAAGTGTGGGGCGGAGGAGCACGCGAGCGTTCATACACCCAGGGAGCCTCACCACCCCCACCCTGCCCCGCAGATGTTCATCGGGGGTCTAGTGGGCGCGGCGCAGAAGAACCTTGCCTATCGTCATAATTTCCGCGGCTGCATAGAAAACATAATCTTCAACCGAGTCAACATCGCGGACCTGGCTGTGCGGCGCCATTCGAGGATCACCTTTGAGGCCAGTGCACAGGGGGATCAGGGAGGAAGGGACATCGAAGCTGCTTGGAAAGCAAAGAGCTGGAGCAGGAAGAGATCTTGAGAATCAGATAAAAGCCGAGGATCCCTCTCTCCCCTGCCAAATGCCCAAGTGGGGGGCATCACGGACTCACCCGAGTGCAAGGGCCACCCCTCCCTAACCCCCAGTTACGAAGCTGTGGTCTGGTCCAACCACATCCTCAATTAATGCTTGAGGAAAAACAAGTGCAGAGATCCAGAGTGGCTCAGCCAGGGATCACGGAGCTGTGCAGTGGTTGAGTCGGGACTTGAACCCAGGGCTGTTTTGGTGTGCCCCCACACCCCAACTCTGCAGCGGGTATTCTAACGTCGCTGCCTGGAAGCCAGCAGAAAATTGTCTCTCCAAGCTGGATGGAAGGGAAGGAGGCAGTCGCCCTGGAGACGGTGTTATAGATCAGCGTTAGCCAATGGAGAGCCTCCAGGGCAGACTTGGTTGGACACCCCCCCCTCCACAGCTGGATATGTTTGTGGGGGGGTGGAGATGGTCACGGTGGGAGGTCTTACCCCCTCCCTCCCCCCACACACTGTGAAGGAGTGCCTCAGAAGGGTCTTAGACCAGTATGAAAATTGAATCCCAGCAGAGGCAGGCGTCCCATCCATTCTCTCAGGGTTGCTGATGGATCCTTACCTCCCGCCCCCAGGGTAAGGTGGCTTTCCGTTGCCTGGACCCGGTTCCTCACCCCATCAACTTCGGAGGGCCTAACAACTTCGTGCAAGTGCCTGGCTTCCCGCGCCGAGGCCGCTTGGCAGTCTCCTTTCGCTTCCGCACCTGGGATCTCACGGGGCTGCTGCTTTTCTCCCGCCTGGGGGACGGGCTAGGCCACGTGGAGCTGATGCTCAGCGAAGGGCAGGTCAACGTGTCCATCGCGCAGACCGGCCGGAAGAAGCTTCAGTTCGCTGCTGGTGAGGGGCAGAGGGTGGGGGGGAGGCGTCGGGAGGCCAGAGAAGGGCAGAGGAGGGGCGAGGGTGGGCCTGCGCTTAGGACTTTGCTTCTTGGAGTGGGGGGAGGGAGGGAAGGGAGCAGGGGAGGAGGACCCTGGGCCCTGGGAAAAAGTGGGAGTCGATGGTGGGAAGGGAGCTACGGGTGCTGGGAGAAGCAGGCAGGCTGAGAGTCCTGGTTCCCTCTAGTTCCAGGGGAGGCTTGGGAGTTTGTTATTCATTTACAACTTTGCAGACTGCATCAGCTCAGGGTTAGTGACGACATTCAAAATGTCACACTCAGCGTGATAAGTGTTAATAATGGAGAGCACACAGGCACAGAGCGGGGTTGCTGCTTCCCCACTCCAGAAACTTCTCTCGGAGTGTGGAGCTTCCTCTTCTCCTGTCCAGGGTACCGCCTGAATGATGGCTTTTGGCACGAGGTGAATTTTGCAGCACAGGAAAACCATGCCGTCATCAGCATTGATGATGTGGAGGGGGCAGAGGTCAGGGTCTCATACCCGCTGCTGATCCGTACTGGCACCTCATACTTCTTTGGGGGTAAGTGAGAGCCAACCTGGCCAGACTCCTATCTCTGGGTGGGAAGGCCCCACCAAAGTCCCCTCAGATGGGGCTACGTGGAGTGTTTGGGGGGTAAATCCCTCTTTTCCCCCTGGTGCGTTGGGGACTGGAAGGCCACTGCCACTGTCTTTTGGCCCCCTTCCTTCCTTCATGTCTGGCTTTCCCTTGGCGTCTCCCTGGGGGAGGGTCTCTGGGGTCTCCCCTGGGGAGGGCCTCACAGGGGTGGTTGCTCCAGGTTGTCCCAAACCAGCCAGTCGATCGGGCTGCCACTCCAACCAGACGGCGTTCCATGGCTGCATGGAGCTGCTCAAGGTGGATGGTCAACTGGTCAACCTGACTCTGGTGGAGGGCCGGCGGCTTGGATACTATGCTGAGGTCCTCTTTGACACATGTGGCATCACTGATAGGTATCCAGAAGCCCCTCTCCCTATAAGAGGTGACCCCTGCAAAGCCCCCTTCTGTGGTCTCCCCATGGGAGCGGCCATTCTCAATAATCTGCCTTCTCCTGGTCCCAGGTCCTCAGTCTCCCACCTGGAGATGATTCCTCCTTGACCTTTTGTCCTCCTTTACCCAGTCCTCCCATTAAAGTGACACGTGCTCAGAATGGAAATAAAGCATCTGTTCTTGGCCCTAGAGGGTTTTCTTCGGGCAGGGGTGGGGGAGGGGGTGAGGGTGGGAGAGGGGGCAGGTAGATGATGGAGAGTCCTTGAGCCCCGAGGACTAATGCACCAGCACTTAGGCTTCTACACGGCTGGTTTTGGTGCTCTCAGGAGCCTGGAGTGAAGCTTGTAGGGATCAGACCCCACTCTCACACTCACAGTAAGGCTTAGCCTGTCCTTGGTGCTGGCTCTCTTCCCTAGGTGTAGCCCTAACATGTGCGAGCATGATGGACGCTGCTACCAGTCCTGGGATGACTTCATCTGCTACTGTGAACTGACAGGCTACAAGGGGGAGACCTGCCACCAACGTAAGCCCAGTGTGGGATGGGGGAGACTCAGGGGCAGGGGAGGCCAAGAGGCTGCTAGAGATGGTTAGGACTAGCAACTGCTCTTTGCCCACCCCACGACCTACCAGCTCTGTATAAAGAATCTTGTGAGGCTTATCGGCTCAGTGGGAAAACTTCTGGAAATTTCACCATTGATCCTGATGGCAGTGGTCCCCTGAAGCCATTTGTAGTGTACTGTGATATCCGAGGTAAGTGGCTCTGATGGGTGATGAAGGGGCAGCTGACAAGGCCGTGCGGGGGTGTGGGGGCAACACGGGGTTGAAGGGGGGACAGGGGCCTGCAAGATTAAACTGTGGTAGAGGTAAAGAATGGCAGAGGGGAAAGGGGACACCCAGGAATTTGTAATCTAGCCTTGCCGATAAATTCCAGCTTCCTGATCCATTACAGCTGTCCAGCTGTCACGTCTTCAGCTGACAGGGGCCTGGAACGGAGCTGCTGGCCACACTTATTGGCTCCGAGTAGCAGCAGCGGTGGTGGGGGTAGGCAGGGAGATGGGTAGAGAATGCCCATCTTGAGCCAAAGCCCTGTCCCTTCCCCTCCCCCAGAGAACCGGGCGTGGACAGTTGTGCGGCATGACAGGCTGTGGACGACTCGGGTGACAGGTTCTAGCATGGAGCGGCCATTCCTGGGGGCCATCCAGTACTGGAATGCATCCTGGGAGGAAGTCAGCGCCCTGGCCAATGCTTCCCAGCACTGTGAACAGTGGATCGAGTTCTCCTGCTACAATTCCCGGCTGCTCAACACTGCTGGTGAGGGCCAGGGTCGTGGAGGGCGGGGTGCAGAGCTGGGGGAGAGACCCGTGGGGGCTTGGGAGGAGGGAACCGGAAGTTTCAGCTAGAGCCCTTGGACCTTTAAGCGAGGAGGATCGGGGCTGCTTGGAAAGGCGAGAGAGGAAGCCTGGGGCTAATGGAGGGATGGGGCCTGGAACCTGCCTGCATGTCTTCCCCAGGAGGCTACCCCTACAGCTTTTGGATTGGCCGGAATGAGGAGCAGCACTTCTACTGGGGAGGCTCGCAGCCTGGGATCCAGCGCTGCGCCTGCGGTCTGGACCGGAGCTGCGTGGACCCTGCTCTGCACTGTAACTGCGATGCTGACCAGCCCCAGTGGTGAGGGGCGAAGGGACAGGGCATTCAGGAGTCCAGGGGCAGCGGAGCAGCAGGGGCTGAACCACTGCGTCCTGCCCCCACAGGAGAACCGACAAGGGACTGCTGACCTTTGTGGACCATTTGCCCGTCACTCAGGTGGTGGTGGGGGATACGAACCGCTCCAATTCTGAGGCCCAGTTCTTCCTGAGGCCTCTGCGCTGCTACGGCGATCGTGAGTGGCAGACCCCTTGTGTGTGCCGTCCCAGGCTTGGCTCTCCAGTTTCCAAAATTTAGGCCACCTGACCCACTGCGGGTCTCGAGGACATACTGCCAGACACCCAGCAACTGCTGTGATGTGACCCCCCCATCTGTGTTGTTCCCCTGTACTTTATGCTCTTTCATTATACCTGTTTTCCCCCCTTGGACACCCCTGGCTGTCCCCATTTGCCCTACTTTCTCCCACGCCACCCAAGGCTCCCTTTTCCACCCTCCAACCTCCCTGACCCGGCCTTCCTCCTTCTGGTTTTATAGGGAATTCCTGGAACACCATCTCCTTCCACACTGGGGCTGCTCTACGCTTCCCCCCCATCCGTGCCAACCACAGCCTTGATGTCTCCTTCTACTTCAGGACCTCGGCTCCCTCAGGAGTCTTCCTAGAGAATATGGGGGGCCCTTACTGCCAGTGGCGCCGACCTTACGTGCGGGTGGAACTCAACAGTGAGCGGGCGGACACCAGGAGGGATGTGGGCTAGATGAAGACCTCTGGGGGGATGTGGGGTAGGCAGAGGCTGGGGGAAGGGACAAGGGCAGATGCCCCTCGAGAGGCAGCATGGAGGGCTTTAGATAATAACCAGAGGGTCTACACCCAGATCTGTTTTGGTAGCTGGCTTTGTGAACTTGGCCACTCACTTCATCTCTCGGGGCCTTAGGCCCCTTACTTGTGAACAAGGCAGCTGGACTCCTGAGGGCTTCCCGGAAGACCTGACTAGCTAGGCTTCTAACCTCAGAAGTGGGGCTGGGAAGCCGGCTCCAGCGATCTGCGAATTTGGGAGACACCAGGGGTGTAAGGTTTCAAGGAGTTTATGGGTTTTGTCCCGGGCCGTAGACAAATTGGAGGGACATTCAAGGAGCTCCAGAGAGTGAAGAAGAGAGGTGGTCTGGGGTGAGGGATCCGTGAGCTCTGAGTCGTTTCTCCCCACCCCCTGCATTGTCCAGCGTCCCGGGATGTGGTCTTCGCCTTTGACGTGGGGAACGGGGATGAGAACCTCACCGTACACTCGGATGACTTTGAATTCAACGATGATGAGTGGCACCTGGTCCGGGCGGAGATCAATGTGAAGCAGGCCCGGCTCCGCGTGGATCACCGGCCCTGGGTGCTGCGGCCTATGCCCCTGCAGACCTACATCTGGCTGGAGTACGACCAGCCCCTTTATGTTGGTAAGCAGCAGCCCCCGAGGTGGGTCCGAAGTTTCCTTTACCTTCCCCACCCCCTCCCAACCATTCTCCTTGTTTCCAGGAGCCCCGTGCCTTAGGTCCTGATCCCCTCTGCTGCAGAGTGACCCAAAGGCTCACCTTTCCTCTCTGGGCCATAGATTTTATCCTGTTATTTCATTCCCTCTGGCTCCTTTCCAGACCCCAATACTTATCCCTGTCTCTGGCTCGACACCCCATTTCTTGACCTGCCTGCCCTTCCCAGGATCTGCAGAACTTAAGAGGCGCCCCTTCGTGGGTTGCTTGAGGGCTATGCGTCTGAATGGAGTGACTCTCAACCTGGAAGGCCGTGCCAACGCCTCGGAGGGTACCTCACCTAACTGCACAGGCCATTGCGCCCACCCCCGGTTCCCCTGTTTCCACGGAGGCCGCTGTGTGGAGCGTTACAGCTACTACACATGTGACTGTGACCTCACGGCTTTTGACGGGCCATACTGCAACCACGGTCAGTGCGGCTGCTTATGGGAGACTAGGGAGCCACAGGGCACAGTGGGATGTAGGGAGGGCAGGGAAGGACGGAGGGGGCAGAGTCAGCAACAGGAAAAACTAGAGTTGTTCCTGGCTTCGTGTGCTCTGATCGAGGGCGTCAGGCAACTGAAGATCCTGGGTGTCTCCAAGCCATTAAGTGGGGCCAGGAAGGGATGGTGCAGCCAGCTGGTAACTGAAAGAACTTAAAAGCAACAAGCAAATAACTCCCCCATCTTCCCACTGTCACTAAGTTACCGCAGGTTACCCCCCTTGCAAGCATAGTCACCTCAGGCTGCGCGATGCCCTCCTTTGCCATTTCCTGCGCTCCTAAAACATGTCTACAGCCTGGCTCTTGGTTAAGGCAAGCCTTGACATTCACCATAGCAAGATTCTGCACATACACCCAGACTGCATCCTTCCTAAGGCTGGTCTAGGAGGATGCACGGGCAGGTAGGTTAACGGTGTGAGATGTCTGGTGGAGCAGGGAGACGCAGGGACTCAGGGATCAGCAGAGGACCCTTGGCCTCAGTTTGGAAGTGTGAGTAGTGGGGAGCCTGGCTGGCTCAGGTGGAAGAGCATTCGACTCTGGATCTCGGGGTTGTGAGTTTGAGCCCCACGTTGGATGTAGACATTACTTAAAAATAAATAAACTAATTTTTTTTGCCTTTATTTTTTTATTTTTGAAGGACAGAGACAGAGAGCGAGCGGGGGAGGGTCAGAGAGAGAGGGAAACACAGGATCTGAAGCAGGCTCCAGGCTCTGAGCTGTCAGCACAGAGCGCAATGCAGGGCTCGAACCCACGAACCATGAGATCGTGACCTGAGCCGAAGTCGGCTGCTTAACCGACTGAGCCACGCAGGCGCCCCTAAAAATAAATAAACTTAAGAGAAAAAGAAGGAAGTGTGAGTAGTGGGGAGTGTACCAGTTG
This sequence comes from Cryptoprocta ferox, assembly GCA_028646485.1. Classification (NCBI taxonomy): domain Eukaryota; kingdom Metazoa; phylum Chordata; class Mammalia; order Carnivora; family Eupleridae; genus Cryptoprocta; species Cryptoprocta ferox. The sequence continues at coordinate 38,084,967 of CM053565.1, forward strand.
GGGTCACGATACCTCGATTCCAATCTTGGTTTATCCTTACGGAAGTCACGAGCCATTCCTATGCCTCAGGTTCCCCATCTGTAAAATGCAGGGGTCACCTTAGATGACCTTTCCCGCTTCTCGAGGTTTTAAGATCCCATTCTGTGACATAGAGGCTCAAGGGGACAGAACAGTGAAGTTACGACAGTGAGCTGTGGTTTGAGGGCAAGTTCCAGGGCGGGTGTGTGGATGGCGAACAATATCTGAATCCCTGACCTCATAACCCCCTGCCTTCAGATATCGGAGGTTTCTTTGAGCCTGGCACCTGGATGCGCTACAACCTCCAGTCAGCCCTGCGCTCGGCGGCCCGGGAGTTCTCCCACATGCTGAGCCGGCCGGTGCCGGGCTACGAGCCCGGCTACATCCCCGGCTATGACACCCCTGGCTACGTGCCTGGCTACCATGGCCCTGGCTACCGTCTCCCCGACTACCCCCGGCCTGGCCGGCCTGTGCCCGGTTACCGCGGGCCTGTCTACAATGTCACCGGCGAGGAGGTGTCCTTCAGCTTCAGCACTGACTCCGCCCCTGCGGTCCTGCTCTACGTCAGCTCCTTTGTGCGGGACTACATGGCCGTGCTCATCAAGGAAGACGGTAAGCTCGCGTAGGCTGTCCCTCGGCTCCAGCGTCGTGCAGGGCGCCCTTCACTTTCACGACTGTCCGTTCGTTCGCTAGCACAAGGACCCAAGCCTTCTCAGAAGATGGGGGCTGGGGTGCTGCCCAGGTGGCTCAGTCGGTTGAGCATCAGACTTCGGCTCAGGTCATGATCTCATGGTTTGTGAGTTCGAGCCCAGCATCAGGCTCTGTGCTGACAGCTCAGAGCCTGGAGCCTGCTTCCGATTCTGTGTCTTCCTTATCTCTGCCCGTCTCACGCTCTGTGTCTCTCTCTCAAAAATAAATAAATGTTAAAATTTTTTTTAAAAAAAAGACGGGGGCTGTGGGAGCCAAGAGGAGACTCCTTTCGTCCTCCCTATCCCACAGGGACGCTGCAGCTGCGGTATCAGCTGGGCACCAGCCCCTACGTGTACCAGCTGACCACGAAGCCAGTCACGGATGGCCAGCCCCACAGTGTCAACATTACCCGGGTCTACCGCAACCTCTTCATCCAGGTGCGTGTGGAGGGAGGTGGATGAGGGGGGTGAACCGGCTCAGATCCGTAATTTCGTGATCGAGGTGGTGGCGCCCAGGAAAATGTCAAATAGTTAGCATGAGTAGAGCACATGGCAGCGTACGGAGGATTCTCATGGGTATTACCCCACGTGACGCTCACAATTCTGTGAGGTGGTTCGGGTGGGCAGGGCTCTTCTCACATCTGTCTTATAAATCAGTCAATGGGTTCAGAGAGAAAAGGGGTTCTCGACAAAGTCAAGCCACTGGTAGCTTCAAAGACGGCTCAGAACTAGGCTGTTGGGTTTTTAATATGAAATCCTTCATCTGGGTCCAGGGGCTGTCCAGCCAGAACTAAGCCGGGACTCACCACCAGTGTGGACAGAACGGGAGTTCCTGTGTGGTCTTGGCTTCGTCGGCCTCTGGTCCTCCCTCCCTCAGCTCCTCTTCCTCCCCCTCAGGTGGACTACTTCCCACTGACGGAACAGAAGTTCTCCCTGTTGGTGGACAGCCAGCTGGACTCACCCAAGGCCTTGTATCTAGGGCGTGTGATGGGTGAGCCGTGGGTGCCATTGTGTTTGGGGTAAGGAGTTATGGGTGAGGTCCCTGGAGCCTGGAGCGCGAAGGACCTGGGAGGGGCTGGGAAGGCGGTGATAACGAGGTGCAGGAGGGGTGAGAGGGGCCAGGCTCCGGGTGGTCCCAGCCCCTCTCCTCCTGGGCCGGCCTCTCCCTCAGAGACGGGAGTAATTGACCCCGAGATCCAGCGCTACAACACACCGGGTTTCTCGGGCTGCCTGTCTGGTGTTCGATTCAACAACGTGGCCCCCCTCAAGACGCACTTCCGAACTCCTCGACCCATGACCGCTGAGCTAGCGGAGGCCCTCCGAGTTCAGGGAGACCTGTCTGAATCTAACTGCGGAGCCATGCCCCGTCTTTTCGCAGAGGTGCCACCTGAGCTGGATCCCTGGTATCTGCCCCCAGGTACGGCCAGGGCACATGGAAGAGGGAGGGGAGCGAGGGGACGGCAGGGAAGGGAAACGATTCTTTACAAGGAGGGGCCTCTCCTAACCGGTGCTGTCTCCTCTTCAGACTTTCCGTACTACCACGATGAGGGCTGGGTTGCCATTCTTTTAGGCTGTGAGTAGCATGATCACTACCCTGACCTCCTAATTCTACCCTCTGTCAGTGCTCCCTGCGCCGCGTCCCCAGGACTGAGGGGTGGGCAAAGGTGTGGGGTGGTGGCAAACAAGGCTGAGCCAGCTGTGCTGACGGTAGTACAGAATTGAGTTGGAGATTTTAATGATTTGTTAATGTTTATTTTTGAGAGGGAGCGAGCGAGCACAAGTGAGGGAGGGGCAGAGCGGGGGCGGACAGAGAATCTGAGGCAGGCTCCGCATTGACAGCAGCGAGCTCGATGCGGGGCTTGAACTCACAAACCCTGAGATCTGAGCCGAAGTCCGATGCTCAGGCGCCCCTGAGCTGGAGATGTTTAAATGTTTGAGGATGCTACAGACTTTTAATTGAAATGAAATATTAAAATGGGGCTATGGCTAAGGGATGAGGGAACAGGGGTGCAGTGACACCTAGAGAGGTGAGAAACTGGGGTAACAGGAATGCAGACCCGCCAGACACTTGGGAATGGCCTGACACGATAGAACGGCGGCCAGTCACACACGTATTCCTTTGGCCCAAAGCATGCATGTGTGTCTTGTATGCACGTGAGACCCCGCCGGGACCTGCCCTGAATTGTTTCTTTTTCCTTTTTCAGTTTTGGTGGCCTTCCTGCTGCTGGGGCTGGTGGGGATGTTGGTGCTCTTCTATCTGCAAAATCATCGCTACAAGGGCTCCTACCACACCAATGAGCCCAAGGCCACCCATGATTACCACCCTGGCAGCAAACCTCCCCTACCGACTTCAGGCTCTGCTCAGGTCCCAGCCCCTACACCAGCTTCCACCCCAGCCCCAGCCCCAGCCCCTGGCCCTGGCCCAGCCCCTGGCCCAGCCCCAGCCCCTGGCCCTCGGGACCAAAATCTCCCCCAGATCCTGGAGGAGTCCAGGTCTGAATGAATCGGGAGAAGGGCTTTAGGGACCACATCCATATCCTCTGAGTTCCCCAATCCCTGCCTCCCCCCACCCTGTCAGGGACATTTGGCTCCTCTTAGCGAGTTCTGCTCATCCAGAGGACGCCCCTCCTGCCACGCTTGGTGGGCAGAGCTACAGACAGGACCAAAGAGAGTGGCCGAGCCTCACTGCCTACACCAGTGCCCTTCCCAGCTCCGTTTCCCCAGGCTCCTGGTTGGTTGCCTGCCCCGAAGGAGAAGCTCCATGGGGTTGAGACAGGCCCTCCCTGCCATCCCTGTCCCAGCTGCTACCAGGGATTAACAACAGAGTGTAAGAGAGATGAACTGCTCCCCTTCCAGTATTCCATCTCAGCAGGGACAGATGTGTGGGATTGCAGGGATGCACAGGGCTGGGGGGGAGGCGGCTGCTAAATCACATCCCCTAGCCTCCCCCTGCCCTGCAGAATGTCTTCCATCTGCTTCCACTCAGCTGGGGGTTAGGGAGGGCTTCAATGCTGTCCCCCACCCTCTCTTTTTGTTTTTTTTTTACGGAGACTGAGACCTCCGTGTTAGCACCTTAGTACCTCCGCTGCTTCACATGCTTTAGCCAAAGCCATAAAAACAACCTGCAACGTAGAGAGAATAATGCAGACGCCCTGACCAGCCTGCCCTCTATTCGTCCTCCCTCTTCCAAGATATGCAAGAGCCTTGGTGCCTGTCCAAAGGCTTGGCCCCCTCTCCAGTGCATGAGGAGCCCTCTTTCCTCCGCTCAGAGATGCTGCTTCGTTTGCCCAGGAGGTCATGTTCTTTATATATATTTTGTGTTGCAAAGTCTCTCTCTAGAGAAACTCTATATACTACTCTAATTTTTTAATTATCAGTTTATATATAAAAGAAAAAAATCGAGTGACTGTCCTGTCCTGTGCCACGGTCTGTAGTTCTCGTTTCTCCCGTGTCGAAAGTCTCGGGAGACAGGCTGGCCACTCCCCGAGGCTGACCCAGCCTCCACTCCGCGGCCGTGCTCGCAGAACCAGGGCCGTTCTAATAAAGCAGAGTGGCAGAGCCCCGGTCTGTGCGTGGTCGCTGGCGTCGTGGCCAGGGGGAAAACGGGATGACTTTAAGGGAACTGCCCTGAGGACTCAGGGGTTTCCACAGGGAGCCCTCAGACTCCTTGCATCACCTGCGGGGGGAGGGGGGAAGAAGGGGGGGACTCACTGGCTCTTGCCAACCATCCTCGCCACGCCCCCAACCCCAGATCTCAGTGGACAGGAGGGGATGTGAATGGTAACACTTCAGCCCCAGCTGCCCCTGTGCTGCAGTCCCTGGATCCTTCCAGCCCCATGGTACACAAGGCTCCACTTGCCAAAATGGACTCTACCACTTTATTCAGATTAAGAGGTCACAAGCCACAGGACTTTAAAGTGCGTGAAATTCACTGGCGATAAAGCCGCACGTATACCAGCCTCCCCCCGCCCATCCATCCATCACCTTGCTCCATCCATCATTCCATGCCTGGGGGGAGGGGTTGAGACCCGTCATCAAAGGTGGGGGACAGCAGGGAAAATAGGAATGCTGGCGGAACAGAAGTATTAGTGGTCTGAGACCGGGAAGGACGGGGTTCTGCGCGCTGAGGGAAGAGTGGGGTCAATCTAGCCTCTCAGTGGCTGGGTGTAACTTTTCCCCCATGGTTTCCTCACAGCCAGCCCCATTTTCAGACAGACCAAACCCCTGCTTCTTCGTTTGTCTCTGGTTTTTCCCTATAATTTGCGAGTACTTCAGAGCCCACGATCCGGCTACAGGGCATCCCCAGTACACAACGAATACAAACCACGGCAGATGCAGACTTCGGACTGGCGGCAGGGCTGGCCGCTCAGGTGGGGAGAGGCTCCCATCAGGAGCCGGCTGGGCGTGTGCTCCGTGTTGAGTGCATGAGTGCCCGCGTGTGTGACGCATGTGAGTGTATGTGTGTGTGTGTGTGTGTGTGTGTATGTGCGCGCGCCCCCATGTCCCACCGAAATCCCTAGGCGACAGTCTGGCCAGAGGGAACCCCACTCCTTGCTCTGTAAGGCAGCCAGTGGGCTTGGGAGGAAGGGAGTGGTTAGTATTGACCGAGGAAGAAAGGCCTGGATTCCCTAGAGAAAAGAGAAGCCTGCTCCCTATGCTAATATTCCCCAGGCCAGTCTGTCCCTGCCACTGTCCTTTTGACCCAGCACAATGCTCCTTACTCCCTGCCAGCTCAGCACACCAGCCACAGATGCGGGGCTGGCTCCTAGAGCTAGCCCCATCATCATTCACTTCCTGTGTGTCAAGGACACCCCTCCTGCCCCCACCAGGAGCTGGGACAGAACTGGGGGGGAATCTTCCAACCCCCTCTCCTTCCCCTTCCCTTAGGAATGCGATTTGGGCAGGGATCCCAGACACTTGAGCTCAAACTCCACCTCAGTCTATAGACCTTCTCAAAGAAATAAAGTGCTTTGCTCTTCAAGAATCCCAGAGAGCATGGCGCCGTGCACCGGCGCAGGAGGTCGGCCTACTTCTCCTCAACGCTTCAGCTTCTTCTCAATGGTTCAAATACCCTCTGCCAGCGTGTGCTTGCAAGCCTGGCGCCACCCTGACACGTGCAACTTGGGAGCCCCTCTTACCCACCTCTAAACACATGCTGTCAACTCACCCTTTCCAACAGCAGGTGCTACAGACAGGAGAGGAAATCACCTTAGCAACCTTCCCCCTCTCTAGTGCAGGCCTTCACCCTCTACCGGGAAGACATAAGCAACAGAGGCCCCGTGGGCCTGGCCTCTAAAGGGAATGCAAGGCCTGAAGACACCTCCGTAGCCAGGACCAGAGTGTGCAGGCCCGGCCGGCCCGGCACACCCCCCGGGGGGCCTTCAGTAGCAGCACACTGCCTGCCCGAAGTCGCCCAGGCCGAGATTTGGAAGGAGCCGACAGGGCGCTAGCACCTGCTTTCAGGAATCTGCAAACTTATCCATCCATCTCCAGAGTACAGAAAAGGCTTCTCAAAGCCTGGTGGGCCCCAAGCTTAGCAGCTGAACTGCTGTCATCTGGATGGCTCTCAGTCTCTGTCCGTGGAGGAACGGCATTTCGCTTTCCTTCTCCCAGCGCTGAATTTCTACACTCAGAACCCACACTCCTTCAATTTGAACCCTGCCAGGAGGGAAGAGGTCGTAGGGCACCCTGTCTCCCCTCTGAATTCAGTCTGTGCCACCCGCCAGGCTTGCCTTTAACCCAGGCCACTCATAAGCTCCAGATACCAAACTTCACTTAGCCCGTCTTCTCCGGTCCTACGACCGACCAGAGACATGGGCTGGTGACCCAATTAGACAGGACCCTTGCCTTGGACAGGCAGAATTACAGGCCAATGCTTGTTAGGAACTACCCAGGTTGATTGCTGAGGCCCGCGACCTACGGAGCAGACAAGAAACCACACTGAGCCACCCGCCCCCAGCCCGTGCTCTCTTCCTCCGAGGCCCGAGACTCGGTCTCCCGCTTCTGCGGCTCTCTCTCCTGGGAGCCCAGCCCTAGCTGCCTCTGTCTCCTCTCTCACTGAGACAGTCTGTCCCCACTGGACACAGCGGAGGCCTCGCTGCGCAGGGAGTGGGTGGGGGGTTTCTCGGTGTGGGAGACAGGTAGTGCAGGAAAGTCGAGCAGCGGTGGTGTGTGCATGAGAGCAAAGACAATGCTGCTACCATAAGCGCCAGCATGGGGCCCAGGAGGGCTAAAGGACATCAGTCTCCCGCTCGATCCCCACGTACTTGAGGGCATCAGCTTGGCTGTACCTGTCACAGAGCAGAAGGAGGAACGAGGTTACCGTCAAGGCTTTTGTGACAGAACAGACGGAATCCCCTCTGTTTTGCTTCCCCATCCCTCAGAGCAGTTTACAGTGCTCCCGCTTCTGGGCAGGGACCCCGGGAGCGGAACAGAGAGAAAGGCATGACCTCCACAAGACCCTTGAGACCCTCTCCTTCATCTGTATCCCCCACTTTACGCCCCCAAATCAATTCGAACAGCCACCCTTCTGCCTCCGGGGCCACCTCCCGAGGATCCTTTCCGGCTGCCTCACCTGTAATCAAAGAAGAGCTCTTCACCAGCTTGAATTGCCCTTTTAGCAAAGATCCCAATGCGATGATCCCCGTTCACCATGACCACTGCAAACAGGACAAAGCCAAGGCTAAGTTCCTAGTCAGCTGCAAGCCAACAATCGGCGGGTTCTGGGCTGATTTTCTCCCAGTTCCCAGTGAAAACATAAATGGAGTGGAGTTTAAAAGTAGTCAATGAAGGCAGCTGCCTCTCTGCTTTTAGATCTGTTATTCGGGGTGGTGATGTGGGAAAAGACTGATCTTTAAAAGATTCTTGTTTGTGGGAAAATGTTTATAATGTATTCAGTGAGAAAGTCAATTAACAAAATAGGGACGGAGACACAGAATGATACCAGACATTAAGCATGATTGTCTCTGGACAAAAAATAACTTGTCAATGAAAAAAGGCACGTAATGGATAGAAATCATAGTAAATAAAGCATCCATCATCCACCCTACCTCACAGGTCACTGGGAACTCACCTTTGGCATAACAGTTGGGGTTCACTGAATGGTTTGCAAATCGAATTTTGTTTCCTTTCCGGGTAGCATCTACTACAAAATCTATAGAACATAAAGAAAGATCAGGGGCTCATCAGGCAAACCCATAGCTCCTTGAACCTGATTTTAAAATCAACTGAATAGTAACAGAAATAACCCAGTGGGGACTCTGAAGCCCAGCAGCATGAAGCATAGGAATGCAGCCTCATGTGGGCGCGTTCCCTTTGGGTACCCCGACTTCGCTGGAATTACGGATCTCCTCTTCCCATCTACTGGGTAGGGAGATGTCTCAGGTGTAAAGTGCTCAGTGCTCCGATTATAAACACAACCCAGAAATGCAGGTTCTCCCAAAGCAAGTGAACTGTGCCTCATGGTGCCTTGAAGTTCAACATCCCCACCTTCCTCTGTGGATCTGCTGGGGAAATCACAGCTGATCTGAACGTGGGCCATAGCAAGGGCAATCTGGTAGAAAGACCTGCCTGAGACCACCTTGGGGCAAGAGAAAGACAGACTCCATACCATTGTTGAGGTTGAAGAGGAAGCTGGACATGTATTTGTCATAGACCTTCCCCCGTCGATCAGCCTCATCCTGAGAGATAAGCTGCAAAGACAGATGAGGAACAAACGGGGATAAGGCTGTCTGCTCGGGGCATGGTACCCTGCCCTCAGAAAGGACTGGGAGGGGGCATTGTCACACACATGTGCTGAGTATCATGATGAGAGTCACAGGAGACGGAGCTCAAGTTACTGTATTCTAAGCCCCTCCAGGCTGCCCAGCATTAAGACTGAAGAGCGTTCCCCACCCACCCCCTTGTGTGGCCTGAGTTGGCAAAGACTTTAAGAAGAGTGGTTTATCTCAGGATTGCAAACTCTTCTGTGGGATCCCCCAAGAAGCCACACGGGAACTCAGCTGAGTTATTTAGAGAGTAAGTCACAGAAGTCTGGCCCACAGAAAATCAGGGTTTCTCATCAGTATCTCCCCAGAAAGGAATGTGGTCCAAACCCATAGCACTCACCTCACCACAGTATTCAGAAATGAATTCGTTCTTTTGCACAGACTCCTTAATGAAGGTACCCCATCCGGCCACATCTGAGGGGGCCAGCAGCAGGTGCTGGGGAAGAGGGAGTCAAACCTCAGACTACAGGGCATGTATGAGTGGGCGGTGTGTGTACTGGACGTGCACGTGTGCAGGGGGTGGGCAGGGTGGAAAGAACTAGCAACTGTTAAGAGGATCTGAAAACAGAAAAAGGTCTAAGCCATTCTGTTCTGGGGAGAGGAAAAACAGAAAAGGGAGGTGGGGAAAGGAAACATGACACTTCCTCCTCTAGGCCTGGGGACCTCCTGGACCTGAGTCGCTAGGGATTCACTGCTTCGGGTCAAGTACAAACAGACAACATCAATGATGTGTCCATCCTCTCTGCTCCTTGTAGTCTGGCCAGGTCAGGGGTCACTTGCCTAACTCCTCACCAGGACAGCAAACTTTTTTTTTCATCTCAGTACATGTGTGTCTTTTAGGATTAACAAGCCCTTTCATGTGGAAACCCCCAACGGGACCAGTGGAACGAGGCTGCTTGGGACTACTCAGTCTTTTCCCCTCCACCACATGGCTCGCAGTCCTAAGAAAAGCCCTCACCTTCTTGAGGCCTCGCTGAATGCTGCAGTTTTTGCAGGAAACCACCTTGCAGTCCCAGTGCTCCGAGGCCCCACAGGTGAGGCACAGGTCAGGGTCACACTCTCGCACTGCCAGGTAGCAGGGACACTGCTTGGTATTGCACTGCGTCTTACAGCGGCAGCCAGGGAACCGGTTCTGACCTGGGGAGGAGGGGCGAGGTGGGGCAGGGGGAGGGGTGGGTTAGGAAGAGACGCAGACTAACGCTGGCTCTCAGGTCTGACTCGGGGGTCAGCAAAGAAGTAAATGTGATGTGTTCAAGGAGATCTGGCAAGGAGGAAGATGCTCCCTTGCTTCATACAGTCAAAGCTGGGATTTTTTTTCTCCCTGGCCAGAGAAAATGGAGTGCCTCCCGACATTCATGCCTGGGAGTCAAAAAAAAAAAAAAAAAAAAAAAAAAAAAAAGCAGGCTTGACTATGGAGATGTGTTTCCTAGAGATTACTCAACAGTGCTCTCCCTCCTCCCACTTGTTGGTACAATTTGGAAGGGAGGTGGTTAGGGGCTCAGAGAAAATGAAATCAGTGCTTTTCACTGGTAAATCATCACCATCAAAACAAGAATCATTTTGAGAACAGAATGCATCCGTTCTAGGCCACCCTCCTCCACCCACTGCCCTCCCCAGCACAAGCACCCCTCTGCTATGGCTAAGATTGATATCTGCTGTGGGTTAGGAGGTATTTCCAGCACAACTGCCTGGGCACCCAGTTCTGCAGGCTCCGGAGGCTGCTATCAAACAGCTCAGCCTTGAGCGGGGAAGGGCACAGTGTGATAAGAAGTCAAAGAGAAGCACGTTTAGCCTTTATCTTACTTCTGCTGGCATCCAGGCTGACCTGATGGTAAAACTCCAGACACTAAACTAAAATAGGCACGTGCAGTATTGTAACCTGTACATGCGGTAAAACAGCATCCTAGAAAGGATGCCTGTGACGGCACGTTAAAGGAAAAGATTCCCACATTTCTTAATTCTTCCCTGGAAGGTAAAGATGGGAACGTTCCTGATTTCTGTATAACTGTTGCTTTTAGAATCAAACACCTACGGGTTTTTCAAACAATGACTTTTCCAGATCTTAAGTATCTTGTTTCCTCTGCAGAATTCTTAGAGCACCGCAGAGAGGACATCAGAAGGCCCAGGGGCGGCCAGGGGCGCGGACTGGGAGGGAAACCTGGGGTGCACGGTGGCCGGCTGTTTCGGGAGGACCACAGGGGAAAAGAGCGGAACCTTACAGTCCGGGTTACACTGGCAGAACTTCTCACAGAAATTCTGCGTCATGATGCAGGGGCAGGTGCTGTCACAGGGGCGGTCTGGATGGTCGCAGGGCTGGTAGTTATACACTTGAGTGGAAGAGTTATCTAGGAGAGAAGAGAGGAGACCAGGACACTGCTGTGCCCGGGTCCCCTCGCCGCCCTCCTGCCCACCTGCCCGATCGCCTCAACTGTGGAGGAGGCCGTCCCAGCCACGATCCTGGACACGCGTTTAGCACCTGATGTGAGAAGCCATCAGAGATGATGGTCGTTTGTCAGCTACAGTGGGGTGATTTGGCCTGTGGGGAGAGTGTGGGAATGGTCCGGGACTACAGGGCAGCCGTTCCAAACATTAAACGAAGTCTGGAACCTGGCCAATGGCACACTATGAAAGTCAGAGACCACAAGGCTCATAACTCTACCTCCTAAGAGGTGCGCTCAGCTGCAGTGAGGAGCTGAGCTGTTATCAGCTGCTGCAGAGAGATCTGCCTTCTGCGGAAGCGGTACAGGGTCAACAAGTGTGGCTGTAGGTGGGGCAGGCAGATGACCGCAGGGGTGAGACCTCGCGCTGAACTGCCAAAGAGTGGCCTGGTGCAGCTTACCTTTCTTCAGCTGAATTTTCCTGCAGTGGGCAGCCCACAACCTGAAAAAGAGAGACAGACAGGCCTGGGTGGTGGCTCTGCGGAACTCTGCAGATTTGGGTAAATAACAATGTGGCCTGCTCTGAGGGACTGTGGTTTGATCACGGGGAGTATCCTCCCCAGATCCTTTCACAAGAGGCCCCCTGCCCTGCTAGATGGACGCCAGAGTTCATCTGGAGTCCAGCTGGTCTATGGTTCAAGATTTAAATATAAACAAACAAAGATGCATAAAAAACACAAAACCCAACCCTCTGGGTCTATTATGATGCTATTGTTTCTCCCCCTCCTCCCTCCCTCCTTCTCTTTGGGGAGGTGGAGATGTGGAAGAATTGCAGGATGGGGAGGTGGGAACTTTCCAGGAATCTGCTGAGTGAACGAACTGAGACGAAGAAGCCACGGGGACTTCCTTCTATATCTAGAATCGGTGTCAGTTCCTTCCCTGAGTATGTGATAGTCATTAGGGAACCGAGGCAGGCCGAATGTTGAATTAAAAAAAAAAAAAAAAGAAACCCTTCCAACCCTAAGCAAAGGCTAGCTAAAAGACGGTGTTATTATGCAACTTAGAAAAACAATACAAGTGCCAAAAGGAAAAACTCTGGTCAGAGTTGAGAAGTGGGAATAGTGGTCACTAACTACCCAATGAGGAGAAATGGCCTCAGGGTGGAGCCATGAGGCCAGCTCTCACCCTACTGGCCGGCAGCTTCAAGGGACGGCAGACAATTATCGCCCAGGCCACAGCATCTAGGGATAGGAGAGGGAAGGGCTGGTCCAAGGCACAGACCCACAGGGAGCACTGAGAAGGCTGGCCCTCAGTTGTGCAACGCTAAACTCAAGAGGGAGGCAGTTGGGAAGTCCAAGGAGAGGTCAGAGCACAGGGAACAGAAAGTCCTTTGTCCAACCCTTGCCTGTGCTTTCTTTTCTTCTTCTGCGACGGGTTCATGAGCTCATCTGTAGGCAGCTTCAGGATAAGTGATTCTTTGACTGCAAACTGAAAGACCTGGAAGAGAAGTCCAACAGGACCTGTCACTCCTTCTTGAGCCAGGTGGTCAGAGAGGTGAGGCAGCCAGGCCCTGGGCTTGGGAGCACTCTGGAGAGGTTGAGGGCAGCTGACTGAGCACCTCTTCATTCGGTGGGAGCCAGGGGGGTGGGGGTAGGGAGGATAGAGTGGCACTGAGATATCACATCACTGGCCCTGGCATCAATTCTTAACTATTTATCCTGACTCTAGAAAAGAGAAATACTGAGCACAGTTACAGCTCTCCTGGTCAGTAGCTTTCGTCTACACCTCTGCCTACCGAGACCTGAGAGGAATGATTCTTTCCAATGCTATCTGTCTCTTCTGAGGAAGGGCAACTTTGGGTCCCTTGTGTAAGCGAGTGGAAGAGAGGACAGGAGCGGTACCACCCAGCTAACCGCTAGCTCCCTCTGTTGGCATGAAGAAGCCAGACCCTTGTCTATTTCAGTAGGCCAGCATTTCTGGAAGGCTGGTTCCCTTAGAGCGTTCGTTTTTGGCTTTTTTCTTCCCCTTTTCGGCTCTAGGCCCTCTGGAGATTCTGTGAAAACTGCAAATCTTCTTCTCAGGAAAATACATGCAAAACTGATTTGCCCACAATTCTGTAGATTTTCGGTGAAGAACGTGTGCCTCACGGAAACAGGTATAGGAACTCCAAAATGAAAACAAAGGACACTTCCATTTGTGGTTCCAGTGCATGTTTGAAGGAGCGGCATCAGGAGGAAGAGGCCACATAGATGCTTCCCAGAGTTAGGGAGCCAGGCAGCAGGGCTCCGCTCGGGTGTTCCTTTCCTGTGGGCAGATCGGCCCTAACACTCAACTGCTCCCTGAACCCTGTTCTGCAGTCTGTCTTCTCACTGCAGTCGGGCGGAGACTGATGGGGACATCAGGTCCCAAGGCCTCCAGAGCATCAGCGGCTGCTACCAAATGGTGATTCTAGTCATGGCATGAGTGAGAAGGTGGAGGCCGAGGCCCAGGCCCAGCTCCTGGGAGTGGCAATTAGAAAGGCTAGCGATAGAACATCTGGAGAAGAAAGCAACCGAGGGGACTGACAGAAGGGGTGGCCGTGGCAGCTGCAGAAGCATGAGCAGGTCAGATGAGAAGATCCCCAGAAAGACTTGGGGGTCCCTTCTAGGAAAGGGGTACACATTTAGAAAGAAAGGCAGGAACCGAAAACAAAGAAAAAAGAAAAAAAAGCTGAGAGAGGGCAGAAACACCCGGAAGAGTCAGAGTCAGATGGTAGCTAGAGACAGAAATAAGAATTCAGCAAGGAGGAGAGCGGATCCCCAAGCACTGCCAGGCTGGCATCTGCAGAAGTTCCCACGTTTGGGGAACCCACCTTGTGGCCCAGAAGCACCTGCTCATGAGGGACTGAGGGACTGAGCCTAAGACGGTTCCTCCTGAGACAGGTCACACAAGATGGCAAAAGGGCTGACAGAGCAGTGGATGAGAGGAGGGCCCTACCTGTCCCGGGTCCCCTCTGAGAGTACCTGCTTGCATGTCTTAGTCCCCAGAAGTCTGGCTATGGAACAGAAGTTGTTGAAGTAGGTGCCGTGAAAGACCCGAAAGAGAGATTCCTCGGCCCCGGTCCATTCCACAGGCTCTGAGGGTGCTTCCACCACGCAGAGCTGAGGGGGTGCTGGACTAGCCTTCTGCTTTGTGGGGGTCTGGCAGCGAGAGTTGGCCTCTAAGGGAGGAGGAGATACAAGCAACAGGAGGAGAGAGAATGCGGTTGTCATCAGGAGTTTGCCACACACTCTGAAGTACATCATTCTGTTTTAGAAGGCAGGATAGTTAAGAACCAAAATAACCCTGTCTCTTCTGCCGACAGGCGAGGCCATAGAAAGAACTAACCATTTTTAGGGGTGCCTGCGTGGCTCAACTGGTTAAGTATCCAACCCTTGATTTCGGTTCAGGTTATGATCTCACGGTTCGAGAGTTCAAGCCCTGCATTAGGCTTTGCACTGAGAGCGTGGAGCCTGCTTGGGATTCTCATTCTCTCTCTTTCTCTCTCTCCCTCCCCACCTCTCTCTCAAAATAAATAATTTTTTAATGTTTTATTTATTTTTGATACAGAGAGAGAGAGAGAGAGAGAGCGAGCGAGCATGAGAGGGGGATGGGCAGACAGAGAGGGAGACACAGAATCTGAAGCAGGCTTCAGGCTCTGAGCTGTCAGCACAGAGCCCGACACGGGGCTCAAACCCACGAATGTGAGATCATGACCTGAGCCGAAGTTGGAGGCTTAACTGACTGAGCCACCCAGGTGCCCCTGAACTTAAAAAAAAAAAAAAAGAACTAACCATGTTAAACAAGTAGTAACGTTAAGCGTTAGGCAGTGATCCTGCGTTTCCCAGAGGCCTTGCATAGGAATAAAAGATCGCTTTCTGTTCAGCGTACCTGAAGAACTGGAGGCCCAGTCATTGCCTGTATCCCTGTCACTGTCCCCTTCTTTAGTCTCAGCCACAGCAGAGGCTGAAGTGTTGGAGCAGGAAGCACTGACCATGTGGTGCCTTCGCCGGCGACGCCCGGAGCACTTGGAGCGAGGGTTGTGGAGCATGGCATACTCTTTCGCTCCTTCCTGCAAGGGACACGTTACAGGTGGGAGACAGGAACAGGCCCAGGGTCGCCATATTGACCCCATCATCACAAACATCCTTCTTCAACGCCTGTGCTTACATGCAATGACACTATGTTCTGCCCTGTGCCATGTAAGTGCGATGTTATAAAAGTCGCTTAACCAACATTCTAAAACTTACACATTTATACCTCTTCACAGAAGAGCTGCCTTGGAAAGTAATATTAAAATGGATATAATCTGTGCATCTTCAACTTTCCAGCGAGTTGTGTCTAAAACTCATTCTCATGTTAGCTATTTGGAATTTGAGAACACATGCTCCTGTAGAAGAGGAAATGAGGTTCAGAGAGGGGAAGGGACCTGCTTGAGCATATGTAGCTAACTTCCAGAATGGGAACAAGAATGAGGGCTCCCCAGCCCCAGGCCACACTGTTCTTTTCATTCTACTTGCACTGCTTCTGTTTC
Organism: Cryptoprocta ferox; assembly: GCA_028646485.1. Taxonomy (NCBI): domain Eukaryota; kingdom Metazoa; phylum Chordata; class Mammalia; order Carnivora; family Eupleridae; genus Cryptoprocta; species Cryptoprocta ferox. The sequence goes on from CM053565.1 coordinate 38,100,370, forward strand.
AATAATAAAATATGCAGTTCCTAAATTTGTACAGTACCACTACTTACTTCTCCCAAATCAGTTTACTAGACTTGGAAGGATACTGTTTCATTACTTTATAGCTATGCTTTATAAAAAAAAAAAAAAAAAAAAAAAAAAAAAAGACCGAATAACTCACACAGCTTGATCATCTACCTTCTCACCAGACTTGGTTCCCAAACACTTCTAGCTGTTTCTGAAAACTAATGTAAAGGATAAAGATTTACCGTTACTTAGGATATTCAGACTAATATCCTGTAGGCCCTAAGGGAAATTCCAAAAGTGAAGTTTTAAAATTAACTGAATGTGATAGCATGTGCTCGTCCTACAATGTGACACACACAGCATCATTTACAATGTACTCGTGCTCAAAATATTTAACACAAATGTAACTAAGGGTCCGGAGCTAATTCTAGTTCATGGGAAATAGAGGATAGAGAAAGAAGTTCAATAACACCAGGAGAAAACCACAAACAAATCAAAAATATGGGGCAGTATCCTGCAAGACAATGAGCCTGGATTTTTCATAAAGAAAAAGGAGACTGAAAAGACGTAAGAACCAAATATAATGTATGATTGGATGATCTTGGTTTAAAAAAAAAAAACCCAAACCCAGCTACTCTTCGTACAGCTGAAAAAATTTAAATATGGAATGGACAGATGACATTATGAAATTCTTCTGAATTTTCTTAGGTGTAATAATGTGGTTATATAAGAGAATGTCTGTATTTTTAGGAAGTGCATGCTGAAATACTTAGCAAACAAGTATCTCAATGTCTGCAACTTATTTTCAAATTGCTCAGCAAAAGATATGCATACACAAATAGAGGGACAAAGCAAATATGGAAAAAATGTCATTAAATCTAAGAAGAAGATATCTTTCACCTACTTTCCATGATTGAGAACGTTGTTAATAAAATGTTTGAGGGACAAACAGTCCAGCGTTATATTTGAAAAATGCATTGATTTCTAAAAAGCAATAAAAGAAAAACTGTGCACAGACATTTCTTTAAGTTAAACATACACACATAGACATACAATTTGGGCACTGACAGCGTCTTTGTGAACCATGTACAGGGTTCCAGGGTAATTGCTGTGAGAAGGACAATGCCCTTTTAGTTACATAAATGCTGGTGTCGGGGCGCCTGGGTGGCTCAGTTGGCTGAGCCTCCGACTTCAGCTCAGGTCATGATCTCAAGGTTCGTGGGTTCGAGCCCCGTGTCAGGCTCTGTGCTGACAGCTCAGAGCCTGGATCCTGCTTCGAATTCTGTGTCTCCCTCTCTCTCTCTGCCCCTCTCCCACTCACACTTTGTGTGTGTGTGTGTGTGTGTGTGTCTCAAAAAAAAATAAGCATTAAAAATAAATAAAAGTAAGGGGCACCTGGGTGGCTCAGTTGGTTAAGCGTCCGACTTCGGCTCAGGTCATGATCTCACGGCTCTTGAGTTCAAGCCCCATGTCAGGCTGTGTGTCAACAGCTCAGGGCCTGGAGCCTACTTCAGATTCTGTGTCTCCTCTCTCTGCCCTGCCCCTGCTCACACTGACTCTCTCGCTCTCTCTCAGAAATAAACATTAAAAAAAAAAAAACCCACTCTTTAAAATAAATAAATAAATAAATAAATGCTGGTGTTGATTTAACACAGTGTAATTTTTTAAAGTGTGAAGTAACTGAAAAAGCATGGACTATGGAGCTAGACCAGAGCTTGAATTTCATTATTGCCAAACCACTGACATATTAACAAACTTTGGACAAAATATGTAGCTTCTATAATCCATAGTTTCTCCACCTCAGGATGTTGTCATAAGCATGAATGTAAGATAATATATGTTAAGGGCCAGCATGGTACTTGGCCCACAGAAAGGAGTCAACCCATATTGGGGCAAAAAAACAAATCAGAGAAAGTCTATTTATTCTTTTGCTATTATCATATGGCTCACTTTCCAGATGTATACCTAGTGGCACTTTCTTTTTTTTTTTTTTTCATTTTTATAAATGTTTATTTATTTTTGAGAGAGAGACCGAGCACAAGCAGGGGAGGGGCAGAGAGACAGAGGGAGACATAGAATCCGACGCAGGCTCCAGGCTCTGAATTGTCAGCACAGAGCCCAACGCAGGGCTTGAACCCATGAACCGCGACACCATGACCTGAGCCGAAGTCGGACACTCAACCGACTGAACCACCCAGGCGCCTCCCCCGGTGGCACTTTCTACCATCTTTTCTTCTAAAGATCCCACTGAAGATGGTCCCAAAGGCACTCTCTATAACCTAATTTTTAAAAATATTTTTATTCAGTTTTGAGAGAGAGAGACAGAGCACGAGTAGGGGAGGGGAAGAGAGAGGGGGAGACACAGGATCTGAAGTAGGCTCCAGGCTCTGAGCTGACAGCACAGAGCCCTATGTGGGGCTTGAATCCACAAACCTGAGATCATGACCTGAGTCATGATGCAGTCAGATGCCCAACCAACTCAGCCACCCAGGCACCCCTCTATAACTTAATTTTAATTGGTAGCAAAAATTTAATCAAGGCAATTTATTCTTTACCTAGACTCACTACAGTGTGCAGAAAGCAAAACTGTGTCTTTGGCTGGTCCAAGTGAACCTGTTCCCTTCTAATTCTAAGTGTACTGCCGTCCCACATGAAGGCAGGAGAATTTATGCTGCCGCATAAAGTCTGTCCATCAGGGAAGGGTCCATCTGGCTGTTTACCTTACAGTAAGACACAGGTGCTATCATGTGTTATTTCTCGTACGTTTATATGCATTTAAAAGAAGACAGCAAAGAAAATGCTGTCATACACACACACACCCTCCTCACTCTATGAGACTAACGTCATAGTCCTTCGTATCTGGGAGCTCCTTAGGAACAGAAGGCATGTTTTATTTGTGCTTTGTGACGCCCAGAGTGCTACCTATTGGCTCATGTGGTTTGTATTCCCAGGAGCAGAAAACTGAAGGGCCATTTCCTGCTCAATTTTCTTTTCTTTTTTTTTAAATTTTTTAAATTTTTATTTATTTATTTTTTTAACATTTATTTATTTTTTGAGAGACACAGAGACAGAGTGTGAGCAGGGGAGGGGCAGAGAGAGAGGGAGACACAGAACCCAAAGCAGGCTTCAGGTTCCAAGCTGTCAGCCGAGACCCGATGCGGGGCTTGAACTCATGAACCGCGAGATCATGACCTGAGCCGAAGTCGGCCGCTTAACCGACCGAGCCACCTACGCGCCCTTCCTGCTCAATTTTCAACAGAGTTAACAAAGGCAGAACAGTTTAAGAACATACCAGCAAGGGGTGCCTTGCTGGTTTGGTTGGCAGAGCATGTGACTCTTGATCTTGGGGTCATGAGTTGGAGTCCAAGGTTGGGTGTAGAGATTAGTTAAATAAATAAAACTTAAAAAAAAAAAAAAAAAGAACATACCAGCAAAAGGAAGCAGTCTGTCCCACATGGTTCTGGCTCAATCTTGATCTCTTTGTTTTTGCGTTTATAGACATTAGGGGTGGCGTGAAAAGCTGGAAAACACAAAACTGTCATGTTTCCAATGGTTCCTCCACTTGGCAGGATGGGGAAGAACAAAATCGAATTAGGGAGCCACCGTGGGAAAATTTAGACATAAACAGCTACCATTGAGGTGCACAAAATTTAATCGTTTCTGACATCAACACAACCCTTTGAAAGCTAACGGGTACTCAGGGACTCGTGTGTTGCTGGTTATTCTGTCCTAACCACGCAAAGCACATCACACCCGCCACGGAACAAGTGACTACAGAACCCGCCCTCTGTAAAAGCAGCGTCAGGTCAGAGCCAGGAACTCCGTATGATTAACTAAAATAAACAGAAGGACATGGTGGTTGGGGATGGAGGACAGGAGAGTATTTCAGAGCAGCCCCACTCACGGTGAAGGAAGCAGTCGTATTTGAAGCAACGTCGACAAAAAAGTGTGTGGAAGGAGTGCAGAGACTGCTCCCGCTGCACGGACTTGGCGTTGGGGCCGTCGATGTTGGGGGTGCACTGAGGGGGAAGCGCATTGGGGTCAGACATCTCCGTCAGCTCCCTGTACCTATTTTTAAAAAGAGAGATGAGAATTCCTTCCAAGGAAACGTCTTCACTGAGAAAGTACTGACCGCGCACTGACAGTCACCCAGGTCCAGTCGGCCAAGGGGGCATGGGTGTCCTTTACGGGGCTTGCTGATGGCGGGACGGCATACACCTAAGTGGGTGCGCCACTGCACCTGTGCTGGGCCAGGCAAATGTTTGCAAGCAAAGAGAGAGACAGATTTGGGAAGTATGGTGCTGGAGTAACTCTCCAGAAAGATGCAGAATTTTAGAAGTTCACTGCCTGAACTTACTTCAAATCCAGTGAACAAGGAAGGCCCTTTAATACGGGAACAGGTAAGCAAATGAAGCAGGAAATAATCAAAAGTGCGAGCAAATCATAGTGCATTTACCAGAAACATGGTTTCTTATTAGCCAGATTTAGGCTTGAATAAAAGTTTTGCCTCAGTGCTCTACGTGGCCTGAGTGGAACGGCCTTCCCTACCTCTCCTTCATGTCGTCCGGGACACCGTTCTCGGGGAACATCGAGGCAATTGCACTGAAGATCATGTCGTTTGGGAACTGTTTCTTGGAACTCTTTTTGTTGCCTGAATTGGAAATGACAAAGAGGGGCGCCTGGGTGGCTCAGTCGGCTGAGCGTCCAACTTCAGCTCAGGTCATGATCTCATAGTTCGTCGGTTTGAGCCCCGCGTCGGGCTCTGTGCTGGCAGCTCAGAGCCTGGATGGAGTCTACTTCCGATTCTGTGTGTCCCTCTCTCTCCGCCCCTCCCCTGCTCATGATCTGTCTCTGTCTCTCAAAATAAATAAATGTTAAAAAATTAAAAAAAAAAAAAAAAGGAAATGACCAAGAGCTCCTAAGCTATAATCAGAGGATGCAGACAAAGCTGTTTGGTCATCTTCCCTTTTGTCACAGCATTTTGATTAGAGCCGCTGTGCTAACCCAAGCACGGACTGTTTAGGCACACATAAAGAAAGTTAGTGCTACCTGGACTTACCTAATAGGTTACTAGTAACAAGGAAATCAGAGTCATCTATACATTAATGACAAAATCCACAGTCCAAGATATTAACAACATGGAGAAATGTTTATGATAGAAGATCAAATAAAAATGGATACAAAATTGTGTATGTGTGTATATCTGTGGCATAATCCCATTTCACATAATGCACGTAAAACATATTGATTTACATATATGCTTTTTAAATTATACATGTGCTTTTAGAAACTTGAGATATAGTTGACATACATCATATTCATTTTAGGTATGTGTATGTATATATGTATACACACACACACACACACATTTTTTAGGTCTAGAAAAAAATATTAATGCTGGTTATTCCTAGGTAGTAAAATTACGGGATAATTATATTTTCTTCTTTATAACTTTCCATGTCTCCCAAACACACTACTCTGTTTCCTTCAGAGTGAACCAAATGAGAAGCACCAGCAGCCTTTAATAATCAACAAACCTTTCTGTTTCTCCCTTCTTCCCTCTCCCTGTCACTTTCAAAATGGAATATGTACCTTCAAGAGCGTGTCGTTTTCTCTTTCTTGTTACTGGCAGATCTTCTTTGCTGTCATCTTGCTTTCCATCTGAGGTGTCATTGTGCCCTTCCTCCTCCTCATCCGAGTATTGATTCAGAGCATCTACCAACTCCAGGAAAACAGCATCACTAATCAGGACAGATCCAGGGATCATCTCTAAAACATAAAAATTAGACAGATGAGCAGTGGTCATTTCATGTTCCCTTAGTCCTCCTAGGAAGGTTTTCTTGTATTCACTCCTGAGGTATATAAATCACGTTATATAACATACGTACATTTTTATATGAACAGTCAGGAAATTACAATACTTTGATTGGCTCTTACAGCTGCAAAAACTGAGCTGGTTAGAGTGGGAAATCCAGTTATATAGGCTTTACTCTAACTGGGATAGTTCACTTCCTCAGTCACAGATCAACCTGTACTTATGGTCCAAAATCCCACAAAAGTGTACAAACAATACAAGTGGAAGAGGGAAAGAATGATAACGTGAAAATTTACTTGGTTTTGCTGCTGATGGGTTGCTAGTGACTTCTCTGAATCAAAAGACAGCATTATCTTCTTAAAATCATACTATATGGGGTTACACTACAACTTAGGATAAAGTCTTTGAACACAAGGGGGCGCAATAGATAAATAATGCATTTTCAACAGTACCCACAACTGTCAAAAGAGCTGGTGAGGCCCTTGGTCTGCAAAGCCATGGGGAGACTCTCCCCATCTTCCCACTTCTTACACACTGGCAGCCTTTTCTAGAACTACAATTATATCCAAATGACTCACTTTTAGGAAAGTCAGAATATTATAGCCAATTTCTGGGAGATCCAGGATATATCTGGCTCAAAGTAGGACACAGAGATTATGCTCATTGCCATTCTCAGAGAAAGAGAAATGCAGAACAAAATGGCTTTGAGTGGATTTATGGAAAACTAAGATTATACTTCTCTGTGCATTAAACTTTCTCCCCAGCCACGGATTACTACAATATATGAAATCCTTTTATGTCGCAACTCCTTTTAAAATTTAACTGGGGGCATTTTTAATATAAAATTTTTACTCCCAGCCATCTAAACATTCTTGAGCGTGTATACCATGAGGCAGCAGACAAAAGCAAGATGAGGAAGTACCAAAGAAGGTGCACCATTTTAATAAAGTTTTCTCCCAAAGAGCCCAGCACCACTACCTTCTTCACCATGGACTTTCCCGTCATAGTTATTGATGAGCTCCTCAATGAAAGTCTCATCTTCTTCTTTCACCTCATCTCCCATGTAGGGAATATTGCACAAAACTGTCTCATCTTCTACCTGAAATCAAACCAGATGTGATTCATTCCATGAATCCACTAGCCATCTCCTCCTGTTTAATAGAATCTTTGCTGAGCCTTTTTTGCTGCTTGAATTTCCTGCAAACACCTTTGGTTACAGAGTTTCCTGCATTTTTAAAGACTGGTCATTTTGTGTTGCCAACAAAAATTCAAATGGAAGGGGGCAATGCTATTCTTAGGGGGAAAAAAGTCAGTTTAACTACTTGAGGATATTAACTACCAAATGTTTAGCCTGGTACTAACAATGAAATTTCCACCAACATCTAGAAGTTGACAGCACATTTATTTTTCACAGTGATTCTATCTATTGTCTAATTTTATCTACCAAACATCACTGTAAAATAGGTACAAATATCACTTAAACAATAGTCTAAAAAGCCTTCAGTTCCAATTCTTCTCATAAGCAGAGATACATAAATGAAAAGGAAGGCTTCCAAGAGTATAACCAGAATATTCAGAACAGGAACTGGGCAACTCTACAGTTTCTGGATAGTCTCTTATACAAACTAAGACTAACCTCCCATAAGCACAATCAAAAATTATGGTTATAACTCAGGTCGATCACACTCAATGGGAAGCTAAACTCAGCTGCGCTATGAGCTATGAATATTTCCTAGCTAACGAAAATACTAATGGATTTTTGTTGTTGTTGTTCAGCAGAAAATACAGTCATTCTTAATTCCTCAAGTATTAAGTAAAATCACTGTGAAGTTTTATTCTAAGAGAGGATTCCCTTCTGTAAACCTATATCCTATTCCAGTCAGCAGAACTGCTGTCACCCGGCAGATGATAAGCAATGGCAGTATTTAGAGGACTGATTATCAGAACCAAAACCAATCCAAGTAGGAGTCAGCATAAAGGCCCAGATGAAAGGCTCTTGAATCCATGTGCACCTCTATTATCTCAGTTGCTTTCACAGCATCTTGCCTTTAGGGGATTCAGAAAAGATTGCTCCATCAGCAGGGAGATGTCAACCTGCTTAAGCCTCAAGTGTCTGATTTAGACTGCATTTAACTGCACAGGTTACAAAACTAGGCCAAAGTAGTAAGGGAAAACTGGAGTCTTGCCCAGTCTCATTCATTCAAAAAAGAATCAGCATTGGGGTGCCTGGATGGCTCAGTCAATTAAGTGCCCAACTCTTGATCTCGGCTCAGGTCATGACCTCAACGGTTTGTGGGAGTGAGCCCCTCGTTGGACTCTGCGCTGACAGTGTGGAGGCTGCTGGGGATTCTCTCTCACCTCTCTCTCTGCCCTTCCCCAGCTCACCTGCTCTGTCTCTCTCTCTCTCTCAAAATAAATACATCTTAAAAAAAAAAAAAAAAGAACTAGCATCAACTCAGAAGGACACTTTGGAGAGCACAGAATCCAATGAGTTAGAATAACGTGTGCTATATGTGTGTGTGTGTGTGCGCGCGCGCGCGCATAGAGACAGAGAGAGTAAATAAGTTACAAATACAGCCTGCCCTGCATGCCCAAGCTTTGTTAAGTATAATCTGACAATCTTTACCCTAAGAGGAGTGCCCACATAGCAACATAGGATAATCATACAGTTTATGCCGTCGCCACAGTGCTTTTAATACATACCATGAAGTTCTGCTGGAGAGGGGACCAGGAATACATGATGGGAACCAAGGCAACTGTGTTCAGAGACCTCATTAACATATGCTGGCTTGCAAATCCTGGGAAGATGCTCTCTATGGTACACTGAAACATAAGCAAAGACATGAAGAGGGAAGGCAAGCACATGACCCAAGAGAACGGTAGTAGGGCACCTGGGTGGCTTAGTCGGTTAAGTGTCCGACCCTTGATTTGGGCTCAGGTCGTGATCTCATGGTTCATGGGATCAAGCCCCGCATCAGGCTCTGTGCCGACAGTGTGGAGCCCGCTTGGGATTCTCTCTCTCCCTCTCTCTCTCTGCTCCTCCCCTACTTGTACTCTCTCTCTCTCTCAAAATAAATAAACTTTTAAAACTTTTTTTACATTTTAAAAAATTAAAAAGAGAACTGTAGTTTCTTTCCAAAACGGGCCCAGTAGTCTTCTAATTCTTACATATTAATAGGCTGAGGGTTTTGTAACAATCAGCTCCTAGAAAGGAATCACTGGACTATAAAGCTGTGGAAACTGTCTCATACTCATCTTTGTATCGTCTACAGACTCCAGCACGGTGCCACACCCAACTGGTGTTTATTTCAAAGTAAAATTGCTGATCTCCCTGGGCTGTCCACAACGGCAAAAGGCCTCTGAAAGTCCTAGGAGATGAGGACGTTTCCTGAGGACCTAAACTTTAAGACAGTTGGCCTCAACTTAGCTGCAGAGGTGATGGAGACAGTTGGGGGAAAGCAAAGCACTATAGAAATTGGAGTCATACGCTGCTTTGGAGAAGAAAATTGCTCTTAATACACTATCCACTTTTTATAGCTTAAAAATATTATCTCTTTGGGGCACCTGAGTGGCTGAGTCAGTTAAGCATCTGACTCTTGGTTTCAGCTCAGGTCGTGACCTCATGGTTCGTGAGTTCAAGCCCTGAGTCAGGCTCCTTGCTGACAGTTCAGAGCTTGTTTGAGTCTCTCTCTGCACCCCTGCCCTCCCGTCCTCTGTGCCACCCCTGCCCACGTGCCCGCGCACATTGTTTCTCTTCTCAAAATAAGCAAATAAACTTAAAAAAAAAGAGAGAGGTAAATTTATTAAAAAAAATTATCTCTTTAAGAAACTTAGAATGATTTTTAGATTTATAACAAGGAATATTCCTTTGATCAATATATTCCTGCCCATTATCCTGGGTGCCCCCTTCCTAATATCAAAGCACAGGAGATGCCAAACAAGGCACAGACAAGGTTGTTTTGAAGCTCGTACACAGAGCCCAGGAAAGCAGACACTAACTGTTCCATTTTTCTTTTAAAAAAGGTGGGGGGGCACTTGGGTGGCTGAGTTGGTTGAGCATCTGACTTTAGCTCAAGGAATGATCTCACAGCTCTTGAATTCAAGCCAGCCTCACATTGGGCTCTCTGCTGTCAGCCTTTCAGTGCAGAGCCCGCTTCGGATCTTCTGTCCCCCTCTCTCTGCCTGTCTCCTGCTTGCGCTCTCTCAAAGATAAATATTTAAAACACACACACACACACACACAAAACACCAAGGGGGGGCCTGGCTGGCTCACTCGGAATAGTGTGCGACTCTTGATCTCGGGGTTGTGAGTTCAAGCCCTATGTTGGGTGTAGAGATTACTTAAAAATTAAATCTTAAAATAAAACCCTCATGATTATACCCATCAACTGAGGAGAATAATAGGTGAATAGGCTATTCTTTAAGCTACAGATTTACCATCCCAGTTATTCAGAGTTGACTATAGTATAACTATATCCATTATCCTTACTTATTTTCTAATAAGTCACAAATACAGAAAAAAAAACACAACAACTTCAGTCCAAGGAAACAATGAAAGTTGAGCTTAGACACCTGGAAGTACCTTTTTGAGAAAAGGATGCCCACTCACAGGCTTCATCAACTGCACAGGTTGGACACGAAGCTTCTTCCATTCTTCATTGAGGACCTGGGTTTTTTCTTGAACCTTTGCAAAATTTGCTACATACAGAGCCTAGAAAAGCCAAGGGAACAATGGTTAGGATTTCACGAGAAGAGTTTTAAAAAGCCCAGCCGGGCGCGCCTGGGTGGCTCAGTCGGTTAAGCACTGGACTGTGGCTCAGGTCATGGTCTCACAGTTCGTGAGTTCAAGCCCCAGGTGGGACTCTGCACGGACAGCGCAGAGCCTGGAGCCTGCTTCGGATTCTGTGTCTCCCTCTCTCGCCCCTCCCCACTCACCTCTCTCTCTTTCAAAAAAATAAATAAACATGAAAAAATTTAAAAGCCCAGCCTTTCACATGAGGTCAATATATTAAAATAGATCACCCGTTGCGCAGAAGCTAGTTTCTACCTTGGCGCCCATATTTGCCTGAAGCCGCTTCAGTTGTCGGAGTCGCATGTATTCAGATTTAACTTTTCTTTTCCAGTAAGTGATACATTTGGAAGTTGGGGGAGTTGGTATATCCATTTTGCTGTAATCCAAGAAGAGTCAGAGATGAGAAACAGCATCTTACTGCCTGGAAATGAAGAATGCCTCAAACTCAAATCAACGTGGTCAGTCATGCTTCCCTTCCCACAGCGTTTATTCATAAAAACACAGTTTAAAGAACCCAGATCTGTGAGCTCAACCAAAGGTTTCAATTAAAAATAATTAAAAAAAAAAAAAAAGGTTTCACATCAGCAGTTCCTGTTCTGATCACCAAAAGCTCGGCCTCTGTCCTCCTGACGCACCTCGTTTTTAATTCGGTACTCAGGAAGTTCTCTCGTGGGTCTGTGGGGATGCGGATTCCTTGGAAATTTGGAAGCCTACTCAATACCTTGTTTAAGAGAAATGTTCTGCGAGAATCAAGTTAATACCAAAGAGCTTCGTGGAAAGATCCACCCACACTACACAACTGTACCTGCCAAACTGTCTCAACCCACCACATGCCTAGCAATAAAGGTAGGATATGACAACAGCATAATATCATCTCCAAGCCAACGGCAAGTCACACAGAAATAGCACACTGCAAATCACTTTCTTATTGGGCGAGGCAGGGGGTGGTGTTTGAATTAAGGTTCAAACAGCTAAGGAAGTACTTACTGTAACACACTCTACCTACCTCATAGAATGCAAGGGGAAGTGTCTGGTTTTATAACGTGCCTTCTGGTCTTCGGAGGGATGGCAAGACACTAAGGCAAAACGAATGTTCAGCTTTTCAAAAGAGAATAGACAGTGGTTTTAAGTCAAGGGAGCATATTCAGACCCTGAGACTCTAAGTAGGATGCTCACCCAGAACTACAAAGACTTCGAGGTTTCTGCTACCACTATTTCTGCATGGAAGTCAGGCCCCAGTCACACTGGGTGCCATGTGCCCTTTATGTTCTTAAATTCCAGTCTTCCAGGCATGTGTGCAAATTTATTCTCACAATTACACAATCGAGTTCACTGCTTCTGCTTTTTCTGAACCAATTTCTAGGCTCAGCCAGCAGTCCCATAAATTGTTTTAGAGAAAGAACAAATATTAAGTTCATGTAAAAATTTAGTAACATCTATAAAGTTATGTTTTGTTCTATTCTAACTACTGAGGTTTCCTAGAAAACTAGTTCTATTCATTTCACCTAGCATTTAAGTTAATGAAAACATTCCAAGAGGCTGTGAAGAGCCAGTATTTGAAATAAAAACTAAAGTTTCAGGCTTTTTAAATTTTATGGAAAAAAAATTCTTGTGGGGGTGTAAAAACATATTTTTTTAAGTTTTTAAATGTTTATTTATTTTTGAGAGATAAAGAGAGCACAAGTGGGGGAGGGGCAGAAAGAGAGGGAGACACAAAATCTGAAGCAGGCTCCAAATGCATGAACTGCGAGATCATGATCTGAGCCGAAGTCACTTAACCAACTGAGCCACCCAGGTGCCCAAAGAACGTATTTCTTCTAAAAAGGCATTTTTAAATTACCTGTTTTCCCCCTTACGAAATTACAGCACTGACAAGAAAACAGCAAAATTTAACCCTCTGTCTCACATCTGTCACAATCAGAGATGATTATAACATCTCATACAGGTGGACTTTAAAAGACTGTACCTGATTGTTTCATTTAAGAATCAAATGGATCAGTGTAATGCAATGTTAAGTTTAGTAAATTTAGAGGATACATAAAGGACAGAAGAAATAGCAAAGAAACAGGCAGACTCACAGGGTTTACTATTAACTCAATCAAGTGATTCAAGCTCTTAAAACCAGAATTCCCTTTGAGTTAACTATTATCTCTCTGGGGGAAGGGAATGAAACAGTAGCATAATCTAAGAATCTGAATCCCAGGCTGCTAAGATGCTGAGTTATAAAAAAGAAAAAAATTGTGCAGACCTGAATTTCTTTCCCACAAATTGCACTGTCTCTCTTCCTCTCTTCCTCTGACATCTTTTAAATACTTCTCATTCCTCATGGAATGGGGCCACAAAAGAGGGACTTTTTTTTTTAAATGGAAACTATTTAAGAACATATAGCACACTCACATGTAATGTAAGTGCATTGCTCATATAATTTCTGCCCTGAACAAGCATGATAGTCTGTTCCAGAAAATGAAAAAAATGGTTCAAATCTAGGACACAACTGCCTCCCTCAGAAACCTTAGGTTAGCCTTACTGACACCCAAATGTTATAGATCATAATTCAGTGAGACTTCATAACCTCCTAAAAAATGGTTTTGAACTGCAATCTTTCTGACATTTTCTGGGGGAGCTCATTTCCCTTTTTGAAATAGTAAGCTTATGGCAGGTTGCTGCGTCCATTTAAAACTGGGGATCAAGGGGCACCTGGTTAAGTGTCCAAATCTTGATTCATGGTTCATGGTTTCAAGCCCCACATCAGGATCTGTGCTGACAGATCTCTCCCTCAAAGCACATAAAAATAAAATGCTAAAAAAAAAAAACAACAAACAAACCTGGGGATCGAGTAATGGAAAAAGAATAAAATCCACAGCTGCTAGGGTATGTGTGTGTGTGTGTGTGTGTGTGTGTGTGTGTGTGTGTGTAGATTTTAGAGATGGCCAGAGAAAAATATCAATTTTTTGTTAAAGAAAGGAATTATAATTGTAGGGGGCCTGGGTGGCTCAGTCAGTTGGGTGTCTGACTTCAGCTCAGGTCCGTGAGTTCAAGCCCCACATCAGGCTCTGTGTTGACAGCTCAGCCTGGAGCCTGCTCCCTCTCTCTCTACCCCTTCCCCACTCACACTCTGTCTCTGTCTCTCTCTCTCTCTCAAAAATAAACATTAAAAAATGTTTTAAAAAAGAAAGGAATTATAATTGAAATGTGATCTACAGTCTGTCAAAAGAGATGACAGGACACACAGTCCAATAATTAATGGCACTGTTTCTAATTTTACTCCAGTGCTTTATTTGGCCAGAATGGTACGCACATACATGTGAAAATGCCATTGCCTTTTAACTAATCACAATGTAAAATAAGCCACACTTCCTCCTTTTTACAATTAATGTGATATTTGAGTCTCATGTGACCATGAGCTAATATTTACTTTTCCCGGCTTTTTAATGGGTCTTCAAAGCCTCTAAAAGTTTGTCAGTTGGTCGGCCCCCACAGGGTGTAGAAGGAAGACGAGACATACTGTTTGGAACAGATAGGTATGATTAAAATAAACACCTGAAACACAGCCATAAGATGGTTTTCATAGCAGCAGAAAGCTGACCAACAACTACCACTTCAAAGATTTTTTTAATTTAAAAAGCAAACAAACAAGAACTCAACATTCACTAGAACATATTTGGATAAATGGGTTCATTCATCTTGGGCAAAGGGGGTGGCACACAAAAACTACTTTATATTTCTACTAGATTGATTCTTTAGTTACTGACACATGCAGAACAGACATATTCCAGTTGAGTACGAGGCTGCTCCTTAAGAGCTTTTCATTATATTCACTTATACGTTGAAAATAAACATATGCTGGGGCGCCTGGATGGCTCAGTTGTTAAGTGTCCAACTTTAGGTGGTCAGGTCATGATCTCACAGTTCATGAGTTTGAGGCCCACATCGGGCTCTGTGCTGACAGCTCAGAGCCTGGAGCCTGCTTCGGATTCTGTGTCTCCCTCCCTCTCTCTCTGTCCCTCCCCCACTTACTCTTTCTCTCTCTCTTTCTCAAAAATAAACATTTAAATAAATAAATAAGCATATGCTGTTTTGATCTACAAATTTAAGAGTAAGTCTTTCTATAAATAACTCCTCTACAACTCAATAAGATAACCCAATAAAAAGTGGGCAAAAGATTTGAACAGACACTTCCAAAAAAGGTACTGGAATGGCAAATAAGCACACAAAAAGATAGTATCAATATTAGCCATTAGAGAAGCGCAAATTAAAATCAAAATGATGGATGGGGCGCGTGGGTGGCTCAGTCGGTTAAGTGTCAGACTTAGGCTCAGGTCATGATCTCACGGTTGGTGGGTTCAAGCCCTGCGTCGGGCTCTGTGCTGACAGCTAGCTCAGAGCCTGAAGCCTGTCTTCGGATTCTGTGTCTCCCTCTCTCTCTGCCCCTCCCCTGCTCACGCTGTCTGTCTCTCTCTCAAAAATAAATAAAACGTTAAAAAAATAAAATCAAATCAAAATGATGGATTACTACACACCCATTAGGAGGTCTAAAGTCAAAAAGACTGATAATACCAATTGTTGGTGAGGACGTGGAGCAACTGGAATCCTTATACGCTGCTGGTTGGGAGTGCAAAATGTAGAGCTACTTAGGAAAACAGTTTGCTAGTTGTTGTTTTTTTTTTTTAAATAAAGTTAAATATATACTTACCACACAACCTAGCATACAGTTTCTATTATTTATTCAAGAGAAATGGAAACATATGTCCCCACAAAGACCTCTACACAAATGTTCATACCACCTTTATTCGTAATAGCTAATAAGTAGAAACAACACAAATATCTATGGAGTGCCAAACAGACACAAATGACTTTGTTTGTCCATAGGATGGAATACTACTCAGCAATAAAAGGGAACGAGGAATTCCTCATTACTACACACACACAACATATCTCAAAAGCATTATGGTAAGTGAAAGAAAACAAGCACAAAAACCTATGTATTATATGTTCTACTAGAATGATTCTACGAATGGCAAATCTACAGTGACAGAAAGCAGATCAGTTGTTGCCAGAGGCTGGGGTTGGAGAAAAGGATTAAATGGAAAAAAGCATGGGGCGCCTGACTGGCTCAATAGGTAGAGCATGTGTCCCTGGATCTCAGGGTTGTGACCTCAAGACCCACGTTGGGTGTAGAGATGACTTAAAAATAAAACATCTTTAAAAAATAAAAATGAAATAAATGGAAAGAAGCATAAAGGAACTCTTCGGGGATGATGAAAGTATTTTCTACCATGGCTGTGGTGTTGGTTATAGGACTATGCACTTTTATGAAAACTCCATGAACTGTATACATAAACTTTGAATTTATCATATGTAAATTTCTACCTCAGTAAAGCGATTAAAGAAAAAAATAAGTCTTGATGATTTATCAATCTAGTAATTTTCTAGAGACTTTTACTATTAAAAAATCAGCAGGCAATTCTACCTTTTAGAAAAACTTTGAGTGACTTCAGAATGAATAACAACAGTGAGATGATCAATACTGGTTCATTAACTGTAAAAAAAAAAAAAGTTACACGTATGCTAATGTAAGATGTTAATAATAAAGGAAACGATATGGAATTTATGGAAACTCCTTATACTATATATATATATATATATATACACACACACACACATATATATAGTAAATTTAAAACTGTTCTAAAAATTAATTTATTTTTTTAAAAGACTGACAATTAGAAATAAGAACTACCTTATTTACATGTCAAATCTCCACAAAAAAGAAAACTATAAAGACTTGGAAATCTTTCCCCATAAAGTTGGATCTCAATTTGTTTCAAAGGCTAAAACTAGAATGCAGTCTGTCACTAGCTGGAAATGGGAAAACTTTATTGACATGTTCTTAAATTTAAAGAGATTGAGATCAGTACATAAAAGTTCCAAACTATGAAGTTCTTTCATCCATATAAAGAGGTTCCTTTGCAGAAACAGCTTCTCTCTGGAGCAAGTTCAATGTCTTTACTACTTTCTTTCACAACAAATAATTTTATTAAACAGCAGGCTAAGTAAGGCTTCAGAGGCAGATGGCACTATAGATTTTTTAATTTTCCATCTCATTCTTTCCTTTTTAGTTCATGGTGGAATTGAAACACAAACAATAGGGGTGAACCTACCTCTGAGAAGAGCTCTAGTAACACACAATTGAATCATTCCGTGATCACCAATGTCATCAACATTCCATTAAAATCAACTCTGTGGCTAAGTACACAGCCTGATAGATCCTTCAATTAGGATTTTAAAGGCCATCTTTACTTTATACCCTCCCACTTGTCCAGGGCATTTACATTTGTTATTAGTTTGAGCTTCTCAGCACTATACACATAGAAAGAACCTTAGTTAAAATAGGTTTGGTTTTTTTTAAATAAAAAAACCTTATTTAAAATAAAATTATAGCATTAATATTTTCTAGCATTGCTTGATTAAGAGTGTCAGGTCATTTACACTAGAAACAATGGTGATAAAAAAAAATCAAAGCAGGATTAGTTTTTATGAGACCCATAAGAAAATGCTGGCTCCTAGAACGTATAATGCTGACTTAGAAGAGTTAAAGCAATTTCCTAACAGGCTAGAGCCTACCTTGGCTGATTCTGTACTACGCTAGCACAAAGCCTAATCTTTAGTGATTGCTCATTATCATTCAATCAAAAGACTTTTTAGTTACTCAATTTCTAATCCAAGTATTAGGGCAAGTGTGCCAGAGGACACAACACACCAGAGGCTCTAAACCCCAGCTACCCAAGCAGTAATTCATGACTTCAAGGTTTAGAGCACTGGGGTGACGGGGTAAAGAGGTAGGAAGGAGCCCAATATTCAGTTTGGACAAATTTTAAAAATTAATTAATTTAAAAAAAAAGAGAAGAAAAGAAAGCTAGGGACTTTCTGGAATAGAGGTATTCCCTATGAGTAGTTTTTCCTTTTTAAACCTTCCCCCTCAATCCTAATCCTTCTCTTCACCTTTCTCCACATGTTTTCCCCTCTTTTTAGTTTCACTACCTTAAGTAGAAAATGTAATGTGTGTTTAGTGTTGCTGCCGCACACATTTTTGGGGGAGTTGCTAGTCAACAAGTAGAAACTTAAGATATACTTAATGAAATAAAGTGAATTGTTCCATGTCTCATATAAGGCACAAAGTAAGGACAGGAACTGTTACCCACAGGACATAGGACACTAAATTTCTGATATCAAGAATTAAACAGACAAAATGGATTATTTTAAACCGTTTTTAAAGGGCATGCTAATTCAAAGGCAAGTTAAGCATAAGAGAAACAAGTCCGACTACATTTTCTCACCTTTTTCCCTTCTCACAAAAGCCTTCTTGGGAGTAAAATTTCATTTTTTTTTTAAACCCTAGGCTCCTTAGTCTATTGCTGTTTCAAAGAGAATTAAAGTAACACTATAAAGGGGTCATTTCCACCTCAGGGAATTTTAAAGCTGTGCCTTAGCCTCAAGCTCCCTGACTCGTTTACAAGGACTCTGCCAGTTAGTAGCAGAACCAGGATCCAAATGACTGGACTCCAGGTTCCAGAGATCTGCCCACTATTTAATTACTCCACAAAATATATACTGAGCACCTACACTGTGGCTGCACTGTTTTAGGTGCTTAGGGTACATCAGTGAATAAAAGAGACAAACATCCCTGCCTGGGAGAGTTAATTCACACTGGCCGGGAGACACACACTCGTCCTAACAATATTACAGGGGCTCCTGGGTTGCTTAGTGGGTTAAGCGTCTGACTTTCTCTCAGGTCATGATCTCATGGATCGTGAATTCAATCCCCGTGTCCTGCTCTGTGCTGACAGCTCAGAGTCTGGTGCCTGCTTTGGATTCTGCATCTCCCTCTCTCTCTGCCCCTCCCCTGCTGATGCTCTGTCTCTGTCTCTCTCTCTCTCAAAAATAAATAAATGTTAGGGGCACCTGGGTGGCTCAGTCAGTTAAGCATCTGACTTTGGCTCAGGTCATGATCTCACTGCTCGTGGGTTCCACCCCTGCATCTGGCTCTGTGCTGACAGCGTGGAGATTGGAGCCTGGAGCCTGCTTCAGATTCTGTCTCCATCTCTCTGCACTTCCCCTGCTCGCTCTCTGTCTTTGTCTCTCTCAAATATAAAAAATTTTTTTAAAAAGTCTTAAAATAAATAAACGTTAAATTTTTTTAAATGTTTATTTTTGAGAGACAGAGAGATAGGAGCACGAGTGGGGGAGGGGCAGAGAGAGGGAGACACAGAATCTGAAGCAGGCTCCAGGCTCTGAGCTGTCAGCACAGAGCCTGACACAGGGCTTGAACTCACAAACCATGAGATCATGACCTGAGCCGAAGTCGGATCCTTAACCCACTGAGCCACCCAGGAGCCTCTAAAAAAATTTTTTTTTAATTATTACATTTTACAGAGGGTCCTTTTCTCAATTATAAGTGTGCTTAAAAGGAGAAAATAAGTACTTATCTCCTGACACACACCTTCTTCTATGTAAGAAAGTAATCCCTTTTATCACTGCCACACCATCCCAGCCCTGGGGATTCCAAGGCTTAAAATAGACAAGCTCTTACAGAAATCTCTGATAGAGTTAGCACCTTCTCAGGCTGGAAACTTCCTTCAGTGCCGGTTTCCTAACTTAAAAGCACCAGTGGGGGTGGGAGTTCTCTTCAAAGACCTCGCGGCAGTAACCGTGGAGGAAGAGACCACACTTCCGACGCCGTCCTCACACACACCCAGTTAGCTGCTCGTCTACCCCGGCTCTTTTCCTTCATCCGCACCCCCCAATCGTTAGACTCACCACCCAGCGACCCCATTTACAATCATACATGTCCCGCGTCAAAAGCCCACTCTCCGTGTTCCGCCGGGGGCACTAACCTCCTTTCACAGCCCTTCTTCTCCCCGCCCCCGGAACAATTTCTCAGTAGTCACTTTCTACGGAAATAAGTTTGTCCTGCATTTCCTAACAGCCATGCCCCAAATACACCACCTTGACTTTGCTTCAAGGCGCTTCCCATTCTATCCCCCGAGCCTCAGGAGAGTTCTGGGGTGGGCAGGGAATGGCGCGACACCAAATTTAGAGAGAAGCAGCCTCCTGCTCTGGGCCGGGAGCGGGGCGAGGCGTGCGAGGCGCCCAGCGCGCAAAAACGTAAGAAGGCACTCTGCACCCGCTGGACCCCGAAAGTGAGAGCCCCCTTTCGTTTTGCGCCTAAGAGCCTCACTCGCTTCCCCCCGGTCCCAGCCCTGTTTGTACTGCCACCCCTTCCTCAATATCCCCCAAAGTCATCACAAGCTGAGCCCCCGTGTCTAGCCCTCCCCGTGCAGAGCCCCGAGTCCCGGGGAGTCCGCCTCGCTTAGGGCCCGGCAGGTGCCACCGCCCACCCGCGCGTCCTCTCGGCTCTGGGGCTCCCGCCCACCCAACCCACCCCGCCCTCCAACGGGAGTCCCCGACTCCGGGCCCGCCCCCGCCGCTCCTCCTCCCGGACACACCACCCTCCCCGCCGCAGACGCGGTCCTCGCCGGGGGGCTCGCTCGTCCCATCGCCCCCTTTCCTCCAGTTCACGGACAGGAAGGGGGCGCCCCGCTACCCTCGGCCAGGCAGGTAGTTGCCCCTCCGCTTCCTCCCAATTCTCTGACCCCTTCGCCTCTCCCTCCCTCAGGCCCCGCGTGGCGAGGTGCCGAGGCCCGGCCCCACCGCCCGGCCCGGGCTTGTTTACTCACTCACCCTCCATCCCGAGCCGCAGGGACCCACCGCTAGGACGCCTGCGCGCCGCGGCCCCGCCCCCGCGCTGCGGCCCCGCCCCGCGCCTTCTTCCGGCGCCTGCGCACTGCACCGCTCGCGCCCGGCCTGTGGGGCCACCTGGGCTTCCTTCTTCGCACGTCTGTCGTTTGGCGCCAATATCCGGACCTCAGGAGTCGGAGGTGATGCAGCCCGAGCCCGACGTTTTCCAAGGCGGCGCTTTCAGGGGACAGGAAGGGCTGTCGGGGAGCCTCCCAGAGCCACTACTGTCTTGTTGGAGACCTTATCCAACGGTTGTACCATCCTTACACGCTGGCCACGAGCCACGTTTCACTTAAGCGTTTAAAAAAAACCTTTTTTTTTTTTTAATTCTTTTAATGTTTAGGGGCGCCTGGGTGGCTCAGTCGGTTGAGCGTCTGGCTTCGGCTCAGGTCATGATCTCGCGTTCGTGGGTTCGAGCCCCGCAACAGGCTCTGTGCTGACAGCTAGCTCAGAGCCTGGAGTCTGTCTTCAGAGTCTGTGTCTCCCTCTCTCTCTGACCCTCCCCTGCTCACGCTGTCTCTCTAAAAAATAAGTAAAACATTAAAAAAAATTTTAATTCTTTTATGTTTATTTATTATTGAGACAGAGAGAGAAACAGAGCATGAGTAGGGGAGGGGCAAAGAGAGAGGGAGGCACAGAATCTGAAGCAGGCTCCAGGCTCTGAGCTGTCACCACAGAGCCTGACGCGGGGCTCGAACCCACGAACCGTGAGGTCATGACCTGAGCTGAAGTCGGAAGCTTAACTGGCTGAGCCACCCGGGCGCCTCTCACTTAAGCATTTGAAACCAACCCTGAACCCCTTCATACTAATCCCTCACCCGTCTATGAGCTCTAAATTACCCTCCTTGCTTTCTTTACACCTGACTTCCCTATTTCTATGAAAAGTTTTCCCAGTCACTTAGATTCAAATGAATAGCCTTGTATCAAAATATCTTCCCACAAGATACCTATTAGTTACAAAGGAAAAGAATAGTAACTTTACAGGACAGAAAGCTGGCCGGTATCACCTTAAGCAAGTGATCAAACTTCACGTCACTAGTAATGAGAGATAGTCTTCTTGGGTACCCGTCAATATGATGCAATGAGAAGGGCACAAAATCCCTTCTGTAGTATTCTTCAAAAAATGCGTAAGCTGAATTTTATCATGAGGAAGCATCAGACAAATCCAAAATAAGGGGCAATCTACAAGATAACTGGTCAGTATCTTTTTTATACATATAAGCACATTTCTGTCTTTAACTTTGTTTTTAATGTTACTTTTGAGAGAGAGCGAGTGGGGAAGGGGCTGAGAAAGAGAGGGAGACAGAGGATCCAAAGCGGCTCAATGCTGACAGCAGAGAGCCCTATGCTGGCCTGGAACTCAGGAAAGGTGAGATCATGACCTGAGCTGAAGTTGAAGGCTTAACCGACTGAGCCACCCAGATACCCCCACTGGCCAGTATCTTTTAAAAATAAGATGGTCGTGAAAGACAAAGAGTAAAGAACCGTCCTATATTGGAGGAGATTGAGGAGACAGGACAACTAAATGTAATGTGTGATCCTGGATTGAATCCTGGTGGGGAAGAGGGACACTAGTGGGATAATGGATGAAGTTAGAATAAGGTCTGTAGACTAGTTAAAATTATTTTATCATCTCAGTTCCTGGTTTTGGCTATTGTACTTCCTCAACATTTGAGGAAGTTGGCTGATGGGCATATGGAAACTGTCTACCATTTGCAACTCTTTTGTAAATCTGGGGTTACTTCAAAATATGAAGTTAAAAATATTAAAACTTAAAACACAGAATAACATTACCTTGAATTTTTCTTAAAGTGCCTAATTACAAAAGCCTGAAATGTTTTTTTTTTTTCCAAAAAATCTTCATAACTCTATGAAATAAGTAGGGAGGGGTCAGTTTTACACACAAGACTATCCTGGCATAAAGAACTTAAGAGACTTGCCTTACACAGATGAAAATTTTCTCTGTCAAGTCTTACACCTAGGTCTCTGGATTCCAGATTTTGCATTCTTTTCCTTATATCAGAAACTTTGGCTTTGCTATTTGTCTCTTGCCTCTCTCCCATTAAATTACCAAATCAAAGCAAATATTCCTTCATAATTGGCAACTTGCAATAATACCCTTTCCACTCTCCCTGCCTTCTATTTCAGTGGTTTTCAAGCTTGGATCATATTTACATTACCTGGGGAGATTTAATAACTACTGATACCTGCCTCCCACCTCCAGAGATCTGATTAATTGGTCTGGGTTATGGCCTGGGCTTCAAGAGTTTTAAGAGAATCCCAAATGATCCCATTGTGTAACCAAGTTTCAGAACCATTATGGTACATAAATAATTGTTGAAATAAAGAATGTAGTTAAAAGAGGGAGAGGTAGGCAGTAGGTAAAAAAAAAAAAAAAAAAAGAAGGATTATCTAAGGAGAGATGTTCAGAAGACCTGAATGTCAGGACTGGGACTGGGGAGATTTGGGAACCATCAGCTCACAGCTGGTAACCAATTCGATGGGAGTGGACAGCATTGCCCTAGGAGAGTAAGCCAAGTGACAAGAGGAGAGACATAAGAAATTTTGTGATAACAAAGAAAATTTGGTTACCAGATATTTTGAAGCAGGATGGTGAGGAGGTTGGCGTCAAAGTTGTAGATCAGTCATCAAGCTCCGCCTCCTCACCAAGCCTCCCACCCCTCCTGGATTTCCCCCTGCTGCATTCCCAGCATCACTTCCCCTCACTCCCATGCTGCTACCTCTTTCATATCCGCAGTGATACCCGACGCAGGACTAAAGCAGGCTTTAGTAATTGTTGATCACTGGAGGACATTGAAAGCAACTTCCCACATCACCACTAACTAAGCATGGGGTTCTTAGGGGAAATTTGTAAATTGGTTCCTCCTCATTGTGATGTGAGAGAGTTGTTTCCTGAGACCAGGGTCTTCCTTAGCTGACCGTGGTCCATGACACACTATGGGCCAATGTTTGTTTGACTAACTCTTCCAACCCTTCAGGTCTTTGTCCTATAAATTCATAGAAAAACTGTTGGCAAGTTGTTGGCAACTGGACCTTTGAAAAACAGTACCATCACCTCTGCCCCACTCCTCCCAACCCCACCCCCAGGCAGTTAATAGGAGAAAGGAATAACTATGTCACTCCTGGCTTCCAGTTGCTCATCTTGCTCTTAAATCGGAGGCCTCTGGGGCCGAACGAAACTGGACAAAGTGTGCTGAGTAGTCTAATAGGGTTGGTTCTTTTTCTGAAAGTTCCTTATTGCGGAAAAATAAAATTATGTGTTTAATTTCTGAAACCTGATGCCTGATTTGCCTTGGCAGCCATTCTCCCAGGCTTGGCCCAGAGTCCAGCAATACTAGTATACTGATTAATACCAGCCCAGCTTGTTCTGGAGAAGAAGAGCATTATTTACTTGACCATTTTCTTAAATCCTTTTTAATTTGCGTGTATTTTAACATGATCTTATTGGCTTTAACATGCTGTGTCTGACCACGGGCCCCAGTGAAGCCCTGAGGAAGATTGTGGAGATGTTCTGTTCTGTGCACTTGCGTCCCCATCACAAAGCAAGATTTTGTTCTATCCAGTGATTAGAAATGACATGTCACATGTTCTTTTCCTTTTGGGGGCTGTCACATTCTAAGTGTACTTTTGTCCCCTGCTGGTCTTCAGGCTACTGGTAGAAAGGGAAGAAAATGATGCTTCCCAGAATTCATACAGAGCTTTCTGTACTATTGTCTCCTCCTTTCCAACCTCTCTCCCTTCCTCCTTCCAGCCCCCTTTGGATGGTGACCCCTGGGCTCATAATGCCCCTCCCTCATGAAGCCCACAGGGAGATCAAATAGCATTTCTCTGAGGGGACACAGGGGACCGAGGAAAGGTTGGGCCCCAGACAGCCCCTGACAGAGAAGTGTAAACACAGCTGTGGAGATGGGAGCAAACTATCCTCCCTCCCCCCTCCCCAGTTCCCACCCAGAAGCAGGGGAAGGCCACCCTGCTGTGGAGAAACAAACAACAAAACAAAGCAAAGCACAACCTAAAAGCCTGCATGAAGGTCACCAGAAACTGGGGCTGCTGCCCAGGCCTTGGTGGGGCCAGCTGAAGTGCCAGACCCCTCCCTGAACACTTGGAGGCAAAGGCAGCTCCAAAGCAAGTTGAGGTCTGGACGTTACTGAGCCTGGAAACATGGCTCAATTTTTGAAGCCTCTCCACTCCTGGACACTTTGTCCTCTGATCTCAAAAACCCAGCTTTCCGCCCCAGGTACTTAGCTCCTGACCCCTGGTTGCATAGGGATCATAATAATGCATTCAATTCAGCAAGCAAGAACAGGCCCACAATAAACCCTTGTTCATGGCTGTTATAAGTTTAAACCCTGAGCCTCGAAGCCAAAATTCAGAAAGGGCCTCCTTGGCTTTTGTTAATTACAAAATAAATAATTCCAGCAGGAAGGGACTCTCTCTTTTGGAGTTTACTTGGGTGGGATGCATGCTTTGTTTTGCACATACTCTGAAGGCTCCAACCCCACAGCTAGGGTGGTGCTGCCCGTTCTTGCTCCCTTGGCACAGTTGATGCAGGGCCTTGATCTCATGGGACACGCCTTTGGCACAGCCTTGCCTGGGAAGTAGCCCTGCTCGGGTGGACAGCTAATGAGCTGTGCTTCCTTTCTGGCCATCAGGGTCCTCAACTGTAAAACTGCAGAACTAGAGAAAACATGATAGCCTTCAAATATTGTCCATTCAGTATGTGCCCAGCATCGGGCTGAGTGCTTTACAGTGGGTCATCTCATTTCATATGGAGCCAGTAATAGTCTTATCCTCATTTTATAACTGAGAAGACTAAGGCTTAAAGACAGTCTGGAACTTGCCCCCAAAGTTACCCAGCTGGTGTGGCCAGGATTTGGGTCCAGTCATTCTGACCCCCGAACCCATGCTCTGAACCCCGCCACTCTACTTCCTCCTTTCTCTGAGATCTTCTACCTCTGACATCATGATTCTGGATTCTCTCCATGGCTTTCTGTTCTCACCAGTGGTGCCAGAAAGAGAAATGTGTTCGGGACTCTGCAAGTTCATAGGAAAACAGTTCCTGAAAGGCAAGGGCTTCCTTACTCCCTCTGTATTGGAGATGCCAATCAAAGCTGGACACTCGACAGACCCCCATATCAGTAGGGAACAGCCTATGTGAAAGACAAAAAAAAAAAAAAAAAAAAAAAAAAATTCCAGACAGGAAAGGGGAGTTCCTCTTGTTTCTGTAACTTCCCCTTCTCTCTTCCCTGGCTTATCAGCAGCATCTCACATTGCTGATACTATGGCCCTTTGAACCCCAGTCTAGCTAGGATGGAATTCCAGGCCACAGATACACTTTTGGAGGAAGAAAAGTACATTACATACATCTACAGATTATATCCACGACACTGTACATAAAGGAACAAACATAGATCACATATATTTATTTAACATTCATGTAATCATTAGACATTGGACTGGGTGTGAACCTACATTATTTTGTGTAATCCTTGCGAGATGCCTGAGAAGTGGGTATTGTCATCCCCATTTCAGAGAGAAGGGCATTGAGACTTAGGGAGATTGACAACACTGGCCATGGCCACGCGGCTGGTAAGTAGGAGGGCTAGAATTCTACCTGGCTGTAAAGTCTATATTCGTTTAAATAAAGAGTACTGTGTAATGAGGGGCGCCTGGGTGGCTCAGTCAGTTAAGTGTCCAATTTCGGCTTGGGTCATGATCTCATAGTTTGTGAGTTTGAGCCCCGTGTTGGGCTTGGTGCTGGCAGCTCGGAGCCTGGAGGCTGCTTCGGATTCTGTGTGTCCCTCTCTCTCTGCCCCTCTCCTACTCTCTCTCTCTCTGAAAAATAAATAAACATTAAGAAAGAAAGAAAGAAAGAAAGAAAGAAAGAAAGAAAGAACATGTAATGAAAAGAACAAAATTATAGAACTGGAAGGATACCAGAATATCTTGGAAATATGACTGTCATAACCATATATGTTACACCTTATGATAGTGACTACCATTTATCAAATGCTTGCACCAGGCATTGGGTCAAATGCTTGACCTGCATTATCTTTACTGCTAAGTGAGATATACACTGGTAACCCTATTTTGCAGATAAGAAAACATGCCCAGAAGAATTAAGTAATTGCAGAGGGTCACATACAGCTAAATAAGTGATGGAGATGGATCCAAATTCAAGTCTACTTGACTCTAAAGTGTGTGCTCTTAACCACGAAGGTAATAGATATAATTATTATTATTATTATATTTTAAATTATATAATATATGACTAAATATTAGTATATATAACAATTAAATATAATAATAATATAATAATCAATTATAATTATATAATTATATAACATAGTAATTATAATTAGATTATATATTATAATTCTATGTTGTAATTGATTATAATTATATGATAATAATAACATTATTATCATATACTGCTCTAAGTGCTTTAAATCTTATAACTTATAGGTATTATTACTATCCCTATTTTACAGGTGAAGAAAATATTGCCTTTTGTAGTATTACTTAAGCTCACATCACAGATACCACAAGTGTTCAATATGTTGGATGTTAAGATCTAGAAAATGAGGTTCTTTTTTGTTTTTAAAAAATGTTTATTTTTGAGAGAGAGAGACAGAGAGAGAGAGAATGTGAGCAGGGGGAAGGCAGAGAGAGCAGCTGTCAGCACAGAGCCCGATGTGGGGCTCGAACTCACGAACCATGAGATCATTACCGGAGCTGGTATCAAGAGCCAGTTGCTCAACCAACTGAGCCACCCAGGTGCACCAAAAATGTTTTATTTCATAACGTCATGGGATTTTTTCATTGTCCATCCAATGCATTAAGGTGTTGGGGGAAAGGATGTGAAAAGATACTGTCTGTAAATGAAGCAAGCACAGTCAGGAGAGGGGTCATACTGAGGGAGGAAAGCCCTCTGTGCCATGAGGGATCCTGTTTGGGTTACCCTTCCAGCTGGTCTTTTGCATCCCTTTCTGTTTGGTTCTCTCTAGCAGGCTGGCTAACAGGTTGACTTCCATCAGGTATTGTGGAGCGAGTTTAAGGACTCTGGCTTCAGCATTAAGAAGACCTGGATAGGGGCACCTGAGTGGCTCAGTCAGTTAAGCAGCTGACTTCATCAGGTCATGATCTCACGGTTCGGGAGTTCAAGTCCCGCATCAGGCTCTGTGCTGACCGCTCAGGCTCTGTGCTGACTGCTCAGAGCCTGGAGCCTGCTTTGTATTCTGTGTTTCCATCTCTCTCTGCCTCCCCCCGATCATGTTCTGTCTCTCAAAAATAAGTTAAAAAAAAAAAACCCAGTAAAAAAAAAAAAAAAGACCTGGATATCTGCCAATATTAGTTGCATGAGCCTGGATAAATTACTCAACTTTTCTGAGCCTCAGTTTCCTCATCTGTAAAGTGGATTGCTATGGTACCTAATTTAATAGAGTTGTTTTACTTTATTTATTTGTTTGTTTGTTTATAATTAGGCTTCACGCCCAGCATGGAGCCCAATGCGAGGCTTGAACTCGTAATCTTGAGATCAAGACCTGAGCTGAGATCAAGAGTCGGACACTTAACCGACTGAGCCACCCAGGCTCCCTGAGTCGTGAGTTTTATAAGTGAAACAATCTGTATGAAGTACCACGCATACTGGCGGGTATCCCCAGGGCATCCCCATGTTATTTAACATCTAAACATCTAAACTCTTGGGGTGCTGGGAGTGGGTAGATGCGTTCCTGTGGATGGCTTCATAGGACAGTCTGAGAAATGGCGGGAGAGTGAAAGCAACCCTGGCGTCTGGCACTGGGTCCTGACAGCAACCATGAGTCAGCCCCAGGTGCCGAGGGACCAACAGTGTTCTCAGCACTGCTGGGCGTGGGCTATGGTCACTTGGCCATGGTCCTCTTCAGTCATGCTGTCTGAATGTCGTTCTTGTAAATCTAGTCTGGGTTTTCTTTTATTTTTTTTTCCTTTCAGAAAAACAGCCTCCACCATGTGATGTCATGGCCCAGCCTGGGTCAGGGAAGGAAGGGAGGAGGAGGTTGTGTATACGTACCTCCCCTCTTTTCAACCCCCATTTTCAAGACCCAGGAAGAAATCAATATTCAGGTGTAGAGTGAGAGGGAGGTGGTAAATCATAATGGTTAAGACATGAAGCTTAGCATCAAGCAGTCCCGGGTTCAAATCCTGACTGCCAGTTACTACCTTTGGGGCCTTGGGCACATCATTCCTGTTTCCCCATTTTACCCACAGACAAGATAATTCTGATGTTACGGTGGTAAGGTTTTAAGAAATACTTGCAAAGCACTCAGCACATGTGTCAGAGAACACACTACGCATCACATAGTAATTGTTCAACAAATGATAGCTACATTAAGTCCCTAGCAGTTGATGAGGAATATGGCCTGATCATTTTCTCTGCTTTTTCTAACTTGAGAGCCAAAGTTTTCTCCAATAATCATTCTTCCCTCTGAGAGATGGCCATACTCACACTGAGTGTTCCATCATTCTGGAGATGAGGAGATAGGGAGAGATGGAGTTGTGTCCCTATACCTTTGTCTTCCCTCCCTTAGCTAGCTGTCTCCCCAGCCGCAGCTCTTCTGGTTCTCTCTGCTGCCTCCCTGCCCTTCAAAGAAATCTGTCTCCTCTCTCCAGCTTGGAAGGATCAGGCCCTCCCAGCCAGGACTTCTGGCTCCCTTGACCCTGACTCTCCCCCACATCCTCTCCTAAGCTCTGCTCTTTATTTTGCAGACAGCTGGAGAAGAGGCCAGCATATGTGAATGTCTCTACATGGTAGAGATGCTGATCCCAGGATGCTATTTCATTGTGTATGAGGCCCTTCAGTGCTTTTTACTCCACACTATGTTGTTCTGGATTTGTGTGTAGGGGAAAGGGTGAAGATTAGAAATGGCACTCCTTTTAGGGATCAAGTCCCCTCTCTTCTTGTTTCAGGCAGGATGTCGCTTCCCCTGTAATAAGAAGGGAAATTTACATGGATCCCTACCAAGGAAAAGTCAATCTAGGTTGGGGCCATAAATCTCAGGTTAATGTCCAGCTGGAACAGAACTAGATCCCTCTCTTCCCAAGCAGTAGGAGTGGGTGTGGAATAGGGACAAAGGACTAAGGAAGTGTGGAGGAAACAAAGACCAGACTCCACCGGATATGAGACAAAAAGACTACAGATAATATTATACTACAGTTAAAAGAAAAGAGGCACATCTATATATGCTATTGTGAAAAGAAGCTCAAAACATGTTATTAAATAAAAAAAAGTCATCGAACAACAGAGATATTAAATCCCATTTATATTTCTTTAATCCAAAATACATAGGGAAGTGAGAAAGGAATGAGGGTATTAAGTTTTCTGTGTTTAAATATTTTACAATGAGTATATGCCTGTGTATTGCCTGCAATTAAAAAGTATATTTTTGGGGTGCCTGGGTGGCTCAGTCGGTTAAGTGTTAAGACTTTGGCTCAGGTGCTAACAGCTCAGAGCCTGGAGCCTGCTTCAGATTCTGTGTCTCCCTCTGTATGCCCCTCCCCTGCTCATGCTCTCTCTCTCCTCTCTGTATCTCTCTCAAAATAAATAAACATTAAACATTTTAAAGTATATTTTTATAGCAAAAAGTATGTATTTTAAGGCAGCAGTAGAGTTTGAAAGGGAAGGGAAGAGGGCGCCCAGGGGTGGAATACAAGACTTGCATAAAAGAACCAGCTTCTGTCCCTAATGAAGCCCTTCTCTGTCCCCTTCTTACAGAACATGGGACTATTTTCTATGGCAAAGTGAGGTCTCTGATCCTCTTTCAGCCCCAAAGGACCCCAATACCAGACCCCCAGTTACCAGGATGCCCCCAGGGGTCAATGAAACAGCCAAATATCCAACTGGTAAGGACAAGTGGGAAGAGGAAAATCAGGAGGACAGAAAATTCCCAGATTCTTCAATGGGAAGGTTAGAGTCCCAAGTTCAGGAATAACTACAACAAATTCCCCTTTGGAGATCTCCACATCATGCTGCAAACTGAACCCCAGCTCCAGGCCAAAGATAACATTTTCTACGGAGTCACCTATATTTTCCCTTTTGATTCTAAGGTCATTTTATACACGAAAATGTTGAGCTCCAGAGATATGAAATGACCCGCCCAAGATTACACAGCAAGAGAGAGGCAGAACTTGCCTTTAGAATCCCAATCAATGCTCGTTTGTTTGTTTCCTTATATCAAACGATACCATACTGCTCTATTTACCCCAGCATTTGTTTTGTCAACTTTAATCTTGACTCCAACCTCAGTCCTAATTCACGGTGGGCTCAGGTGTTTCTGGCCCCAGCCCATTGGAAATGGCTTGTTTTGTTTCCTGTTCCTCCATGCTTCTCCTTCCCATCTTGTCGCCCAGAAATCTCCCTCTTGACCATGTTTCCTTCTTGAAAAGGGCAGTCATGGGTGGGAGGAAACGAATGGATTTGGTCCCTGGCCTGAAGTGGCTCTGAAGCTGTCTGGCTGTTTTCTGCACATTGCAGAAGATGACAATCACCAGGAGGGCTTTGGGGTTCCTGCCAAGTGGGCCACCTCCTTTCTTCTTCTGGGTGCCTTACCAAGGCAACCTCTTGACCCTAGTGATGGAGGAGGACAACAGGCTTTTAGTGACCATAATTCAATAGCCTAAGACCCTGAGATGAAGATTTGAAGAGAGATCATGAGAGATCATTTGTGGTGGACAGAAATCAGTAAACTGGGACAAGAGCAGCAGCTGAGTCCAGGGGTCAGCGTCTGGGAGTAATTTAGGAAAGTTCAGTGCTGACAGCTGTGTCTGGAGTTGAACGTCAGGGCCAAACCAGCTCCTTGGCTGCTTGGCTGCTTCAGGCTAATGAAGCTCTGGCTCGGGACACAGAGACAGCTGTGGTGTGGCAGAAGTCAGGGTCCCTGGGGCCCCAGGCTCAGCCTTGCTGCTTCCTAGCAGTGTGACCTTAGGCAAGTCCTTAGGAAAGAAGGAAAGGAACTATCCACTGAGTGAGTGCTATGCCCTTTCACATACCTTGTCCTCAGTACAGTTTATCCGGGAGGATGATGTCCTTATCTTACATGAGAAGAAGCGGAGATCATCAAGGTAACTGAGGTCATTCTGGGCTATCTGGCTGGGGAGTGGGAAGACAGAAGTACCAGTCAGAGCTTCTGAACTCAAGTTCTGGGCTCTTCCCTGAGCTTTAGTTTCTTTCCCTATAAAACAGGGACAATAATGTACTCATCTTGTGAATGAAGTCACCCATAGTAGGTTCTAAATAAAGCCTTCCTTTTCACAACCTTGGTCTGGAAGAGTTGTGGCCACTTTCTTCCTGGGAGTGCAGTAATCTTTTACTTTGACCGTTCCCCCCAATCAGATGTGTGGATTCATGCCCCAGGAGGTGCCTCGGAAGAGAGGGTATTTGGACCTTGGTTTCCCCTCTGCCCCGGTCCGCAGGCCTTCTCCTGACTCTAGAGGGCTGGCTCCCTCATCTCCTTCTCCCCAGTTTTGGTGGGCGGGTTGACATCAGCGGGTGTTCCCAGGGAAGGGGAACTCTGAGCCCAGCTCCAGGGGCCCCTTCCCCCACCGCCCAGGACAGACCCAACCCCCTTCCTTAGACACCGCGGCGTGGAGAGGCCCTCTGAACTCCCAGCCCCTTTCTTCCGCAGGTCCGCGACAGCCGCACGCCAACCCCCTTCCTTGCCCCCTGAGCGAAAGAGAAGGGGGCGACTAGGGTTCCGGGAGCGGATGCTCAGAGACCCGGGCGAGTCCTTGGGCGCCACGAGGCTCAGCCCAGGAAATGCGTCCCGGTTCTGGGGTTACGAGGGGAGCTGTCCAGCCCCACGGGGTGAGCTATAAGAAAGGGTGGGCCAACGCCGACCCGCCGGAGGGAGCGGCGGGCGCCAGGGCCGGGTGGGGCAGCGACTCCCCCTCCAGCCCGCCGGCCCCGGGCGTCGCCCCCGCCCCCCACGTGGCCGCAGCCGTCCCAGCCCCTGCGAGGAAGCGGCGCGGCTTCCTGGGGCTTGGGCCGGGGATATAGGCGCCCCCGCCCGGGCCCGGCTCAGCGCCACCGCCCCTCCTCGCCTGCTAGCCGCGCGATGGCCTCGCTCCGGGCAGAGCGCGCCGCCGGCGGCCCGCGGCTCCCTACGACCCGCGCGGGGCGACCGGCAGCGCTCCGCCTCCTCCTCCTGCTGGGCGGTGAGCGCTGCGCCCCGGGGCCCGGGCGGGAGGCGCGGGAGGCCCGGAGGGGAGGGGGGCTGGACCTCCGAGGCCGAAACGGGCCCCGGGGTGCGGGCGGGACGGCGCTGTCCTCGGACCGTCCCCGACTCCACCTCGGTGAAGGCGCAGCGTGAGCTGCTTCCCACTCGGAGGAACCTGGGGTGCCCGGGGCCCCGCGGAGAGGTCTTGGGGAGGTCCCGGGCTGGCCCGGAGGAAAAGGGTTTGGGGTCTGGATGTGAGTGGGAGGGAGCTGGTATCAGCCCTCTCTTCCAGTCACTGAGGCACCCCCGTTGGGAGCCTGGATTATTCCTCTTTCTCTTCTGAGAGTAGCTGTGACTTTCAAGGGTCTCAGACCCCTCCTCCAGGCTCCACCGCCTAGATCCTCGCCATCCTCCTTCCCTCCCCCATTTCTGCTCACAGCTGTCCTGAAGCCCCAGGAGTCCCTGGCTCAGCTTCTTCCCACTGAAAACAGCTTGAAGTCAGAAGGTGTGTACCGCGCGACCCTGGGAAGGTGGCCGAGGGCAACTGAGGAGAGCTAGGTCAGTGGGGAGGGTCCCTTTCCCACGAGGCAGCCCCCAACTCCAATTGAAATCGCACTAAACTCTCTTCTGTTCTCTCCTGGGGTTCCTTGTGGTCTTTCTCCCTCTCATCCCACAAACCCCCCACCCAGCTCTGAGCTGGCTCACCTCGCAGGTGGGTTACAAGACCCCAGAAAAAAGTATGTGGATGTTCCCGTCAGACTGGGAAGTGCTGTGCACATGGAAGGCATTAACATTTTTCTGAGCTGAGACTCTCTCCTTGGGAAACTTTCTGAGGCTGTTCCTGGTGGCCGCCATGTCTGAAGACAGGAACAGTGGAATTATCTGGACCTGAGAGTTTGGCGGGAGGGGCAGGGGTGTGGTCAGTGTGCAGCATCTGTGCCCACAGAGAACAAGATGGAGAACTATAAGAAGAATGCCCAGGTATGCTGGCAATTCTATAAGCAGCAGATGGACTCTATCCCCAAGGATTGGTGCGACTGGACCATGATTAGCAGGTAGGGGCAGTGCCAGGGCAGCTTGGACCAGGGGTGGGGTCTGCTCCTTGTGTGTGGGCCTTGAGTGTGGGGCATTCCTCTCTCTGGGCCCAACCCCATACTCATGCTAGTCTTCCCTTGCCTCCAGGCCTTATAGCGACCTGCAGTATTGCTTGGAGCATTTAGCAGAAGCATTTGGCCTGGGCTTCCCCAATCCCTTGGCAGAAGAGATCATCTTTGAGACTCACCAGATCCACTTCGCCAACTGCTCCTTGATGCAGCCCACCTTATCAGACCCTCCAGAGGATGTGCTCCTGGCCATGATCATAGCCCCCATCTGCCTCATCCCCTTCCTCGTCACCCTTGTGGTGTGGAGGAGTAAAGACAGCGAGGCCCAGGCCTAGGGTGCTGTGAGCTATTCTTAGCAGCCTCACTCCTTATTCTTACTCCTCTCCCCTGCCACCACCAGCTCTCTCTCTTCCCCTCCCTGCCTCCTTCTCTCACTCCCACCCCCACCACAGACCCTTGGATTGCTGGAAATGGAAGTCCAGTGGTGGCACAAATTTTGTAATCTTCAAAATAAAACCTTTTTTTTCTTTTTTTTTTTTTTCTTTTTTTTTTTGGTACTGTTCCCTCCCCATCCCAGAGTCTCTACCCACAGGCCCACAGCTCTGGGCAGCAGGGCTGGAAAATCTGGAGAGCAGTACTGTTTTGTTCACTTGCCTGCTCCTCACTATTCCTCTCCCCCTACTTGAAGGCTACCCCCTGCACTGCTTCCTCCCAGGGCTGGGCCTTTCCTGCCCTTATCCAAAACCAACACCAGGAAACCTGCAGGAAGAGACTCCCTTCCGGTTTGGACAGCAGCTGGGAGGTGTGGGGGAAGGGGCAAGGGTGGAATCTCTGCCGTGACTCCTACAAGGAAGGGGGACAGCCTAGGGGCTCTGAATTTACCTCTTTTTCATGCCTCAGTTTACTCCCAGGGCCTAGGAATAGAAACCTTGATATGACCAAAAAGAGTTCATCCCTAAGGAGCTCAGGATTGAGGGGAAAGGCAGTGGGGACTTAGTCTACTAAGTCCACCACAGAACTCCTTGTCCAGGTCCCTGGCTCTCATCCTACATTGTCCTGGACCCTGGGGGTGTGGCCTACAGCCTGGCAGCACACTGCCCCCTGGTGTCCACTAGAGCTAACAGCCAGAAGATGGATATGACCTGGAAGAAGCTCAAAGCTGAGGAGACTGGACCCTGCAATCAGACATCTGTCCTCTCCATAGCAACCACTAGTTCTTAGCGGACCCTTCTATCAGCTTCCTAAGCTTTACTGATACTCCTCTAAGACACCTTCCCACTTTCTAGGGACATACCTAGGCTCTGACCTCACCATTTCTATATATGAACACTTATATGTTCCCTGGACAGTGAGGCCCAGTTTTCACAAGAGGACCTTCACCTCCAGTTCTTCCAGATCATCAAAAATACTAGAGAACAAGGGCACCTGGATGGCTCAGTAGGTTAAGAGCCCGACTTCAGCTCAGGTCATGATGTCATGGTTTGTGGGTTCGAGTCCTGCATCGGGCTGTGTGCTGACAGCTCAGACAGAGCCTGGAGCCTGCTTCGGATTGTGTGTCCTCTCTCTGCCTCTGCCCCACTTGTGCTCTGTTCATCTTTCTCTCAAAAACAAATAAATATTTTAAAAAATACTAGAGAACAACTTTGTTCTCCATAAAGACACCTGTTTATTCTTTGTGGCATGTGGAGCCTCTTCAGGGACTTTCCTTCACTCCTTGCTGGAATATTTGCTTCCCTGAATACATGCATATCCATTTCCTTGGGACATGCCTGTCTATTCCATAGATAAGACACCTGTATGCTTCCTAGAATGTATCTATTTATCCTCTGAGATAGACTTCTCTTCTCAGGACATGTCTGTCTCTCTAGAGCATACCTGTTCCCTAGGACATTTTGGGTTTTCACCTGAAATAAATCTCTGCTCTGTTTCCATGAATGCATTGGTCTTTCCCAGGAATATATATATATATATATATATATATATACATACATACATATATATATATCCATACATATATATATATATCTTCTTCTTGGCCCATATTTGCCTTCATGTGTTTTACTAATATACATCAAGGGCATGCTTGTATAAGATACTGTGCATGGTATATTGTGTTCGAAAGATAGGTTAGATAGGGCTTGGTTTCTGCTCTCAATGGCTTCCATCTAGTACGGGAGCTGACATGTGCACCAATCAACAAAAGCAATGGAGTGTGTGATTAGAGTCATGCAAAGGATACAAACCAAATGTTATCTAAGTGCAAAAAAAGGAGAGGGTCACAACCTAGCTGAGGTGTGATCACAGGAGGGTGATTGCAGGATTTATACGTGACTAGGCCTTAAAATGGAGTCCATTTCCCCTAGAGAAGAGAATGGAAAAACAGGTGAATTAGGAAATTATTGTGATAATCCAGGCTTGAGAAAAAGAGGACATGGGCCAAAGGAGTGATGAATGAGGAAGTAGAAAATAAAAAGTAGAAAAGATGATTAAAAATAGGGGAGGGAAGGGGCGCCTGGGTGGCTCAGTTGGTTAAGCATCCAACTTCAGCTCAGGTCATGATCTCATGGTCCATGAGTTCGAGCC
Organism: Cryptoprocta ferox; assembly: GCA_028646485.1. Classification (NCBI taxonomy): domain Eukaryota; kingdom Metazoa; phylum Chordata; class Mammalia; order Carnivora; family Eupleridae; genus Cryptoprocta; species Cryptoprocta ferox. Next base: position 38,136,679 of record CM053565.1, read on the forward strand.
CCGAGTTGGGCTCTGTGCTGACAGCTCAGAGCCTGGAGCCTGCTTCGGATTCTGGGTCTCCCTCATTCTCTGTCCCTCCCCTGCTCATGCTCCATCTCCCTATCTCTCTCAAAAAATAAATTAAAAATTTTTTTAAAATTAAAAAAAAAACAAGAGAGGGAACCAGCAGAACTCTGGATATGAAGGAGGTGAAAGAGAGGAGAGGTTAGAGCTGACTGAGGTTTTGAATCTGAGTTACTAGGACAATGATGGAAGTAATGATAGAAAATGGCCATTAGGGAGAGAAGTTAGCATGAAGAAAGGGATTTACAATATGAGCTAAAAATGGAACAAGCTTTTATGTCCCACAGAGAGTTAGAAATGGGAGGGGTGTTGGTGGTGGAAAGAGATTGGAGCTGGAAATACAGATATAGGAGTCTTTTGCACAGAAATGTCAAGTGAGAGAAGGATGAAAGTTCTCAAGACAGAAGATGTATTGAAAAGAAAGCTGAAAGGGCCCCTGGGTGGCTCAGTCGGTTAAGCTTCCAGCTTTGGCTCAGGCTATGATCTTGAGGTCCGTGAGTTCAAGCCCCATGTAGGGACATTCCTGTGTGAGGCTCTGTGCTGACAGCTCAGAGCCTGGAGCCTGCTTCGGATTCTGTGCCTCCCTCTCTCTCTCTGCCCTCCCCCACTCACACTCTGTCTCTCTCTTGAAAAATAAATAACCATTTAAAAAAAGAAAAGAAAAGAAAGGTAAGAGGGGCACCTGGGTGGCTCAGTCAGTTGAGTGTAGCTCAGGTCATGTTCTCATGGCTCATGAGTACAAGCTCCAAGTCAGGTTCTGCACTGACAGTGCAAAGCCTGCTTGGGATTCGCTCTCTCACTCTCTCTCTCTGCCCCTCCCCTGCTCGCATGGTTTTCTGTCTCTCAAAATAAATAAAAGAAAAAAGGAAAGGAAAGGACAGAAAGCTGAGGTTAGTTTCTTAGAAAACATGCACATTTATTTTATTTGTTTAATGTTTATTTTTGAGAGGGGCGGGGGGGGGAGGGGCAGAGAGAGAGAGGGAGACACAGAATCAAAAGCAGGCTCCAGCCCCTGAGCTGTCGGCACAGAGCCTCACACAGGGCTCAAACCCACAAATAGTGAGATAATGACCTGAGCCAAAGTCGGACGCTTAACCAACTGAGCCACCCAGGTGCCCCCATGGAAACTTACACATTTAAAGAATGAGGGGGAAACGAGATAGAAAGATCAGAGAGACAGTAGCAGAACAAGGATAAAGCAGTGCCGTGGAAGAAAAGGAGATAGTGCCCTTTGAAAGAACATTGTCAACAGAATGGTTCATCCATTCATGCAACAACTTATTTGCTGGGTACTACTGTGGATCAGGAACTGTGAACAATGAAGGATGGACTTGGGTGGGGGAAAGGTTAAAGATCGGATAGGAAATCGAGAGGGTGATGGTCAAGGAAACTGTATATATTTTCAAATAGGGATGACCTGAGCATGTTTGTCAACTAGGGGCGAGGAGCCAGAGGAAAGGAAAAGAGGGTAGTTGATACCCAGAGAAGTCCTGGAGGCAGTCGGAAAAGAGGCAAGAAAATATGCCAAAGGTTGGCCTTGTAAAGGAAGAGTGACATTTCTTCCTTTGAGTCCAAAAGGAAGGAGTTTTTAAAAGTGGAGAGGAGTTCTTGCAGATGCAAGTGTGGTGACAGAGAAAGATTAAGAAGTTCATATGTTTGGCCTCAAGTTCACAAAATAGAAGAGAAGGTCATTCTGCAGAAAGGGGGAAGATGGAGACAGGTGGAATGACTTGACAAATAAAAAAAATTTGAAGAGTTACCTAGAGGGATGTGACAGGGAGTCAATAAAAGTGTTGGGCTAGTGAGGTTAGTCAGGGAATCTGGGGTTCAGCCAGCATGTTTTATGATCTTTTCCAGTAATACAACTCGGCCCAGGAGTGAGGGAAAAAAAGAGGATGGAGGTGGGGGCAGGGAGCAAGAACCCTGGTTTGAAAAGTGACCAGCAAGCAGACAAGCAAGGGGACAGAATTGGGTGGGCTGGGCTGGGTAAGGAGTCAAATAAGACCACAATGGGTCGGGAGTCTTGAGACTAAGAAGGTGAGGATATGAGAGATAGATGGCTGTGGTCCAAAACGGCAGCTCTGAATCATGGAAGCCGACCCGTTTTCAGCAATAAAAGCTACAAATGGGCTCCCATGGGTGCTGCAGGAGACCAGGGAACGGTGGAGTCGAAGGACACAGTAACTGAGGGGACTGGGGAATTGTGAGTTAAGTTAAATGCAACTGACACGTGTGTCAATATCAAAAGAAGCCTAGCAGGGTGGAAACAAACTATCCAGCTATGCCGCTTTGAGGAAGCCACTGCCCTTCTCTGGAGCTGAATGAGAAGACCTCTCAGGGCTCTAAACGGTACGGATTTTTAGGTTCATAGCAAGAGACCGGCAGAGAAGCAAGATCCAGGCCTCCGGAACCTTTCTGCTGTGCTTTTTGCCCGGACGTGCAGAAGCGGAGGCCGGAAGTCCTTTGCCCGGAGGTTCCGGGTTTCCTGGGCTACTACGATGGCGATGAGTTTCGAGTGGCCGTGGCAGTATCGCTTCCCGCCCTTCTTTACGTGAGGCTCAGACCCCGAGAAGCCCCGCTGTGCCTCCCTCCCCTGCCTGGACCCTGGGCTCAGCCCTGCTGCTTCAAATGGGGAGGGGGAGAAAGGACCCGGTCGCCACCACCCTTAGTCCCTCACTGTGTCTCCCAGACGCGCCTCCGGCAGTGCTGCCTCTCGCCCTCTCCTGCCCTCTAATTCTGCGCCCCACCCCCTTCACCCGGCAGGTTGCAGCCGAACGTGGACACTCGGCAGAAGCAGCTGGCCGCCTGGTGCTCGCTGGTCCTGTCCTTCTGCCGCCTGCACAAACAGTCCAGCATGACGGTGATGGAAGCCCAGGAGAGCCCGCTCTTCAACAACGTGAAGCTACAGCGTATCCTCCCTCAGGCTCTTCCACAGCCCCCACACCCACACACACGCACACCCCCACACACGCACTTCTGCACTTGCCCACATGCCCAGACTTCCCACCCCCTTCACCCCAGTAGGAGATCCCCCCCCCCCATGGACTTGGGAAGGAGCCGGGATGTGTAGCTGACTTCCATTTTAGCCCCACCCCCAATGCAAATGCAGCATCAAACCCTCTGGTCCTAGGTAGGGATGAATACTCAGGTGTCATTCCGGGCTTAGAATCTCTGACCCAAAGCCAAGTCCCTGGTTTTCCAACCTGAGCCCTTTTGACTCTGAATCTCCTGTCCTCTTCTGAGTGAAGCTCAAACTCTGGTATTACCTTTAGTAATTTTCTCCACCTACTCTCCTCCTCCCAGGAAGTAAGGGTCATTTGTTTTTTTGCTTCCTGATTCATACCTAAAATATCTGTGGAGAAAGTCTGAAGGAAGGAGAGGGGACAGACGGTGACACATGGTAGTACTTTTTCATTTCTAAAGCTATTCCTTTTTTTTTTTTTAATGTTTATTTATTTTTGAGAGCAAGAGAGCACAAGTGGGGGAGGGGCAGAAAGAGAAAGGGAGACACAGAATCCGAAGCAGGCTCCAGGCTCTGAGCTGTCAGCACAGAGCCTGACTCCAGGTTTGAACTCAGGAACTGTGAGATCATAACCTGAGCCGGAGTCAGATGGTTAACCGACTGAGCCACCCAGACGCCCCCGTAAAGCTCTTCCTTTTAATTGGACTAGTACTGGGGCACCTGGGTGGCTCAGTCGGTTAAGCATCCAACTTCAGCTCAGTTCATGATCTCATGGTTCCTGGGTTCCAGCCCCGCGTCGGGTTCTGTGCTGACAGCTAGCTCAGAGCCTGATACAGACAGATTCTGTATTTCCCTCTCTCTCTGACCCTCCCCTGCTCGCTCTCTCTCTCTCTCTCTCTCAAAAATGAATTAAAAAACACTAAAAAATTTTTTTATTTGGACTAGTACCTTCCTCCCCCTAGGAAGTGCCAATTTATAGCCTTTTGGGGAATTGCACATATATGTCTCTGGGAGGGAGAGGAAGGGCACAGGTGGTTCTTCACATGAGATCGGCCTCATGAGTTCTTATCCCACCCAACTCATTCTATCAATGCTGTTCCTTAACTTTAAACCAGGGAAGCTTCCTGTGGAATCAATCCAGGTTGTATTAGAGGAACTGAGGAAGAAAGGTGGGTTCGGGTCCTCAGATTCCCTTATTTTTCCTCCTACTTGGGTTTCCTGAGGGCAGCTTGGCACAAGTCTTTGCTTTTTTTTTTTTTTTTAAGATTTGATTTTATTTTTTTTAGCTTTTATTTATTAAGTAATCTCTATACCCAACATGGGGCTTGAACTCACAACCCCTGAGATCAAGAGTCCCATGCTCTACCAACCGAGCCAGCTAGGTGCCCCTGAGATTTTATTAAGTAATCTCTCTCACCCAGCGTGGGGGTCACCCAGCATGGGGCTCGAACCCACAACCTCAAGATCAAGAGTCACCCACTCCACTGACTGAGCCAGCCACGTGCTCCACAAATCTTTGCTTTTAACTTCTTTTCTCTCCCCTGGCTCGGAGCCCATAGTGTTCTATATAGAAGATAGTTCAGTTCCCTGGGTCCTTTTCCCTATTGGTATTCATTATTAAAATTTCTCCATCTGTGTTCTGAGACCTTGAGAGAGGTAGAAGGAGAATTCGTGCCTTGCAGATAATAATAGTAAAACAAATCTTGAATTTCACTTCCTGAAAGCTGAATCTCTTCCACTCTTTATACCTTGGTTTTGTCTTTTGTCCCTTCTTAGCATAAGATGCTTTCATAAGTATCTGTTTTGTAGGAAACCTGGAGTGGTTGGATAAGAACAAATCTAGCTTCCTGATCATGTGGCGAAGGCCAGAAGAATGGGGAAAACTCATCTATCAGTGGGTGAGACTGTTCTGCCCCAGTGACCCATGGCAAAGGAGAATTGTATCTGTGTTCAGCAGATACCTGGTGTTCTTAGGTCTGGATTGAGCAAAGTGGGAAGGGGCAGAAAGAGGAAGTATAGGTCTTCCAGGCAAGCCTGTTTCAGTGACTCAATTTCCTAGGCTGCATAGAACTTCCCTACCTTTATAGGAGGCTGGAGGCTACATGAGGCCATGTTTGGAGAATGCAGTGCTGGGAACCATGAGTACTATTGTTGGCTGGCTCTCTGGCCACAGAAGATAAATGAGGAAAGGAAGGACCAAAAAAAAAAAAAAAAAAAAAAAAACCTGGGGCCCCTCCCCCACTAGGCCCTTTGGGGCTGTCCACAGTATGAAGGAGACATTCTGAACCAGTGTGGGTGTGGGGACAAACTCTCTTCACCAAATTCCTAGCCACCACCAGCCCTACACTTTCCCAAGGGAGAGAAGGGGGAAAGAAGCATCAACAACCCAAATATAACAAACACATGCCACCTATTCCTGAACAGGAAAACAAAATGAGAGGTCACTCCTCAGACATGTGAAGGCCTGTGGTTTAGTGGTTCCGTATGTGTGTGTGTACACATATAAATATAGCACCTGTAGGGGTTGTGGTTTTTTAGGCCACTCCTGCTGAGGTGACAGCAAGCCCTGGTTTGGGGACAGGTACCATTCCTGGGTCAGATAGGTGGAGCTGGTGAGCTCACCTCCCAGGAGATTCCTGGTCCTTATTCAGTCCCTATTTTCTGTGTCCATAGGTTTCCAGGAGTGGCCAGAACAACTCCGTGTTCACCCTCTATGAGCTGACCAATGGGGAAGACACAGAGGATGAGGGTAATGCTTCTCCCTTTCCCTCCAGTTTTGTCATCTGAATCCTCTCCAGGCCTTGTTCCACTGACATTCAGACTTCCCATCCCTGCCTTTGAATTCCAAATACTACATGATACAAGGGCTCTTAACCATGTCCAAGGTTTCCCTAAGCCACCTGAATTTACATAAAAAATACCCCCAGATTTTGTCAGTGGGACATATGTGCATTTTCTAGGGATAGAGTCCATCTTAAAAGATTTTCAAGGGGATCTGTGATCCATGAAAAGTGAAGAATTCCTGGTGTAGATGCTGAATGAGGAACCAGGGCGGAAGATTAAGCCTGAAATCTCATTCCTTGCTGACACTGGCTTTCTTTCACCCTTTATTCTTACAGAGGGCTCAAGATTTGTGGGTGTCAGCTGAAGGGATTGGGCCAACACCCCCATCCCCACCCCTAGGCCTTTTAAATACTTTGGTTTCTGGCCAGGCGAGGATTTACACTGTTTGATTTTTACATAGTGTAAATATACTCTCAGCTCTTTTATCTCTGACTTCATATTCTGATCCCCAGGATCACCAAAAACTCCAATCTCAGCTGGGGAGGAAAGGGCAGCTCGCCTTTCTGCCAGGCCCTGGCTGCTGGAACAGAGTTTACAGCTCTTGGCTGTTCCCCCCTGCCCTGCAGGCCTCTGCTTGCTACTCCCACCATCGCCCCATGACTTCAGTGCTGCAGTCATGCCCAGCCCACCACTCACGCTGGGCAAAGCTGGAGGCTTCCTCAGAAAGCAAGCTCCCTGACTCAAGCCATAGGCCCCCGCAGGGGGTGAGGTGTGTAAGCCTGTTAGGGCTTGCCACCTGCTTCTTACATCTCCCTGCAGTATCTTGCCATATCTCCAGATATTCAGCTAGCCCTTGGCTCCCAGCCTCATTCCTTTTAACTAGGAAAGGGCAGATATCTGTGCTGGCCCTTACCAGTCTTGTGGTCAGAGGTATGGCTATACCTTGTGTTAGGACAGGTGCTCCTAATGGGTACAGGTGTGCAAGGTAGGGTCAGTGTCCAGTGTCAAGGACCTTGACCTTCCTAGGTTTAATTGTCCCCGACTTAGTGGCCCAAAAGTAGATGGTGTCACTCTCATACATCAGATACTAATGGCATATGGGTGGGGGGTACACGTGAGGTTGAGTCTGACAGAAGAACGCAGAAGGGAAAAATAAGCATGAACTCCATTTTATGCAGACTCCAGCTTTCTTTCGCCCCTTACTCCTAAGGCGTACCCAGGAAGGTTGGGGGGCAGCTGCAGCAGTATAGATGGCACATGTCTGCCCTGGCCTCAAGGGGTCTCAGCTTCCAGCTAGACTTCTCCTCAGGGGCCTTGAGCCCCCAGGAGCGGAGTGTCCCTGACTACCCATCTCTCCCTTCCAGAGTTCCATGGGCTGGATGAAGCAACCCTGCTCCGGGCTCTGCAGGCCCTACAGCAGGAGCACAAGGCTGAGATCATCACCGTCAGCGATGGCCGAGGCGTCAAGTTCTTCTAGCAGAGACCTGTCTCCTTTTACTTCTTACCTCCCACCCTTCCAGGGCTTTCAAAAGGAGACAGACCCAGTGACCCCACAGACTGGATCTGTGACTCCACTAGACTCAAAAGGGCTCCAGTCCAGGGATGGGTTTCCCACTCACCCCATGTGTCTGGGGAAGGGCGAGGCTGAGGCGCCTAGGAGACAAGATGTGCTTCTCCTTGCCCTACCTCCTCTCCCATCCTAGACTGTCCCCGAGCCAGGGTCTGTAAACCTTTAACTCCACATGTGTTCACACACGTAAGTACATACACACGCGCCTGCACAAGCTTCTGTCTCTTCCCCTTCCCACCCCCTTAGCTGCTATTGCCTCCCCTCTCAGGCTGGTGCTGGATCCTTCCTAGGGGATGGGAGAAGCCCTGGCTGCAGGCAGCCTTCCAGGCAATATGAAGATAGGAGGCCCAGGAAGGGGCCTGGCAGTGAGAGGCCAGGCCCAACACTGATTTTATGATATTAAAAAGCTCAACCCCACTGCCTGCTGTTGGAAGTTACTACTGGAATGGGCACAGGGAGGGCTGTGAAGCGTTCCCCCCCCCCAGTGAATCCCAGGCTAGGAGAGGGTAGGGGAGGCCTATGGCCTTTGTAAATGAAAAGGTCCTCCAGTGCTGGCACGCTCCAGGGAGCCTGTGGTTTTACATCTGCTGGGTGGGCTGTGTGGGGGAGTGCTGATGGAACACAGCTTGGGGACAGACTGCTTTCTGTCTCTGAATTGGAGTAACTTCATGGCTTCCCCTTCCCTCGCCCTGTCCCCCATGAAAGTCCTGAACTGCTCTGAAGCCCCTCCCTCCCTCCAACTGGTCCCGGGTGGGGTAGTTGAGGCCCAGGGGAGCTGAAGGGGTGTAAACCGGATATGGACTTTGGTTTATTGGGAACTTTGGCAAACAGAAGGAGGAGGAAGGAGAGCCCACATAGCAAAAACAGCTACTGTGGCCAGGGCCAGGGCCAGGGCCAGGGCCAGGCTGCTGCCAAGGTAGGGCGGCGGAGGGGATGGGTGACCGGGTCCTTGGCTTGGGGGAGGGACTTGTCCTGGGGTGCACACACCCATCCCAGTGCAGCCCAGAGGGTCAGCGGCTTGGGAGAAAACCAGACCTTTCCATTGACCTCTGTATTGTCGGCCTGGGGCTACTCCGGACGAACAGGAGGGGGCGGCGCTACCTTATCTGGGGCGTGCAGGCGGGTGGTAACCTTCCCTTAGCCACCAACCCCCCCGTCCCCCACTCTTCTAGGGCCGGAGGGCGGCTGTCACGTTTCCTCTCCCATCCCCAGCATCGTGCCTCCCCCAGCCACTCCCGCCCCCAGACAGGTTTGCTCACACGTAGTGCGGGAGGACACACGGCCGCCTCGCACCCGGTCCGCTTCGGAATGAGCCTCCGGGCGGTGCACGGGGAGTCGAGGGAGAGGAGGGCCTGCGGCCGGAGGCGGGGCGGCCGAGGTGAGGGGCTGCGCTCCCGGCTCCGCGCGGCTGGCCGCTCCGAGGGGGCCGCCCTGGGGGCGTGAGGCCGGGGGCGGGGCCGGGGGCGGGGCTGCAGGACGGTCGAGCCGGACTGGGGCCCCAGGAGCTCAGCCCGAGCGCTGCGCACCCAGCCAGTCCGCCTGTCAGACCGCCTCCTCTCCAGCCGCCCGGCTTACTGCCTTGCGGCGCCGGCCCTTCCTCATGCTGGCACCCCCAGCCTCCGAGACTGCGGTCCCCATGTCCCAGGCGGAGGCCGACCTGGCCCTTCGGCCCCCGCCGCCTCTCTCTGCCGCGGGGCAGCCCCGCCTCGGGCCCCCTCCTCGCCGGGCGCGCCGCTTCTCCGGGAAGGCTGAGCCCCGGCCGCGCTCTTCCCGTCTCAGCCGCCGCAGTTCAGTCGACTTGGGGCTGTTGAGCTCTTGGTCCCAGCCAGCCTCACCCGCCCCGGAGCCCCCGGAGCCTCCGGATTCCGCTGGTCCCGGCCCCGCGAAGAGCCCACCGCCTAGCTGTCCAGAACCCCCCGAGGGCACGTGGACCGGGGGAGCCCCCCCGAAGGCTGCAGACTCAGTGCGTCCAGAGCTAGCAGTCTCCTCAGGAGGCCCGGGGTCCCGGGAACCGCCGAGGGTCCCCGAAGCCACGGCTCGCGAGCGGCAGCGGGAGCAGGAGGAAAAGGAGGATACGGAGACCCAGGCAGTGGCAACGTCCCCGGACGGCCGATACCTCAAGTTTGACATCGAGATTGGACGTGGCTCGTTCAAGACGGTGTATCGAGGGCTGGACACCGACACCACGGTGGAGGTGGCCTGGTGTGAGCTGCAGGTGCGGCTGGGCACCCCCTCAGTGGCACCTCGGGATGGGACCCTTTGGAGGTCTTGGGATGAGAAACCTAGGGGACAGCAGCAAGGGAGAGATCTATTTTTCAGGTCGAATGTCTGGACACTCCTGCCCCACCTTGCTCTGATGATCAATGGATCTGGCTGATTCTGGGCTGCAGAAGGAGAAACTGAGGCAGAGGGTGTATGGAGGCTCCCCTATGGGTTGTGGAATTCTAACTTTAAAGTCTCTATACCCAACCCTGAGAGATGGCAGATAAGATGAGAAATCAGGGAGGGAGCCAGTTTGGATCTTAGGGGTGGGACCAATTTCCCTCTGTAGTTACTATGTCTTTCTTTCCCTTTCCGCTTAGTCCTGAGACCCTCAGTGTGACCCTGATCCTCCTCCTCCTTCACCCTGGATTTTTGCAGATTAGGAGGCTGGGATGATGGAAGCTAGGAGCTGGGGCAAGGGTGCTCTCCACTTCCAAAAGATTTAGAGTGGTGGTGGCAGGATGGGGCTCTCCCAGGCCCTTTCTGGAACAGACTTCTAGACTTCTCCACAACTGGAGGAGGGGGAGACAGATCCAGCCCTGGCCTGAATCCAGTCCTGCTCCCCATCCCACTGTCTACTGGGCTCTCCCTTCCCAGACCCAAAGGCACTGAACCCAGCAGGCTTTAGGGGGGTGTTGGTGTGAAGGATCTCATGGAGGGAAGAACCCAGTTAAGTCTGGGCCAGCAGCAGCTTTGAGCAAAGCCTGGGTAAGGGTCCTCCCCTCCAGCCCTGGCACTGGGCTCGCCCCTTGCGCCTGCCAGTGGCGCGCCCTAGGCTCTAGGCCAGGCAAGGAGAGGCAGCCAAACGAATGGGGGGGTGGTGGTGGTGAGGGAGATGAGAGGGGGGCGGGACAGCCAGGGGCAGGGGGCGGTCTCCTGGCACCTGGTCCTGGATTTTTCTCTCTTTCTCTGTAACTCCCTCTGCAGCCCTCCTGCCTCCTGTCTGGATCTAGCAGTTCCCAGTTTCTGGGGCCAACCCCGTTGAGGGCCCCAATTCTCTGCCCGCTGTCAGCCTGCTGCCCGCCCGCTGCCTGCCCGCTGCCAGCCCCTGGGGCGTCCCCTCCCGCCCCACGGCTGGCCAGGGAGGCCACAAAGGCGCTATTGAGCTCAGGACTCCTGGACCGGGCTGCATAAAGGCCCTTGTGTCCAGCAGGGGGTCCAGGAGCGGCCCCAGGCCCAGGATAGGCGTGTCCTTGCAGCAGCCCGAGGGGGCGGATCGGATCGGGGGTATACAGCCCTTTGGGCGAGGGATGATCTAGCCCCATTCACGGGCTCCCACCCTCATCTCTTCCCTATCTCCTCCCCACGTGCCCCTTCCTCCTCTCTGTGGGGATCCTGGGCCTGATGTGATCTTGACCCCCACCCATCCCCTACCCCTACAGACTCGGAAACTCTCTCGAACGGAGCGGCAGCGATTCTCTGAGGAAGTGGAGATGCTCAAGGGGCTGCAGCACCCCAACATCGTCCGCTTCTACGATTCGTGGAAGTCAGTGCTGAGGGGCCAGGTTTGCATCGTGCTGGTCACCGAACTCATGACCTCCGGCACGCTCAAGACGTGAGCTCTGCGCCTGGTGGTAGTGTTGGTTGCGGGGTGGAGAGCTGGTGGCGGGAGGTCCCCACTGCTCTGGAAATTCTCCCAGGCTCCCCACACTCCAGATTTAGGTCCAAAATCAGGCTCACTATCTTTCACCCACCCTTACTGCGTCCTGCCTTGGTGAGTGGCAGTGTCCACCCAGCACTCCAGCCAAAACTTGGCATCTTCCCAGATGCCTCCTTTATCTCCACTCTGTGCACCCACCTTCCCCCACCGGTCTGTCTCCAAGGCCCTTCTTAAGATTCCCCACTCTGCTTTCTCTGTTCCATGTGCTGCCACCTCCCTGGTCTGGAGCCCTGCAGCAGCCCCCTAAAGTGCCTTCCCCAACTCTGCCCTCACCTTTCCCAGCAGTCCTATCTTCCTGTAGTCTGGGCAGTCTCTCTCCATTCCTTAAAACCCCTTAAAGGTTTCCCACCACCCTCAGGATAAAGTCCACACTCTCTAACCTACTCACAAAGTCCTTAGGATTTAGCCTCCTCTTGAGCCTAAAGTCCACACAAACTGAATTCCCAGCACCTCCTCCCACCCTGCCCTATCACCATCTGTGGGCCTTGGAGCACAGCGTCCCCTCAGCCTGGAAAGTCTCCATCCCTCCCCCTTTTCACCCTTGAACCTCTACTCATCCTTCAAGACGCAACATAAAAGTTATTTCCTTTCTGAAGCCCTCCCCCACACCCAGGACATTTAGTCATCCCTTCCTGCGCTCCCACAGCTCCTTGGCGCAGCACTATCTGAATTTACGCCCGACCCATTTTGTAATCTTGGGTCTGCCTGCCACACCCCCGACTCAGTTTCTCTCTGGAGCACACCTCGGACCTGAGCTAGAATAATGCTGGGAGAAGACGTGTAGGTGGCGATGCCGGTGGGACTAGGGAACTTACCAGTGGGGGTCCCCTCCCCCGCCTGTGTCCCCACCGCGACCCCCGCTCTGCGCCCTTCCCCCAGATACCTGAGGCGGTTCCGTGAGATGAAGCCTAGAGTTCTTCAGCGCTGGAGCCGCCAGATCCTTCGGGGGCTTCATTTCCTGCACACCCGGGTACCCCCCATTCTGCACCGGGATCTCAAGTGCGACAACGTCTTTATCACAGGCCCTTCAGGGTCGGTCAAGATCGGGGACCTGGGCCTGGCCACGCTCAAGCGCGCCTCCTTTGCCAAGAGCGTGATAGGTGCGTCCCTCCAGGAGATCCTTGCTATTCCTCCCTCCCCCGCGTTAGGAGACACTAGGGGCCCTTTCTCCCCAGCAGTGTCCTTTGAGTTGCACGGGGTTACAAGACCATGGGGAACGTGGGGAGACTTATGGCATCCTCTCTGCCCCGCACCCCTCCCACCCACGGTGGGGAAGGGTCAGTTACTGGCACTCCAGAACTCGTGAGATTGCTCTCCCTCCCCGCCCAACCCCCCTCCCTCCCACCTAGCCTGTGGTACCCTCAAGAGGAGGGAGGAAGCCAGAGGGAGGCTTTGCAGCCTGATGCCTGCTGTGGATCCTACAGGGACCCCCGAGTTCATGGCCCCGGAGATGTACGAGGAAAAGTACGATGAGGCGGTGGACGTGTACGCCTTTGGCATGTGCATGCTGGAGATGGCTACCTCAGAGTACCCTTACTCCGAGTGCCAGAATGCCGCGCAAATCTACCGCAAGGTCACTTCGGTGAGAGGGGGCCAGGAGGAGAGACAATTTCAGATCACCTCCCATTTTCCTGCCCCTACCAGCCCCGCGTCAACGCCCTTTCCCTTAAAGAAAACAGGCTAGACACAAAGATGCTCTGGTAAACATTGAGGATATTGGATGCACACACGCTCCCCCCACCCCAGCCCCCTTACTAGCTGTTTAAAATAATGATGTGTGTAGCGCTCCCTAGAGTTTGCAGACGATTTCACATCTGATCTTTCACCCTCAGTGTGAGCAAGGACTCCTTGTTCTGCCCTGCGCTTTACAAATGGGAAAACTGGCACCCTGGTCAAGGTCATACTCTCCATACGGGAGGGGGCGGCGGGGGGGGGGGGAATGGGATTCGAAATCAAACTGTCCAGTAGCTGTCGCGGTGCCTTTATGATTGTATGCCCGCTGCCCCGGGCGAGGTGAGGGGCAAGCAGAGAGTAGGGGTGCAAAGACCCGGAGGCCTCATGCACCCCCTTTCCTGTAGGGCACAAAGCCGAACAGCTTCTATAAGGTGAAGATGCCCGAGGTGAAGGAGATCATTGAAGGCTGCATCCGCACGGATAAGAACGAGAGGTGGGGTGGAGGGGGGCAGGGTGGGGGTGGGTTCGTGGGCCCGGAGGAGGGAGGGGCGGCGGCAAGGCTCGGCTCACCGCAGCGCCACCCTCAGGTTCACCATCCAGGACCTCCTGGCTCACGCCTTCTTCCGAGAGGAGCGCGGTGTGCACGTGGAGCTGGCGGAGGAGGACGACGGTGAGAAGCCCGGCCTCAAGCTCTGGCTGCGCATGGAGGACGCGCGGCGCGGGGGACGCCCGCGGGACAACCAGGCCATAGAGTTCCTGTTCCAGCTGGGCCGGGACGCAGCAGAGGAGGTGGCGCAGGAGATGGTGAGCAGAGGACAGACTGCCCTGCGGCGGGGCTTGTGCGCGGCGGGTCAGTCCCATGCCGGGATGGGGGGAGTGGGGGGGGTGCACCATGGTGGTGGGAGCGGCACCCAACCTACCCCTCTCAGAGCGTCTGGTAAGTGTCTCCCTGGCCCTTGCGCCTAAACACCCAACGCGCGCCCCACGTGCGGGCTCATTGAACATTTCCTTTTCCAGAGCAAGCCCTGGGTCCTCCAGCCTCCCTTGCTCTGCTTCCTGCTGCTCTGATTTTCCTGGAATGCTCTTCTCTCCAATTTATCTATTTATTTTTCTCTTTTCCACCCTCCACCTTGTCCCCCCCCCCCCCCGTTTCTTCCTCCGTGCTCAGAACCAGGAATTTCAGGAAACCTGTCCCCTCTAGAGTCCAAATTAAAGGCTTCATTCCAGTCCAGCAGGTCCTCCATTACAGGACCCACCACCTGTGGTCTTATTTTATACCAGGATACCTCCTGTCTCTCTCCTCCACTGGACTATAAATTCCTTGAGGGCAGAGACTGTGTTCTATTGATTTTTCGATCTCTGACAGAACACATGGTTGGAGCTCATTAATAATCCCACATTTGTACACAGCTGAGAGCGTTTTCACATGCATTCGATTGTTGTTACCAACCCTGCCGGGAGTGACTTTATCCTGATGTATTGATGAGGAAATGGAAGGGTCAGAGGGGTTGAATATCTTGTCCAGGGTCCTGAGCAAGGAAGTGGCAGAGCTGGATTTAAACTCCAGCCGTTCAGATCTTAAGGCAGATCACCCTGCCCCGCCTCGCTTACATGTGCTGCAAAGCTTGAGACGAATAAGGAGTTGATGAACAGAAGCTGCCAGACCAGGAGAGGCATACAGGGGAGGGAGAAGATGCAGGGCTGGCTTAGGAAGGCCTGAGAAGGGAAGGGAGAGGGTGTGAGGTTCTTGATAGAAAAATGGCAGTTGAAAGTGTGGGGATGTCTATGGTAGGTCTGGATCAGGAGCCTGAGAATGTGTTTTAAATGTAGCAGAACAGGTCTCTTTACCACACTCAAACCTGACCTGGGATAAAATCTTGATCCATTACTTACAGGGATTCTTTTAAAAAATTATTTATTGGGGCGCCTGGGTGGCTCAGTCGGTTGAGTGTCCGACTTCCGCTCAGGTCATGATCTCACAGTTTGTGGGTTTGAGCCCCGCGTCGGGCTCTGTGCTGGCAGCTCAGAGCCTGGAGCCTGCTTCCGATTCTGTGTCTCCCTCTTTCTCTCTGCCCCTCCCCTGCTCATGATCTGTCTCTGTCTCTCAAAAATAAAAATATATATATATATAAAATAAATAAATAAAAATTTTATTTATTTACTTACTTTTGAGAGAGAGAGAGAGAGAGAGAGAGGAGAGAGGGAGGGAGAGAGAGGGAGAGAGTGCACACATGATGGCACACAAGTGGAGGAGGGGCAGAAAGTGAGGGAGAAGGAGAATCCCAAGCAGGCTCTCACACTGTCAGTGCAGAGCCCGACATGGGGGCTTGAACTCACGAACCGTGAGATCATGACCTGAGCTGAAATCAAGAGTCAGACTCTTGACTGAGCCATCTACGTACCCCCCCCTTTTATTTGAGAGAGGGAGAGAGAAAGAGGGAGCAGAGAAGGGGCAGAGAGAGAGGGAGAGAATCCTTAGCAGGCTCCACACTCAACATGGAGCCCTGTGTTGGGCTTGATCCCACAACCCTGAGATCATGACCTGAGCTGAAATCAGGAGTCAGCTGCTCAACCAGCTGAGCCACCCAGGCACCCCAAACCGGGATTCTTAATGATGACACACTACTGATATCTTTACTTGGGAGACTGTCCTGTGCATTGTAGGATGTTGAGAAGAGTCCTTTACTAGCCGCCAGTAGCACTGAGTTGTGACAACTACAAGTGTCTCCAGATATTGCCAAATGTAGCCCTTTCCCCTTGAGAGCAATCAATCTACTAGATAACCATGAACTACTCACAGCTTTACTTATTTCTAAAATGGGACTAAAGTGCTCGCTTCGGCAGCACATATACTAAAATGGGACTAAGACCTACCTCAGAAGGTTGTTGGGAGGATTTAATGATGACAATGTCAAGAGTTGCCAGTTAATAGACACAGTGGATAATCAATGAATATAAGTGTCCTTTCTCCAGGAGAGATATCCTGGAGGCCTCAAGATGGTGTCCTGTTGAGTCTTTGACTGGAGTCCTCACCTCAAACCTCACCCTCCTCACCCTCTTAACCCCAGGTGGCCCTGGGTCTAGTCTGTGAAGCTGACTACCAACCAGTGGCCCGCGCAGTACGTGAACGAGTTGCTGCCATCCAGCGGAAGCGTGAGAAGCTGCGCAAAGCTAGGGAGTCGGAAGCCCTCCCCCCCGCACCAGGACCCCCTCCAGCAGTTGCCCCCAAGACTCCTGGTCCCCCCAGTGTCTTCCCCCCTGAGCCCGAGGAGCCAGAAGCAGACCAGCACCAGCCTTTCCTCTTCCGCCATGCCAGCTACTCATCTACCACCTGTAAGCCACCCCTGACCTTGGGATATGGGATGTGACCTAGATCCCAGAACTCTCGGCCTCTGACCCCCGCCCAGAAGTCCAACCCAGCAGCACAGTCACTTACCCTGCCTTCCACAACTAGCCATGAAGCTCCTTCTGGGAAAGAACTCCCACAACTCCAGGCCCCTTCTTGCTCAGGCAGCCCCCCTGCTCTGCCACCACTCCCCTTTATTTCCCCTTTTTTGATCCCCTCCCTCCCCCACCAGCGGATTGCGAGACTGATGGCTACCTCAGCTCCTCCGGCTTCCTGGATGCCTCAGACCCTGCCTTTCAGCCCCCTGGGGGGGTGCCATCCAGCCCCGCTGAGTCCCATCTCTGCCTGCCCTCGGTGAGAGGGGGTCACCTGGGGGGCTCCCAGCCATTCCAAGCCTGTGACCTATCTTTCTCCTTGTGAAACCCAACCCTATGACCTGGTCCCATGTCCCTGGAAATCTACCACTCTGTCCTCACCTTCCTTAACTCCTTCTGCCTAGTACCCCAGCATCCTTGACACCATCTCCCTGGATTCCCCACAATTGTTGTCCTCTGACCTCATGAACCCATTTCCTATTTCAGGCTTTTGCCCTATCCATTCCACGTTCTGGCCCTGGCAGTGACTTTTCCCCAGGAGACAGGTAGGTTCTGGTAGGAGTTGGGGTGCTAGGGTGAGACATATGGTGGGTCCCAGTGTCCCCTCTGACACTCCTACCTCCTTTCCTTTTCCAGCTATGCCTCAGATGCAGCATCAGGCCTTAGTGATGTGGGAGAAGGGATGGGACGCATGAGGAGACCCCCAGGGAGAAATCTCCGGCGCAGACCCCGATCCCGACTTCGGGTCACTAGTGTAAGGAAGGGGCGTAGGAGATGGGGAATAACCTACAGGATCAGGAGGCAACTGTCGGGGGTTGGGGGTGTGGGAGGTCAGCCATAAAAGGGGAGACCAGTATGTGACTGGTACCGTAGAGGCAGCCAGTCTGGTTTCTAATACCAGACTTTGGGGGCAGAATCTGCTTCTGTCCAGTTCCATTCTGGCCACCATCACTTGGTTGGAGTTGGGTGGAGGCATGTGATGAGGACAGAGGGCTTGACCTCCTCCCCTCTGCTGACTTTCAATCTGAAGGTCTCAGACCAGAATGACAGAGTGGTTGAGTGCCAGCTACAGACGCACAACAGCAAGATGGTGACCTTCCGATTTGATCTGGACGGGGACAGCCCGGAAGAGATTGCAGCTGCCATGGTGAGGGGGGAGGGCAAGGAGGACAGAGTCTTTGGGTCCAGGACAAGAATCTCCCTCCTGATGGCCCCTGGTACTGAACTCCGCCTTCCTCCCACCCAACAGCCAGGGTTTTTAAAGCACGATGACACTGAAGACGTCTGCCCTTGTTTGGGGGCAATTTTTATTTACCCCAATTTTATTTGGATTTACCAAATCCAGTGAGGTTTGGATCCTCGGCTAGAGCAATTTGAGACTAACATAGGGTACACACAGCGCTGTGGTGAGGTACACGCTAGACACGTGATACTGTGGCCATGAGTAAAGGGTGGTCTGGGGGCAGCAGAGGGAGGAGGCAGAACTTACTAAAGGTCTTGACAGATGGTTAAGAACAGCAGTGAAAACTGAAGAGGACAGGTCTAGAGGAAGCACAGCATAAGGACAGGCATGGAAGCAGGGAGTGACTTGGAATATGGGGCAGGGGAGGGGGGCTTCATGAGGAGACCCCTGTCACTAGAACTAAGGGTTCCTCTAGGGGACTTGTGGAAGGAGGCATGTGGAGTAGGCCCAGATTATAGACAGTCTTAAGAGTTAGATAGAGTGTAACATGGTGAGAATAGGCTTTAAGAAGAACATTCTGCCTTGGGAAGTGGGAAAGGGTTGGGGGTTGGGGGTAGGGAAGGAATCCAGTCAGTTAGCAGATGGATACAAGAAACCACAAGGGGTCCAAGGAGAAAATGGATTATGGGGAAAGGGAGGAAGAAAAAGGAGAATCTGAGGGTTGTTTCAGGAAAGTAAGTTACTCTGTAATCCAATTATTTATTCCATTTTTTTAAGTTTATTTATTTTGAGAGAGAGGGAGAGAGTGAGCATGAGTGGGGGATGGGCAGACAGAAAGAGGGAGAGAGAATCCATAGAGGGCTCTGCACTGTCAGCACAGAGCCCAGTGCGGGGCTCCATCCCATGAACCATGAGATCATGACCTGAGCTGAGATCAAGAGTTGGCTGCTTAACCAACTCAGCCCCCGACCCCCGCTGGTCCTCCAGACATTTATTGATGTAATACAATGCAAATAGTAGATGCTCAGGAAACATTTGCAGGGGAGAGAGGATATCATGGGTGACTCGTAGCATGGAGAAGCTAGTAGGAGTAGACCATTAAAGGAGAGAGAAAGTTGGGAAATGAAAGTAGGTGTTCTTAGGGGTCGTGATGAGCTTGAAGGACAGAGGGGCAGGCCAGATCCTCACTGGGAGCAGGTTGGTCAGGCAGGGCTGGAGGCAGAAGTGGATCAAGGAGTTGTCAGCACAGAAGGGAGAGTGAAGGGAGATGAGCTTGCAAAGCCAGAGGCAGAGAGGGTCTGAGAGTGGGTCTCAGTGGAGACCCCCATTTCTGGGATGGGTGAAATAGGTCATTGAAGGACACAGAGATGGAGCCTGAGAGGTAGGAGGAGCCCCAGAAAATGTTAGGGAAAACTGAGGGAAAAGAGTTCAAGGAGGTGATGTAAGGTGAAGCCTGAGGCAAGCCCACGCTGGCTTCTGTCAGGAGAAGGTCTTCATGGGAGACCGGTCTCCATGGAGTGGGGGAAATGGGTCCCAGCCTGTGTGGTGAAGGAGCGAGGGGGATGAGAGAAACATCAGCCTTCAGGAACTCTCTTTAAAGCTTCTCTTCCATCATGTCGCTCACCTTGTATCCACGACAAAGACAAAATATCACTTGCACGCAGGCTTATCATCTTCCATCAAGCCACCTGACCCTTCAAGAATCTTTCTTCCAGCCACACTGGTGTCTGAATGGTCCCCTGAAGAGGCTGGGTTACTTTCCGCTTCTGCCTCCATCTGCTCCGGGGTCTCTTGCCTTGAAAGTCTTCTCTGCTAAACTTTCAAGCACACTCAGATCCCACACAGCCAAAGTGACCCCTCTCCCTGACCACAGGGTCGACTGTGGTCCCTGCCAGTCCACCCTCCATGCCTCTGCAGCAGACTTGGGTCTGCTCTTCTTGCGTTAGTCCCTACATTTTTTTAAGTTCATTCAGCAAGAGAGAGAGAGAGAGAGAGAGAGAATTCCAAACAGGCTCCATGGTGCCAGTGCAGAGCCCGATGCAGGGCATGAACTCACGAAACTGTGAGTTCATGACCTGAGTCAAAGCCAAGAGTTGGATGTTTAACTGACTGAGCCACCCAGGTGCCCCATTGCCCCTACATTGTTAATGGCTACCTGTGGTTACAGAGTAAGGTACAAATTCTGGAGCATGGCCTTTATTATTTTGTTTAAGTTCTTTTCTTTTTTTCAAATGTTTATTCTTGAGAGAGAGAGAGAGAGAGAGAGAGAGAGAGAGAGAGGCACAGCATGAGTTGGGGAGGGGCAGAGCGAGAGAGGGACACAGAATCTGAAGCAGGCTCCAAGCTCTGATCTGTCCACACAGAGCCCGACACGGGGCTTGAACTCACAAACTGAGGAGGTCATTAACTGAGTTGAAGCCGGTCGCTTAACTGACTGAGCCATCTAGGTGCCTCTGGAGCATGGGCTTTAAAATTCACAGCACTCCCGGTTCTGCTCTGGTCTTCACTGTTTTGTGAATGTGCCATGTCCTTTCACCCCTCAGAGCTGTTATTCATGCCGTTCTCTCTACCCTTCTCTTCCCGACAAACAGCATGGAACAGAGGAAACGGTGGGCTTTCACATAAGACCCGAGTTCAAATTTCAGCTCTGGGATTTACTGATTTGGTGAATTGGGGCAAATTTCTGAAGCTCTCTGAACCTCAGTTGCTCATCAGTAAAATGCAGATGATAACACTCATTTCGCAAAGATGTTCTGATATAATATATAATTTATGAGAAGTGAGATCATATGTACGAGAAATGAAATTATATGAGAAGTGTCCACACATGGTAAGTCCTCGATGAAGGGTTGCTTTCTCACTCCTCCTTCAAGGCTCAGCTCTGTGTGGCCACCGCGGCTTCCCTTATTCCCCCTGGGTGGCATGACCTGCTCTCTCTTAGGAATGGCATTTTTAAAAATTGTGGCAGAAAACACATACCGTAAAATTGACCATGTTAACCATTTTTAAGTATACAGTTCAGTAGGGTTAAGTATATTCACACTGTTGTGAAAGAGATCTCCAGAACCTCTCCATCTCGCAAATCTGAAACTGTACCCATTAGACAGCTCTCCCTTTCTGCGGGTATAGCATTTAATCTATACCTTGATCACAATGCCTTTCCTACCATGGGCTGACTTGCAGTATACGGAGTTGTGTAGCTATGTGTCTCTTCCACTAGATTTTGGGCTTCTTCGGGGCTAGGACTTTGTTTCATGCTTTTCTGTATTCCTCACCTAGAACAATGTACCCGTACCTACAATGCCTGGCACATAGTATGTGCTCCAGTGTTTGTGAAATTGAATGTTACATTTACCATTTATTGCCTTATTTTCACTTAATGGTGTGTGTGTGAGAGAGAGAGAGAGAGAGAGAGAAACAGAGACAGAGACAGAGACAGAGACAGAGACAGACTGCGTGGTTTATGACCCCTATGAGAGCAGGAGTTATGTCCAAAAGCATATGATGCAACAGTGGGAAGAACTCAGGCTCTGACTTTAGACAAGCCTGGGTGCAAATCCTGTGATTTTAGGCAGACTGAACTTAATCTTTTTGAGCATCGGTTATCTTAACTCTAAAATGGGGTGATTGGGGCACCTGTCTGGCTTAGTTGGTAGAGCATGCAACTCGTGATCTTGGGGTTGTGAGTTTGAGCCCCACGTTGGGTGTAGAGATTACTTAAAATTGAATCTTAAAAAAAATAAAATAAAATAAAATAAAATGGGGCTGTTAACACAGACCGGAGAGAGCTGTTGTTGGTGTTCAATGAGCTAAGACATGTAAAGCATCCGGGCTATGATGCATCCTAAGGATGTTAGCTTCTGTCCTCTAAGCTGTATTTCTCCTTGCACCATACAGTGCCTGGCATACAGTAGATACTTACTGAATACTTGTTTTAGGTGGGTGGTTGGCAGAGCAGTGGGGTGAGGGTTGGTTTTTAAAGAGCAGTGCAGGGGAGAGGGATGAGTGAGATAACTGAGCACCCCCCCCCTTCCTGCTGACCCTTGCCAGGTGTATAATGAGTTCATTCTGCCTTCGGAGCGAGCTGGATTCCTGAGCCGTATTCGGGAGATTATCCAGCGAGTGGAGACCCTGTTGAAGAGAGATTCTGGCTCTGTGGAGGCTGCTGAGGATCCCTTGGGCCCCCAGGTCAGACCCCTTGGCTCATCTCCGGGGGGAACAGACTCTGCTCCAGGCTTCGTTACTCTCTGCTAACACCAGCCCCCATGGCTCTAACTCCTTCATCTCTGGGACCCTAACACAAAGGCTCTTACCCCATTTGAGAGTCTGATGAAAGCCATGGGTCCTTGTTCTAGAAAAATGTGTTCAATGGATACTGTTCTTTTTAACTCATTATTCTGATAGAATTTCAGACTTACAGAGAAAAGTTGCAAGAATTGTACAAAGAACTCCTAGATACCCTTTGCCTAGATTTGCCAACTATTACTGTTTTGTCACGTTAGCTTTATCATTCTCTTCCTCCCTCCCCTCTCCACATGTGTGTGCACATATTATTTTGTTTCTGAACCCTTTGGGAGTTAAATTGCAGACATCATACTCGTTTACCTGCAAATATTTTAGCACATACACTTTTGAGTGCCTTGAAACTCCTCCCTGGGCTCCTAGAAGTTCATGGGCCCCAGCTTAAGCCCTGTCTGAACTGTCATCTAAGACTCAGCTCTTCCCCACTGTGACCACGGGCCCCTTCCTCTCCCTCAGGTGGAGCCAGCACCATTGCCTGCCCTCTCCGGCCCCCTCCCAGACCTTTCCCGTGGTATGTACTGCGTTCTGTCCCTGCTCATCACAACCCTTGCAGTTGCTCCTGGGAAGGGCTTAGGGAATGGGAGACTGGAAACTCAACACCCCTCTTTCTAGCAGAGCTCCAGAGCAGTCCGTCCCTGGAGCAGAGTTGCTGGGCAGCCTTCTCCACATCACCATCTTCTCCTGGAACCCCCTTGTCTCCTGGAAACCCATTTTCCCCCGGAACCCCTGTCTCCCCAAGTCCCATTTTCCCCATCACTTCTCCCCCATGTTGCCCCAGCCCTGCCCCATTCTCCCAAGTCTCTTCAAATCTCTCTCCACAACCCCCCAGCTCCCCACTGGCATTCTCCCCCAGTGCCGCCCAGTTCCCCGGCCCTGCCTCTCAGTCTCCCCCGAGTTGCCTCCTCCCTTCTCCACCTGCCTTCTCTCCCAGTTGTTCTCAGGTCACCCTTACTCCTCCTTCCTTTCCCCCCTGCCCCTCCACTTCCCCCCTCCCTTCCACCACAGCAGCCCCTCTCCTCTCTCTGGCTAGTGCCTTCTCACTGGCTGTGATGACTGTGGCCCAGTCCCTGCTGTCTCCCTCACCTGGGCTCCCGTCCCAGTCTCCACCAGCCCCTCCTGCTCCCCTCCCTAGCCTGCCCCTGCCCCCGCCCCCGCCCCCTGCTCCTTGTGGCCAGGATATGCCTTCACCCCCAACAGCTGAGACCGAGAGTGAGGTGAGTAGGAAACCAAGAGGGATGGTTAGGGGAGCTCCATTCTGAATCGTTTCTCTCCTCATGGACCCACACTTTGTAGGTCCCACCAAATCCTGTTCGGCCACTCCTGGGCGAAGCCAGACTAGCTCCCATCTCTGAAGGTGAGACCTCTGACCATTGACTTTCCGCTGCCACCTTCCACTTCATATCCTCCCACCAGTTTCTCTCCCTCCTTTCACGACTCTTTCCTTGTCTCTCAACAGAGGGAAAGCCGCAGCTTGTGGGACGTTTCCAAGTGACTTCATCCAAGGAACCAGCTGAGCCTCTATCCATGCAACCAACATTCCCAACTCTCTCCAGTTCCCTGAAGCCTCCAACCCCTCAGCTGACCTCGGAGAGCTCAGACACAGAGGATAATGCCGGAGGTGGGCCAGAAGCCAGAGAGGCTCTGGCCGAGAGTGACCGTGCAGCTGAAGGCCTAGTGGCTGGAGCTGAGGAGGAAGGGGACGATGGGAAGGAACCCCGAGTGGGTTCCCCACCCCAGAGCCATCCCAGTCCAGTGTGGATGAACTACTCATACAGCAGCCTGTGTCTGAGCAGTGAGGAGTCAGAGAGCAGTGGGGAGGACGAGGAATTCTGGGCTCAGCTGCAGAGTCTTCGGCAGAAGTGAGTCTGGGGAGGAAGGATAAGAGGTGGACTTGGGAGAGCAAAGCGCGTGTCTAGCCCTCATGGTCCTGGTGCACCCTCAGGCACTTGTCGGAGGTGGAGGCACTACAGACACTACAGAAAAAGGAAATTGAGGACTTGTACAGCCGGCTTGGGAAGCAGCCCCCGCCGGGTATCGTGGCCCCAGCTGCCATGCTGTCCAGCCGCCAGCGCCGCCTCTCCAAGGGCAGCTTCCCCACCTCCCGCCGCAACAGCCTGCAGCGCTCCGAGCCCCCAGGCCCTGGTGAGACTGCAGTGGCGAGGCTCCCTTCTTTCCCAGGTCCCCTTCCCTACTGATCTGGCTTTCTTCCAGGCCCTGGGGGTCTGCCCCTTGGTTTGGGGGCACTAGCCCCCCTCTCCCCGTGGCCCCTTCCTTCACTCAGTGCTCTCCCTCCCCATCCTGCACCCAGGCATCATGCGAAGGAACTCCCTGAGTGGCAGCAGCACCGGCTCCCAGGAGCAGCGGGCAAGCAAGGGGGTGACATTCGCCGGGGATGTTGGCAGGATGGTGAGGGCGGGCCCAAGGGAGGGCGAGCCCAGGGAATGGTAACTGGCTGCAGCTTCACCCTTCTCCCATGCTGGAGGTTTCTTCACTGCTTTTTCTTTTCCCTCCAGTGAATTCAGAACAGAAGCCATGTGTCTCCCCCACACCAGGGCCCATGATGGAGCTTATGCTCTCAGAATCTGCCGACCAACACAACTCCGCAAGAAGACCCCAGTACTGAGGAAGTAGAAGGCCAAAGAGGCATGGAGAGTGCTGCTCCATTAGAGGGAAGAGCCAAACACATGGGAATGATTTACTGTGTGTAGGTGTCAATTCTGCAGCCTGCCATCCTCATTCCTCCACCTCCCCAGCCAAGGGTCAACCACTAAGCAATCCCACTCAAGCCCTGATGCTTCTAGAGGGCACACTCCCAGCTGAACAGGTGTAGGAGGTGTACTCACATAGAATTAGCAACAGCCAATAAAAATGCTGGAAACTGGGATTCTGTGAGTCGGTATCTGTTGTGCCTTAAGAACCGGGGGTAAAGCCTTGTGGGGTAAGGCAGGGGAAAATATAGAAGGGACTTGCCTCACAATGGGGAGCAAGGCTAGAAGCTGCCCAGCTTCCTGGCTTTCTGCCAGAAGTTCAGGAGGAAACTGTAAGGTCAACTAACGATGCACTTGACCAAGCTGTCATCCAGACCCCACCTTAGGCCTACAGAGCAAGGTCCAAGTGGAAATTAAAAGAATTTTAATTCCCCCATTTTTCACCTATGCCTCTCTCAGAATGGGTAAAGGCAGGAAAGTTGAAGTAGGGGTGTGCTGTTTTTAAGGGTAGAGGACAAAAGAGTGACCTTCCCTCCCTGAAGACGTGGTTCAGTCTCACACAGCCCAGTGACCCACCATGATCTCTCCCTTAAATCAGATGGAAACATCTCACGGAAAAAAGTAATTCTAGTTAAACATTTACAGCTCCCTGGGGCAATGCCACTGCAGCAGCTACTGCTTATGGAGCTTTCCAGCATGGTCATGCCATCCCTCAGCCTCAACACACTCATTTGGCTCCAAGAGAGGTGACTCAGTTTATTATTCTCAACCTAACCCCATCTTTTCCACCTTAGGCTCCAACATTACACAGAGCTGCTCCCCCTCCCCCCCATAACAGCTAAGCCCCTGGGAGGAGAAGGTAAACCACAAAGTTAGAAAGACTGAGAAAAGCCAAGGTCATACAATTCTCAAATAAGGAAACAAACTATAAGAAGGGCTCAGTGACTGGACACAGTTGAGCGCGAAGTGGCCAATATTCCCTTGACCACGCCAAACGCAATAAACCCCTGGCTTCTTGGCCTCAATCATCGTCCAAGGTTGAGGTCAGCAATGCTGTCTGCAGGCTTTGATTTCCACAGGGTCATAGGGCATCATCCACCATGTGAAGGGGCTCCAGCAGGTTGGAGATGCGCAGTGCCCATCTGGTTCAGGGCCCCGATGCCCTCGCCATGGCTCGGGCTCGGGCAGCTTTGGCCTCGTCCTCCAGCTCATCTAGGAAACGCTCCTGGGACACGGAGTAGAAGGTGTAACCATCTGGGGAAGTGGGTTCAGGAAACCACTTGGAGTATGCACATTGCCTCTTCCTAGCCTTGTTCCACCACCCTGTAACTCTCTCACCCTCCCAAATCCGTGACTGGATCTTCCGCCCTCTGCTTTTCTGAGCCCTGACTTTGATTATTCCGTTATTATTCATGAGGCATATTAAAAGAGCATCTTAAAATGACAAAGTAAGGTCCATTAAACGCTTGGCTCAGCATCAGAAATGGCTAAGACTTTCACAGCTCTGGCTCTTTTTACCACCCCCACACTGACCTACTACTCGCCGCTGTTCCCCTTCCCCTGCCCCCATATGCCGTCTCCTGAGCCTACAGTCCGAAGGGATACAAATAGCTAACACCAAGGCCCCGATGCCCAGGCCGGTCACGATGTTCCGGGTCCGCCGCTGTGGTAGAGTCTTCTGCCACTGGGCGAGCTGCACCTGCCGCATGAACTGCAGCTGCGCGGGAGTCAGCTTCTCCCGAGTCGGGTCGATGCGCTGAGCCACCGGGGCCTTTCCACTCTTAGCATCGAGAGAATCCCCGGCTCCCGGCGCCGCCATGTTGTCGCTCCGCCCTTCGTAGCCCCAAGGCGCGGGGCTTGCTGGGAATAGCAGTCCTTGGCCCCAGCAGCGGACGCTGGGAGTTGTAGTCCACGTTTTCTTCCGCGAGGGGAAGGCTACTCCTAGTCGTAGGGGAAGGGCGGGGGAGGGGCAAATGA
Organism: Cryptoprocta ferox; assembly: GCA_028646485.1. Taxonomy (NCBI): domain Eukaryota; kingdom Metazoa; phylum Chordata; class Mammalia; order Carnivora; family Eupleridae; genus Cryptoprocta; species Cryptoprocta ferox. The sequence continues at coordinate 38,163,265 of CM053565.1, forward strand.
GCCGAGCTTTCTGATTGGCTGAGGGGTCCGTGGCCGTTGGGGCGGGAAAGGGCTGTAGAGGGCTCGAGGCCGTGGTGGAAATTGGGTTTTCCTCAGACTTGAGGTGAAGACAAGCACACAGAAGGGGACGAGGAATCCCAGACGGAGTGTGGCGGAAGACTGGGGGGAAGCTAAGGGGGTCGGTTTATGGATCCAGTGAGCCGTCCAGGTGCCCCCAAAGGCTTCTGAAAATGGACAGACCTGTGAGCTCAAGATTGGCCTCCTTCAGTGACTTTCAATTTGGAGCTGTTGCCACAGAGACGATCGAAGACGCTCTGCTCCACCTGGCGCAGCTGAACGAGCGAGCCGTGCAGGAGGCTGCCGGCCGGATAGGCAGCTTCAGGGAGACCCGGATCGTGGGTGTGGACGCAGGGCCCGGGAGTCAGTTTTATGGGAGACTAGGGCACCTGTCTTTGAGGCACCAGCCTGGAGATACAGTTTGCCTTATATATTCAAATAAGTGTTTTTAGGAACTACTATATGCCAGGTACAGGGGATACAGTTATGAACAAGATACACCGGCACCCTACCCTTGATTTCAACCCATGTAGAGTGCTTCTCCACACCGCTTGGGGTTCTAGAAGGATAAAACGGAGATTCAGTCCCTGCTTTCAAACCATGCCTAATCTTTCGAGGATATTAGAACAAATCTGTAAATGACGAGGTACAAGTACTGTTAGTTAAGTGACATAGCAGATAAAAGAAGCTTTCTGGGGATTGAAAGGAGCGAGAGGGTGAGGTGAGGGTAGGAAGAATCAAGGGAGTCCTCCAAGCATGGTAGACCTCAAAGAAGGATGAGTTTGGGTTGGTGAAGGTGGAGGAGGGGGACAACCTTTCTACCAAAAGACCCTAACTGTGAGCAAAGTCATGGAAATAGGGAAGCTTAGGGTGAGTGTGGGTACAGAGGTCAAGTCCAAGTTGTCCGGAGCATGTGGAAAAGTAGTTGAAATTAAGACCAGAAAAGTAGTTTGGAGACATGGGATGTGGCACTTTGAATGCCAAGGGTGGGGGTGGGGGTGTTTATGCTTGGCTTAGTAGGAAAACAAGAAGGTATTGAAGGTTTTAAAATATGGGAGTGATATGACTGTAACCTTTGCCTTAGCAAAAATTATTTTGGCTGTGATGTATAGAATGGAGTGGAGTAGGGAGGGATAGGAGAGAGGTAGACCAGCAGAGTCTCTGTCAGTAGTTTAGGCAATAGGGCAGAAGGAATGATGGCAGAATGGATTAAAAAACATTTCAGAGACAAAATCTTGGGTTCTGCAATGGATGAATGTAAGAGGTGAAGAAGGCAAAGAAGACCATGTCAAAGGGTTGAGCCTAAGAGAATGGGAATTAAAAGAAATACACACACCTAGTAAATAATAACAATAATAAAATGGGGAAACGTGACTTCTGTTTGGGAAAGGGAACAACTTTGGTTTCAGATCTACTGAGTTTCAGGTGCTTGTAGAACATCTAAAGGAAGGTTTCTAGTGAGCTGTTTAAAAAAATAAGTCATAGGAGAGGTCAGAACTAGAGATAAAGGTTTCGGAGTTATCTTCATAATGATACTGTTGAAACTGGTAGAGAATGAGTCTGAGAGGGAGAAAAGAAAAGCAGGTCAAGGACAGTTCCTCCCTTGGGAAGCATTTCGTGTTCAGGCAATTGGAATAGGAAGAGAGTCATGAAGGAAATTCTTAAAAATAGGGAGATAGGAACAGAACCAAGGCACCTCTGGAAGCCAAGAGGAGAGTTTCAAGAAGGATGATGGTCAGCAGTTTCAGATGCCTCAGGGATATGAACGATGGGAATGAAGGTTGCAAAGGGGCAATGATATTTAACAGTTTGGACCTATTTTCTGGCCTTTGAGACCATCGTTTCGGCAAGTTGAGAAAAGTAGAAGCCAATGGCACAGAACATCAGGGAATTCATGAGGAAGTAGAAGAAGCAGGTTTAAGCAAAGGCTTTCAAGAAAGTTAACAGTGTTGCAAACTAGTGTAAGAGGACTGAAGGGGAGGGTCTTTCAGATAAATGACATGAGTATGTTTGTAAGAGCAGGACGGAGAGCCAGCAGGAAGGAGAGCCAGCAGGAAGGGAAAGCGTAACCATTATCTATTGCATCTAACCCTAGCTCAGTTTTCTTGGCAAATTAAACTAGAAAATACAAACAATTGCCCAGATAATTCAGATGCAAACCAAACCAAAACCAAACAACCACACACACACACACACACACACACACACACACCCAAAGAAATAAAGCCTAACCTCCAGCAAATAAAAAGACTAATAACACACAGTTATGTGTGCTAGGGTATTTTGCTTAATTGCTTAAACTAATTATCTTCTGCATTAGGCACTGTTAGCAGGGCTTTAGTTTCTATAACAGCCAGGTTTTGTACATATGGGAAACATGTGTTGAGCAGACTGCTCAACTGCCTTGTCCTAGCTTAACTTTTAAGTGCCTAAGAAAGGCAAATTTTCTCTGAAGACACATGGTCATTTGACTATGCATAATTCTTTGCCAATCAGCGCTAAAAGTCCCAAGTTCTGTAGGAGCTTTCTTTGTTGAGAACTAACATTTACCCTTGTTTCCACCCTCTAATGATAATGCAAACTAAATAGAATTCTATCTGGGGCTATTCTTTTGAAGAGAAACAGATCAAAGAGATCTTGCCAAGGTATCTTGCCCTTCACATCTTCCCAATGACTTTGCCGCCCCCCCCCCCCAAAGTGGGCTGTGTTCCCTGACGTAGGGGATATTTCTTCAAAACAAGCCACTCCCCAGCAACAAACTTGCTCTTGGGGATAGGCTCAGCCACTGCAGATTTACCCAACAAACTGGTGGTAGAGAGATGGTGTCCAGCTGTAAGGTGAATCCTGTTTGTAAAGCAATGGGAGTTCTCCAGAGGGTGGTTACTAAACAAACACTGTTATGAAGAGTATCGAAGCTCCAGGAGGGACTTTTCTGTTCCTGTCAACATTCCACTGAAAACAGAATATAGGGGTTCAGGTTTTTATCCATCCAAGAATCTCCCTTGAAGCTGGAGGTTCCCAGCATGGAGTAGAGGCCAACTAGACCAGCTGGTTTGTTTGCATGTAGCTGGCCAAGCCTTTTATCAGCTGAGACCCACAGGAAAGCTCAAGGGTCACCAAGGGGGCTCCGTCAGCCTTGGATCTATTGGCAGGAAAGGGAACTAAGCTCAGCTTGTGTTGTTTCAGTCTCCCCCTTCTCAGCCCCTGACCCTCTTCCCCTGGCCTCCTCATGGCTTTTATACAATGCCAGGAGTTCACAGAGTGGTTTTGGTTGCACCTTGTGAATTAGTCTCTTCTTTTCCTGTTTTGGCAGAGTTTGTTTTTCTCCTGTCTGAACAATGGTGTCTGGAGAAATCTGTGAGCTACCAGGCTGTAGAAATCCTAGAAAGGTAAAGCCCTGAGCATAGGTCTTTGTAAGTGGTATCTCTCAGAATGGTTAATGTATCCAAATCTTTAAAAAGTACAGTTGCCCCTTACCACGAGACCTGGTTTTACACCCTCTATTGCTTGCAAATGCACATTTCTCACCCAGGGACTGGTATCGGAGAGGAGGAGATAGAGCATAGTTTGATAGCACAAACTCCCTTTAGTTTGAGTGAGTGTGGATGGTTTACTCTCCCCTTCCCTTCTTTACAGGTTTATGGTTAAGCAGGCAGAGAATATCTGCAGGCAAGCCACAATCCAGCTGAGGGAGAAGACGGAGCCTCAGAATTGGAAAGCTCTGAAAGAACAGCTTTCCAACAAGTTTATCCTGCGTCTTGTGTCATGTGTTCAACTGGCGAGCAAACTTTCCTTCCACTACAAAGTAAGGAACTGGGGTCTCTCATGGGCACCTGAATGTTTGGAGAAACCAGCTTGTCCAAAGGTGACTGTGAGAAACCTCCTCCTAAGCGAGGTATTACTAGTCCTGTGGAAATTCCAGAGTGTGATTACGCTTCTTAAGCATACCTCCTACACACACACACACACACACACACACACAGTCACACAGAGGCAGTTATTAAATAGCCTCAAGTTCTGTTCCCAAAGTATAATTGCTGGACAGATGCCATCATTATTCATACAGGTCACCTTTCCTCCCCTTGGACTCAAGGACAGTTTACATAAGGTGCCTGAATTACCAACAGACCTATCGGTATTAAAGACAAACGGTTACGTTTATAGGGGATAAAATGTCTCCGTACCCCTACCCAATGCCTGTATAGTAAAATACCATTCATTCGACACATGTTCACTGTCTTCTATGGCCAGATGCTGCAGTAGGTACCATGGGTACAGTAGTAAACATATTGCCTGTGCTCTCAAGGAATTTATGATCCAACGAGAGAAGACACACAGGCAAATCATGTGGGAGAGTGCTCTGATTAGTGTAAATACAGATGGCTATGAATGTACCCCAACAGCCTTGGAGAGTCAAGGAAGTATATTTAGAGACAATGACTTTTTGAGGAGGGTACGGGTAGGTAGCAGATGGGAGGGTCCTAAAAAAAGAGGGAGAGGAGTTAAGGAAAGCAGGGAGAGAGGAGGGAGAGGAAAGGGAGATCCAGACATAGGAAACAGCATGCAAACAGGTCTGGAGAGCTGGACGGGCTCAGGAACCGCAAGTAATCCTATATGACAGCGTGGGGGCATAAGGGGCAATTACTAAGAGAGAAGACGCGATGATGGCATGGGCTGGATTGTGCAAAGCTTTGTATACTGTGCCAAGATGTATGACCTTTATTCTGACACCCTTCTCTCCCTCTCACTGTTTTGTTTTTCTTTGCTCAGATTATCAGCAACGTTTCAGTCCTGAATTTCCTCCAGTCTCTGGGGTATGTACACACTAAGGAGGAACTGCTGGAGTCAGAGCTTGATGTTTTGAAGTCCCTGAACTTCCAAATCAATCTGCCTACTCCCCTGGCATATGTGGAGATGCTTCTGGAGGTTTTAGGTACTTGAAAACGTGTGTCGGAGAGTGTGGGTTGGAGTCATCTGTAGAAGGCAACAAGAATGATGCCCAGAGGGTTGGAAGCAGTGGAAAGAACCCGACAATGAGAAACAGCAGGGAGCCCGAGCCCGAGGTGACTGAGTCAAGTGTTCCCTCTGGTACTTGTCAGGGAAGGAAACTCAGGTCTTAGCACCTGGCTTCTATTTGGACTCACTAGGCACTCTTACTGCAGGATCAAAGAGGTGATTTTCTAGAGAGGTATGAGATAAGAGGGGAACAAACAAATATACTCTACTTGTATATATACTGTAGATGGAGATTTCTCTACCTCTCCCTTTATCCTTTAATTTTTTCTTCAATGTTTATTTATTTTTGAGAGAGAGAAAGAGTGTGAGCAGGGGAGAGGCAGAGAGAGGGAGACACAGAATCTGAAGCAGGGTCCAGGCTCTGAGCTGTCAGCACAGAGCCCAGTGTGGGGCTCAAATGCATGAACCGTGAGATCATGACCTGAACAAAAGTTGGACTTAAGGGACTGAGCCACCAGGTACCCCTCCCTTTATCCTTTAAAATTGACCTCCTGGGGCGTCATGATCTCATGGTTTGTGAGATCAAGCCCCATGTGAGGCTCTACACTGGCAGTACGGTGCCTGCTTAGGATTCTTTCTCTGCCCCTCCCCTGCTAGCATGCACACTCTCTCTCTCAAAATAAACATTTTAAAATTGACCTCCAAAAAAATAAAATTGACCTACAACCTAAAGAGATTTCCTACAGAACACATTAGCTTGAGAGCTTTAGATCACATGACAACGGTGATTACTATCAGAGAAGACGCACTTAATGTTCTCTACCATGCCCATACTCCATCTAGGATACAATGGCTGTTTGGTCCCAGCCACACGGCTGCATGCAACCTGCCTGACCCTGCTCGACCTTGTCTATCTCCTGCACGAACCCGTATATGACAGCCTGCTCAGGGCTTCAATTGAAAACTCCATACCCAGTCAGCTGCAAGGGTAAGGCAGGCCTCTTCCAGAAACAGCGAGTTAGGAACATACCTTGAGAACAGACCACAGGAATGGAATTTACCCAGTAAGGCATCCAGTCCACAGATAACCTGCACAAGTTACCTGTGCAGGGTAACTGGTTTTCATTAACTTGCAGTGTTGCTTGGATGCAGATGACTAAGCCCAATCAGCAAAACTCTGAAGTATTTTACTTTTAGATTTAAATGACTTCAGGTAATTAACATACTTTCCTTCTTAGTTCTTTGAGATTTGAGATCACTGGACAGCCCTTATAGTCACTTAGGAAAAAAAGCCAGTCACAGGGCTGCAACTTGGACAAAAGTATTTGATTACTGTAAAGTCAGACTGGTAAAAAGACTCACAGTTACATTTGTTAGGAAGACAGATGGGACAACAATAGGCCTATAAGCCAGTCAGGAGGCTCATGTTTTAATCCCAGTTGGGTTGGGGGGGATCAATTAGCTATTACTTGGCCATTTCCTTCCATATCTCAAAAAGTCCAAGATGATCAACATAAACAGCTCTTAGCTGAAGTTCCATGACCCTCGGGTTTGGAAGATCAAATTTCATTCTAGCTCCAAAATTAATATGGTTTTAATCACTCAGGGAAAAGTTTGTTTCAGTGAAGGAAGACTTCATGCTGTTGGGAGTAGGAATCATTGCGGCGAGCGCTTTCATCCAAAGCCCTGAGTGCTGGGACCAGGTGCGCACCACTGGGCAGGCCCAGCAAGGTCAGCTTTCGCTTAATAGAAAGCATTCTCCCATCGGTTAAAGGAAAAGAGAAGACAACTTATAAAAGATAAGTCAAGACCCAGGATTAGGAAGAATAAGCAGGATTTGGGAGAGGAAATGCTCGGGTAGGTCTGAAAAGTGCTCTCCAGTTTTCCCCTTATGGAACTGGAAATGGAGGTCCATGTTCAGCTTGTTCATTTCCCTTTCTGATGATAGCCCGCTATCATGCTCAAGTCCAATAAGTGGATCCTCCCAAATAGAAGACAATGTCAAGGCCCAAGTGTCCCGTTCATATTTCACAGACCTTAGCTCCAGCAGAATGAAATGTCTAGCAGAAACTTTCCAGGCTGACAACTATCAGGCTAAAGGTATCCGAATATAATTTGGCCACTGGCAAACATTGGGATCTGGATTTAATCTTCACTGTAAACTCCGAGAAACGAAAAAATTTACATCTGGCTTGAGAGAACAGCCCGAGCGATGTGTCTGTTTGTGCACTAAAACACGTGGAGATTATCTAGTAATAAAAACTCCGTCTATTTCTGAAGGTTGTGGAGCATTTGCAGAGCATCACCGGCATCGCCCTGGAAAGCATCGCTGAGTTCTCCTATGCAATCCTGACTCACGGCGTGGGCGCCAACACTCCAGGGCGACGGCCTGTTCCCCCCGACCTGGAGGCCAGAGCTCTGAGGGCTGTCACTTCCTCCAACACGTGAGGCGGGCTCCACCCGCCAAGTATCCAACAGCCTTCCACCACTGTGCTCATCCCTCCTTTTGTTTACTCTCCAACTCAGGGGTACAAAAGTTCCAAGTATCTTTTGAACTATGTTTTGTGTTCCAAGTTCATGCTCATTTTTCTGCATCAGACAAAGAGTTAAAGTTGACAAGCATGTCCTTTTTCTTGTATCACACTGAAAATGTCAAGGAGCTGGGAGGAGATAGAACATTAGCGAAGTTGGTTTGTTTTTGTTTAACAAGATATTTATAGCTTTTCCCTCACTGATATTTAGAAGTTTTCCTTAACTGTTCATTTCATTGAGAGAGAACATAGGACGTGGAAATTAGTATTAACCAGGGGCTTGAAAACCGAGACTGTTTGGGTGACCTTGACTGAGCATCATGGAGGCACCCTTTATTTCCCCTTAAAGTTAGTTTAACATCTCTGTTCTGTCACTGAGATGTACACAAATAGGGCTTCCTCCACAGCTATTTCCATTAGTCTTTTTTAAAACTAACACCAATCCATCTCTAAACATGTTTCGACAGAGCTTTCACATACCTGCACTTGAACTCAATACTCCCAGAATACAAAGTGCTCTATTTCAGTTAAAAAAACAAAACAAAACAAAACAAAACCACACACACAACGGTGCACTTCTGGGCAGTTATCAGACTTCAGTAAATCTTTTATTACAAATAATTAAATCTCTCCATAATGTCTCCAACAATATCAAACACCATTTCATATCTCTAACAGAGAGCAGAGTAGGCATTCAGCACTAGAACCAAGTGAGGATAAGTGTTAAATTTCAAGCTTCTGATCACATCATCTGGTGACCAAAGCTTATGTGTCATTTTCTCACGTTCGCCAACTGTACATCTCACACATCTCATCTCATCGTCCCAGTGGAGACAAAAGTTTCTATTTTATATTGTAAGTGCAGGAAGTTGATAGAGATAAAACCCAGTGAAAACACATTGATCTCAATTCAACTCAGTTAACAAAACAAAAACAAAAACATATTTAAATTAGTTGTTTTGAGGGGAAAGAGGGAAAGGAAGGTTTGGGGTTAAGAGTCAAACCTATAACAAAGGCTGGCAGCTGTACACGTCATGTTGTAGCTCTGGAAACTATCTGTCACGTGATATCCTGAAATAAAGTGACTTTTGTGGATTTTTTCTGTTTTGGTATTGTAAACATGTGCTGTTAATAGTACCCGAATTTAATTTAAAACACTTTTTTTTTTTTGCAAACAAAACAAAATTTAAAGCCTTTAAGGCAAACATCTCCCTAAGGAAAAAAGTCATTTGTTATAAAACTGTGAGGATACCCAAGCAAGACCCCACTTAAGATTCGTCAGCATGAACTTGAGAGCTTTTGTCCACTGTTCCTCGGAGTTAAACTGGGTTTTGATGGAATAGGAGCCGCCGCTGCCTCCTGTGTCTTCAATCTTGCCTTTCTCCACATCCATCCTGCAGATGGACACAGCAGAGCTCATTAGTAACTGAGATCCGAGTTAAGTCAGTTCAGGCAAATGGGCAGGGACTTGATCATGGGACCATTCACGTCATTTTATCTATTAAAGAACTCTTGGCGAGGAATGGTAGTGTATTTTGGATTTGCTTAAAAGCCAAACATCAAGAAGGCTGTCACAAGAGCCTCATTGTCATGGCAGAGTACAGGGACAGGACACACACCCAAACAAATGAGAAGCCTGGAGCAGAGGGTAAGTGAGGGTTACAGTACTCCTGACTGTTTTCCTAGGCATCCCTGAACTCATGGGGAGAGAGGGGAGGCAGAAGAAAAGAAATGCTTTGTTTCGGGGTGGTAGAAGGAGCTCAGCCTTATTCTCTTGAACGAAGCTCTGCGTCTATCACCATCTGACCAAAGGAAGCATTCCTGTGTATTTCCAAGGGCTTAAGGGGAAGGCTTCCTGAAATTAGAGAGCCGGCTTGAGCTTCATGCTAAGAAAATCCCGCAGAGCACTGAAGATAAGATTCTTTTTCTTTTGGGACCAGGTGGTCACATTCTGTCCTGCTTGCAGTGTTGAATCACTCTTTGCCCATCGGTGTCAAAGAAAGACTTTGCTTTCTTACCATTTAGACTATGTTTTGCCTCCATTCTTACTGTCCCTTCAGTTATACTTGATTTGGTCCTACTCTAGGCTCATGGAGCATTAGGGAATACTGACCTGTAAGGAAGACAAAAACGGGTCTCGCCTTTCTCAACCTCTTCTTTGAACTGCTGCACACAGTCCAGGAAAGCCACCATGGCGTGGTCAAACTTGTTGTCCCAGAAAAACCGCAACCCCCCGGAACAGTATAACGGCAGCTCCTGCCCAAGGGAGAGAGAGAATCGGCTGAGGGTGTGGCACCAAGACAGGGTCCCAGAGACTGTTCCCAAGCCTCTCCGCCTCTCAAGTCCTGTTTTGTCTGTATTCCACCGGAAACAGTAAGCCTGGGCAAATGCAATGGCCGGGGACTGTTTCATCATCACCGGAGAGGTATTAAACGCCTCACAGCAGCTCCTTTCCCACCCTAGCATACACATCCCCCTCTGATCTGCCCTTAGCCCTTCTCAACAGACTGTAAAGACCTACTGTTTGCCTATAGGCCACAAAGGGCTAGTCCTGAACTAAACAAGACACTGAACAAGACATGGGATCATGAGACACGTCCACCTAAGGAAGAAACTAAAAAATGCTATTATCAAAAGCAAACCACTTCGTCAGGAGGTACCAGGATTCTGCATCCCACTGAAGATGGGGCTTCCCGGAGTACCTTAGATTTGTCTGTCAGAGACTCCAGATAGGAATGGTTTCCGTAGGGAACAAGTCGATACCTAAAATGGAGATGCGTACAGAGATGGATACAGGCCTCCTCCTGAAGTGATTACTGAAATGTTATAACCCAGTGATTTTCATGCTTCATCCTACCCAAGGACTACTTTTATCATTCCCATCTCTCTCTCTCATCTCCCCATAGGCTCCATGTTTAAAAGATTTTGTTTACTGAACTACATTTATCATAAAATTGTCTGGGGGCCTTTCGCGGATAAATGCAGGTTTTGGTTTAGGCTGAAAAAAAAAAGCTAAAAAGAGCTTGAGGAACCCCCAAGGTTCTGGAAACGATGGGCTGGGGACCACAGCTACGGTCACGCAGCTCAAGGACTGCTTGATGAGCGCAAAGCGCCCTGTGGTAAGGGGACGACCGGAAGCTGACGGGAGTCTCCACAAGCAGGAAACTCTCGGTGTGTTGTGAACAAGAGCTTTTGCCGCAGCAGAGGAGAGTACCAGGCTGGAGAAACAGATCCCATCAAAGACATGCCACATCCCAAGAAAGGGGTGCACTTCTTACCTCTGAAATTTCAGACCCATCTTATTGGCCAGGGCGTGGAGCAGCAGCACCGTCTGGCCCCACGCAGCGTTGATCTCATTCCATTCCACAGGAACACTGGGCAGGCGACCCAGTCGGAAGTTATTGATTGTGCCGAACTGTCCACTGTGCCTGGAGGAAGGCAGGAGGGTGGGAGAAAATACGGGGAGAACTCAACACTCGCCAACTTTAGAGACTTGCTGCTCTCACCTAAACGCCGGCATAGATCTCCCTCATCTCCACATTCACGGAGCTAAGCTGTTTGGCACTTCATTGTCTTCAGGTAAACTCTACACCCAATGTGGGGCTTGAACTCACAACCGTGAGTTCAGGAGTCGCATGCTCTACTGACTAAACCAGCCAGGCGCCCCTCTGCCTGGCACTTTAAACACACATCTGGGGCGCATGAGTTGGCTCAGTCGGTTAAGCATCCGACTCTTGATTTTGGCTCAGGTCTCACAGTTTGTGAGTTCGAGCCCCGTGCTGTCAGTTCAGAGCCTGCATGGGATTCTCTTTCTCTCTCTCTGCCTCTCCCATACTCACACTTTCAAAATAAATGAACTCAAAACATTAGAATAAATAGATACATAGATAGATAAGTAAATAAGTGCATGTCCAAATGTGAGCTGTGATCTTTCCCCCTTGTGCTCAGATGCCAAAATAGAAACAGGGCATCACCCTTGAATACTCTCTCCCTGCTCCCTCCCCTCAAAAACCACCCAGCTCTCTTGACTGGACTTCCTAAATCTCTTCAATCTGTCTACTTTTCCCAAACTCAGTGCCACTGCTCTATCTTTTCCTGCTTAGAGTCCCACTGACAAGCCTCCTGCGCTGCCCTCTCCCCGCCCCCCCCATCATCTCCCACATTGCAGGTGAAGCTATTGTTCACAAATACAAATGTGATTATGTCACTTCCCTGCCTAAAATGCTTCAGGGGTTTTCACTACCTTTTGGATGAAGTCCAAATCCCTTAATGAGGCCTACAAGGTCCTTGGGGGAACTGGTCGCTCTCCAGTTTCATATCCTGTCACTCTCCCCTTCACACTCAATCTCTAGTCACAATAAGCTCCTTTCAGTTCTTCGGACGCCCTACTCCCACGTTCCTCTGTGTCTTTGCACATGATGTCCCTCCGCCAGGAACAAGCCCCAACCTCTGCGAACTTCCACCTCATGCCTCAGCTTAAGCATCAACCTCCCCTGGGGAAACTTTCCACTCGGCCTTCCCAAATTGGGCGAAGCGTCTTTATGTGGCCCCAGAGCACACAACTATCATACCGCATTACAGCAGTCAGTCACGTATCCGCCTCTTTCCCGAGGTTGTAAGCAACCAGAGGCAGAATGCGTGTTGTTTGCTGTTGGCCTTCTGGTGCTTAGCACAGTGCCTACCATGTATGACGTGCTTAACAGACACTAGTTAAATGGATGAAACGTCGAATAGATACATCAATGACCCTATGTATTAGGTGCGTTAAGAAACGTTGAATAAATACATCAGTGACCCTATGTATTAGGTGCGTTAAAAAATCAGCACCAGGCAGATGACAAAGTTTTCATGGGGCTGGAGGGCTCAGATCTTTCCCTTTCCTTGGGGGAGTGAATGTCACCAAGCTCTAGAATTCCAACCCCCCGAGGTGTCTGTCCCATCAGAAGGAAGGAACGCAACTTGGATGGGGAGATGGCGTACAGCGCTATTTCGGGGGAGGCGGACACCCTGGCTTAGCGGTCAGCAGCTAAGGCGCAGGCGTGCAGTGCTTTCCTGGCGCTCCTCACCCTCCGACCCGCATTACCAGATGTGGAAGGTTGCATTAAAGACGTTGGTTTTCTTCAGCTTGTCCAGCTGCATCTGGGCGTAGCGCATCTGATTTTCCACACTCTTCAGCTCATCGTCCAGCTCCAGCTGCTGCCGCTTAAATTCACTGTATTCTCTCTGATACCTGTGGGCAGCAAGGTGGCCACTGAAGGCTGTTGGTTTGGGACGTGAATTTCTCCCTCGCCACCCCCCATAACGAGGCACTCTAGTGGTGATGGTTAGACCTAGTTACAGCATCCCTTCCATTTGGCACAGGTCCCATTCAATGGAACATACTGATCCTAGTTGTTCTGCCTGCGAGGGACAGAAATGTCACAAATTCCAGCTGCCCACGTGCAACAGGTAGAGGCAAACAGGACTCTCCTAAACCAGGACCAAATGCCTCTCATATGTCTGATTTTTTCCAGAAGTGGGGTGAGGGGCTTAAGAGTGGCTTCTTCCAGGAACTGACCACAGATGAACTTCCAAACCTTCACTTCTGTGCACTTATGGTCCTTTTATATAGTTGGCGCACACCATTTCCAAATGTAACGTGTTCACTACTTTGAAAAAGCTCCTTTTTCCTCTGTCACTTCCCCAACTTTAGTTAGTGTGGAGACTGTGTCTCCTCCACTAGACAGAGGGTTCTCTCAGGTCGCGATCACCAGTGACATTTTGGGGCTGGGAAAGAACGAATGTAGGCCAACATGCTCATCTTTCCAGAGGAGGATGCCAGGTTCGGTGGCTGACTTACCTGAACGGGCTCAATGCCCCACAGGGCAGAAATACAACTTAGAACCCTTCTTTCTCTGCTCTCTATTAACTGACATGCTTCTTTCACTTAATCATGTTGACCCTTCACACATAACCCTCCCAACAGACCTTGGGAAACAGGGCCTGGAAACGGTGTGTGGGATCTGGAGCAGACATGCTGCCGAACGAGAAGCGACCGCAGCTTACAGACATTCAGTCAGAAGCCCCTGCTTCCCCTGGAGCCTTGCGGGAAGGAAGACAGAGGAGCAGGGTGACCACTCACTGAGCTTCCTCCTGATCCAGTCTCTCAGCCTCAGCCTGGACCTTCTCGAGATTTTCTGCCACTATCTGGCGGTTCTTTTCCACATCTTCCAGCTCCTGGATCAGCCTCTCCTCCTCTAACGCCAGCTCCTTTAGCTCCATCTGTAGCTGTTCACTGTCATCCTCGTTCATCTGCTCTAAGATCTCTAAACAGCGTCTGCCGAGGACACAGGCAGAATATACTCACCACGGGGAGCCCGTTATTCTGTTTACCCGAGCGGAGCTTCGAGCCTGGGTAAGAGCCAAGCGGTCCCCGAGCGGTGACAGCCTCACGGTCCAGATCTCCGTTTCTGGGCACTGGCTCTAGAGGCACTCACTTGTAGTTCTGACACTCATTTTCCGTGACGTTGAGCTGAGTGTCCAGCTGGTCTAAAAGAGTGTCTGTGCATTCCTCACACAGCGGGTGATCCACATCTGTCTGGCCCGACATGATGTCAAAAAGGTCCCCAGTGACCTGGAAGTGTGGGGTGTAGGAGAGTCAGGGAAGGGCCTGCCCCATGCCGTCCGGCCGGCCACCCCCTCTACCAGCCGGGCCTCCCGCTTGACACGCTACAATGCCGACTTGCCTTCAATCTTCGGCTGAGGTTCTCCATAGTGCCGCCATCGGATGCCTCCCCGATCAGAGTGAAGCTGTTGGCACTTTCTGTGGACATCATCCTGCAGACAGCCCCCCGCCCACGGGCCACATGAGGGGGCAGAGAGGCCTCCTCCACTCCACCTACTGCGGTGGCAGTGGCAGAGACTCTCAAGCACCGGCTGAGGGGCCTCAGGGCGCATACCCACTCCTAGCCCGACTGACCTCCCAAGGGTACCTCTCTCCCAAGGGAAGGCCATGCTGGTCTTCCACAGGGGCACTCAGCACGAAGCTTGGCCTGGATGGACTAAGGAGGGAGAGGGGGCATCAAAAACTGACATGTGTGTGTGTCTATAGTAGAAAAGGAAGGAGAGTCAGGAAAGACCATTTTTTAAATATCCTACCCCTCGCCGGCAGCCTTCAGACGCATCAACGACTAAGAAGCTGAACGTCTAACCACATCTGCTAGTTTAAAACTTTTCAAGAGCCCATCTCTTCTATTAGTCATTCACTCCCTCAACTTTTCTCGATTCTTCATAAGAGCTACTGTCCCTTCCCACTGTGTGAATGGCTACAGGAAAAAAATCAATACTGGAAGGTGAGGGGCCAGGTATAAGAGAATGTGTCTTTTCTGGAAGAGCCAAAAGGCTAGATGAGGATTTATTTCCATCACCTGGCTCCAGGTCTCAATTCTGGGTTCCATTAAAATTCTACTGGCCCTTTGGCAAGGAACAGGGGGCTGAGGAGTAGTAAGCACCTGGCAGGGGGGATGAATCTGCGAGAGACACCATCCTGGCGAGTTTCAATAAATGGCTCCTGGGGAGGAAATAAGAGGGCATTAGAATTCTGGCAGCTTGGGGGGGGAGTCTATTTCCCAAGCAGCTTCAGAACCATTTGGCTTTACCCTTGATGGATACCCACGGGACCTGATAAACCACAGAGATGTAAGAAATGGGTATGATCTAGCCAATCCTTGGATATATGCACTAAGAAAGGACCCCTGGTTCAGACAAACGCCAAGTGCCATGTGATTCTTTGTGGGAAACAACATCTCCTATCTATGTGAGACAGTACTTATTGTATGGTTAAATCTGCATTTTTTTCAACACTGACCAGTCGGGGGTAAGGGAGAGAATGCCCTAAATCATGGCACAAGGAAAAAGGCAGATCAGACTGCAATGAAGTTTGCCATGGCATACAACAAAATAGACGATTTATACATTTTTGATACTTTGACATAATTTATATGTCATCAAACTCTTACAACATCTACCTTCAGCAAAGAAAATCATCACTGACGTGAGCACAGGTTAAAAATGACATGTTCTCTGACACTGACAATCCTTTCTGGCTAGAGTAATCATACTCTAGTCCAAACTAAGACACTTTTGAGAGTGGAGAGCAGTGGATATTAATAATTAGCTAGGACAATAGATGTAAACCAGGCATGCCCTGGGATGACCTAGACACACAGGTCACCTCATCTCCTACCTATCGTGGCTTGTAATTCTGCTTCAAATAAAAAACCCTCCTCACATTTTTTAACTGATGCCTCATTCAGTAATCCTGTGACCTCAGGTGCACTTCTGTGCCTCCCCAGTGACCCACAGTGGCCTGATCATGTAGAATGTCTCTTGTTAACCAGAGATTCCAAAAGTCTGGGGGCTCTAGAAGCACCAAGTACCCTGCAGAAACCCAGCTGGCATTCCAGTGTGTCATACTTCTCCTGAGTTAGCCTCTTCCTCTTGGGTCTCTCCTGGTTTCACCTGGGCTGTGGCAAGTAACGGAGCTAAGGACAATGAAAATATCGAATTAGAGTCTTAACAAAGCCAGATTGTGTATGAAAATATGGGAAACAATAAAAATAAATTCTCATCACCACTCCCCCTTCCACCTTTTTTAAAAAATTTTTAAATGTATTTATTTAAAAATTTTTTAATGTTTATCATTTATTTTTGAGAGAGAGAGAGAAACAGAGACAGAGTACAAGCAGGGGGAGGTGGGAGAGGGAGGGAGACACAGAATCCGAAGCAGGCTCCAAGCTCTGAGCTGTCAGCACAGAGCCCGACACGGGGCTCCAATCCACGAACCAAACCGTGAGATCATGACCTGAGCTGAAGTCGGATGCTTAACTGATTGAGCCACCCAGGCGCCCCCTCCCACCTTTTTAAAAAAATCACCTTTATTATTATTGTTTGTTTATTGTTGAGAGAGAGAGAGAGAGAGAGAGAGAAAGACAGCACGCAAGCAGGAGACAGGCAGAGAGAGAGGGGCAGACACAGAATCCGAAACAGACTCCAGACTCTGAGCTGTCAGCACAGAGCCCGACATGGTGCTCGAACCCACAAACTGTGGAATCATGACCTGAGCTGAAGTAGGACGCTTAACTGACTGAGGCACCCATGTACCCCCTTCCATCTTTTTCTTAATGTTTATTTATTTTTGAGAGAGACGGAGACAGTGTGAGTGGGGGAGGGGCAGAGAGAGAGAGGGAGACACAGAATCTGAAGCAGGCTCTAGGCTCTGAGCTGTCAGCACAGAGCCCGACGTGGGGCTCCAATCCATGAACCGAACTGTGAGATCACGAACTGAGTCGAAGTCCGATGCTTAACTGACTGAGCCACCCAGGCACCCCTAATGATTGTGTTTTTAAAGACACCTTATCTTTCAAAAACGCTTACCAAAACATTTACAGTGTCTTTATATTTGGGGTTTGCTCCAAAATAATCTGGGGTGGGAGGGGAATAGATGGGGCTGTAGATGAAATATGATTAAATAGGCGCTGATAACTGTTGAGGCGAGGTGATGGCATGTGAGGGCTCATTATATACATTGAGGTTTTTCCATAACAAAAGTTAACATCCCATTTCCTCCAGAATAACTAGGAAGGAATGTGAGGAAACTTTCTGGGAACATGAAGGAACTGGCTTCATCACAATGATCTGAGTTACATGAGTGTATCTATTTTGTCAAAAATGCACAGCTAAGGATGACTGGCTGGCTTGGTCAGGAAAGTGTACGACTTAATCTTGGGGTTTTTTGAGCCCCATGTGGAGTTTCGAAATTAATAAAACTTAAAAAAAATGTTTAGGGGTGCCTGGGTGGCTCAGTCAGTTATGATCTCATGGATCAGGTCATGATCTCATGGTTCGTGAGTTCAAGCCCTGCATCAGGCTCTCTGCTGTCTGTGAAAAGCTGGCTTCAGATCCTCTGAATACCCCTCTCTCTCTGCACTTCCCCCACTCATGCTCTCTCTCTCTCTAAAATAAAGATTAAAAAAAAATTTTTTTAAAGCACAGCTAAGACTTGTACATTTAAAGGGATGCCAATTTATTTTTTAAAAAAAGAATAAAAAGCAAAATAATTGAATGGGGATTGGAGGTGGGTAAAGATATAGAGAACGCAAGAATGGCAGAATGTGGCTAATTGTTGAAGCTGGGTGACGGATACAAGGGAGTTTATTATGCTATTCTCTTGACCATATGATGGAAATTTTCCATAATGAAAGGTTAAAAATGTATTAGAGTTAATTCCACTCAAAAAAAGAGAAATTGGTAGTAACGATAATAGCTAACACTATTGAATATTATTTGCCCAGCATATTCCTAAGTACTTACGTTCTTCATCGTATTTGATCCTCACAACTACCCTGAGGTCATTTTACATTTTACAGATAAACCAAGAAACTAGGGCTTAGAAAGTAAAGTAACTTGCAAAAACTCATTCATCTAGTAATTGAGTTATGACTTAAATCCAAGCAGGCTGACTTTGTGGACCCATGAGCTTATTTAAACTACCTATTCAGGGGCGCCTGGGTGGCTCAGTTGGTTGAGCGTCCGGGTTCGGTTCAGGTCATGATCTTGCAGTTTGTGGGTTCGAGCCCCGCGTCAGGCTCTGTGTTGACAGCTAGTTCAGAGCCTGGAGCCTGTCTTCGGATTCTGTGTCTCCCTCTCTCTCTGACCCTCCCCTGCTCATGCTGTATCTCTCTCTCTCAAAAATAAATAAAAACATTAAAAACTTAAAAAATAAACAAACTACCTATTTGGCCTTTTTCTTTCTTTTCTAACTTCATCTCAGTGTGGGCCTTTAAGACTCTGTTTCTCCATTCACCAGCTGTTGGTCACTGATAAGTCACTTAAGCTCTCTGAGCCTCAATTCCTCAAATGTAAAACGATGATTGTCCTTTCCCATAGGGGCTGTTGCAGGTATCAATGAAGTAATGCATGCACTGCACTTGGCATATGGAAAGCCCTCAGCATACGGTGCTTATTATTATATATACACATTCCTTTACTCTGAAACAGCAGGAGCAAAACACTAAGGGTCTTTCCTTAAAATAGGAAGCGCTCAGAAAGATACAGTGTCAGAACTTCTTCATGTTCCCAAAGGGAAAATAGGGAGCCTGAGAGATGAAATGACTTTCCCAGGTTCACACAGCGAGTCTATGGCCGACTACAAGGATAGCTACTTTAAGACCTACATCTCCAAAGCTGCCCGCTTTCCACGATTTAGAACACCCTCTTTTCAAGGGTCTCGCTGACCTGTGAGCTCCTGGATAGTGACACGGTCCAGGATCTTGAAGCTCGTGTCCAGTTTCAGGGGCTGGCTGCAGCGCTGGCACACGAAGCTCACCTGCATGGTGCTGCTGGACGTTTTAGACCCTTCCATCCCTGCGACGGTGAAGAGGAGGCGATGTTAGGGAGAATCAGCGCCCGCGGGCCCCTGGTCCGGGGCTACTACCTGCCTTGCTGGTGTGGTGAAGGGGGTAAATCCTCGCCCGCGCCATTCCCTGTAGGAACGGTCCGGTACCAGGCAAACCCGTTTCCGGCGCAGCCCTGGCAAAGGCAATTTTCCAGCCCAGAGTCAGGGAGGGGCTGCAACAGGGGCCGTCGGGGTTCCCAGGCTCCCTTCTAAGGCCCCGGCTCAGCCCCCGACGCTCGTCACCTTGGAACCCGGTGCCCGCACCCTGGTCCGGTCTACCGCGGGGGCACCGTGACGTCGGGTCTGCCCCGGAGGGAGGTCTCCAGAACAGCCATCGCCCAGTCTTCAGCGACTTCCCGGTCGGCCAGGGGAGGACTTCCGCCCGGACCGGACGTGACGCCACGACCACCCGGCAGACGCTCCGGAGGTCAGAACTGGTCCACTCGCCTGCGGGCCCTGCCGCGCCCCCTAGAGGCCGAGCTGGGAAGTGCGGCAGGCGTCGGCGGGTGGGCAACCTTAGCGAGGGGAGAAGAAGGACGAGTTGGGAGTAAGGAGACTCCGCCGATTTGTGATTCTGTGGCTTTTCTTTAGATTTGGCACTTATGAGAGGAACCACTTTAATTCTTCTTGCAGGATCAGTTTTAAAAGTTTCTCCTTGGGAGAGCCCGGCTTTCTTTCAAACACCCCTCAAAGAGTGGTAGACACACTTGGAAGGGAAAGTGAGAAGGTAAATTTTATTGTGTTTTATTTTATATTTTAAAATCTCAGTTATTAATTAGGAAAAATCGAGCCCTTCTGATATTAAATATTCAGATATTAAAGTTATAAAACAAAAACATTTTTGTCTTGGTGCAGGAAGAGACCGATCAATGGAACATAATATAGTTCGAAAAATAAACCAAGTATACAGGGCATTTAGTATACATATGGTAAAGCTAGTATTTCAAATCAGTGGGGAAATGAACTACTTAATAAGCGATGAATGGAGCCAAAGAGCCTGAACACAGTAGATAGTATGTAGTAGTGAGCCGAATCTCTACCTCCCTGTTTACACCAAAGAAGCTCCAAATTTGGTTACAAATTTAAGCATCAAAAACACAATGATTGGGGCGCCCGGGTGGCTCAGTCGTTAAGCCTTTGACTTTGGCTCAGGTCGTGAACACTTGGTTCACGAGTTCCAGCGCCCCCATCCGGCTCTCTCCTGTCAGCACAGAGCCTGCTTTGGATCCTCTGTCCCTCTCTCTCTCTACCCCTCCCCTGCTTGCTCTCTTTCTCAAAAATAACATTAAAAATATTTTTTAAAAAATACAATAATTAAAGGTACCAGGTGAAAGCATTGGTGAATATTTTGTATAATCTTGGAGTGGAGAAAGTCTGTCTAAGCAGGACATGAAAATCAAAACCCGAAGAAAGGAAAATATTGAATTTTACTCCTTAGAAATTAAAACCTTCTGAACTATCATGACACTGTAAAAAAATTTTACAAAAGAAAAATGTAGAAGATGGTTGCAGCTCCTAAGATAGAAGGTGAATTTCCTCAATATACAGAAGTCTATTCAGTCCATAAAAATACCAATAGTCCAGTAATGAAATGGGCAAAAAATATGAAAAAGCAGCTCACAAAAAACCAAATGATTGATAAATAGATGTTTTATTTAATTTGTAACCAAATCGATGGAAATTAAACTTAAGTGAGGCAGCATTTCTTATTTATGAGATTATTAAAGGCTGAACACATCCACTGTGTTCAAAGATTGAAAACATCCACTGTTGATTAACATTCGCCCAACTCTAGAATATCATTGGCTGGGAGTGTAAATTAGTATAATTTTTTCAGAGGTCAAATTGGAAATGTCTACCAAAATTTTAAAAGTTCATATTCTCTGACTCATAACACACTTTCTAGGAATTTTCCTAATAGATACTCAAGTGCACAAATGTATACGTACAAGGATGTTCACTGCTAAAAGTCCTTCAGTAATAGGGAATTGTATAAATAAATTATGGTATTATTCATTCAGCAGAATACCATGCAATCATTAAGAGAGAATAAAGTAAACTTGCTTTTTATTTGGTTCATTTAGCCCCTTTGAGAATAGTCTGAAGAAGGGCAAGGGTAGAAGCAGGGAGACCAGCTTCAGGTTTTCCATGAATTGAGGCAAGAGATGATTGTTAATTGAAATAAAAAGTATAGGCAGTATACATGGTATGATTTTATTTGTACAAAAAATAATATATGGCATATGATATGACATGTTATATGTTTCATGAAGCGATACACAACGAGCTGTGACTTTCACTGAACAACAGAGACTTTTTCTTCTACTTAATGCAACTTTGTATTGCTGGCGTTCCCCGCTCCCACAATAAACCTACAATTATTTACAACAAAATTCAACCTTTATAGAAAGATAATATAACAAATACAGGAAGTTAGGGGAATAATGTCATAAAATTGCCCATACATTGCTATTTTTATATTTTCCATTAACGTGTGTTTTTCCTATGGATAGTAACACATTGTATTTGTATTTATAACCTACCTGCAATTTTTGTATCCTGCTTTTAAGACTTAACATTACAGGGGCACCTGGGTGGCTCAGTCCGTTAAGTGTCTGACTCTTGATTTCAGCTCAGGTCATGATCTCAGGGTTTATGGGTTTGAGCCATGCGTTGGGCTCTGTGTTGACACCACAAAACCTGCATGGGATTCTTTCTCTCTCTCAAAAAAAAAAAAAAAAAAAAAAGCTTTAGGGGCGCCTGGGTGGCTCAGTCAGTTAAGCGTCCAACTTTGGCTCAGGTCATGATCTGGCAGCTCACGCTTTTGAGCCCCACTTTGGGCTCTATGCTGACAGCTCAGAGCCTGGAGCCTGCTTTGGATTCTGTATCTCCCTCTCTCTCTGCCCCTCCTTCACTTGCGCTCTGTCTCTCTCTAAAAAATAAATAAAAAAATTTTTTAAACCTTAACTTTTAACATTATATATTATTTTTCATTTTGCTACATAATTTTCATAATTGTCATTCTCATGGCTGCATTACATTACATCCAATGAGTGACCTAAATGTATATCTTTTTTTGCTGGAAATTCCATCGCTTCCAGTTTTGGTGATTACAATAATGCTGCAATGAAGAGCTGACTGATTCCTTGTCATAGGGTCTCATGATTGAGATTACTGAATTAAAAGAGCATGGCCATTTCATGTCTACTGATCAACATTAGCAACTGCTTTCAAAAGAGGTTGCACATAATTACATTCTGCCTCCAGTAATGTACGAGAGAGCCTGTTTCACCATGTGTTGGGCAGTATTAGGTATCATATGTCTGAGGAACACAGGCCAAAAAATGACACTTGCCTGCTATTTTAACTGGCATCATTTGTTACTTGTATATACTGGCTTGCTGTAGTTCCTCTTTTGTGAATTTTCTGTTTGCATCCTTTGCTCATTTATCTCCTAGGCCCTTAATATTTTTCTCAATATTTTTCATCAGTTTGTGTGAATGGCCTATTTAATTAAAGTGTTTTCCAGATGTGCAAAAGTTTTAAATTTTTATGAAATCAAATCTTTTTTTCTTGGTGACTTATATTGCTTAGAAGGTTGTTCCAAATAAATAAATAAATAAATTTTAAAATTAAATTAAAGAAAAGAAAGTTGTTCCCACTTCTAGAAATAACTTTCCTAGTCTTTTAAACGTCTGTGACTTTTCTATAATTGCTATTAGATGCAATATGTGGAACTAGATTGCTCTTCTCCTGGTACTGCTAACTAATTAGAGATTACAACCTTTTTCCTCTTGGATCTGAATTTCAGCATGACTGCCCCCCCCAACACACACACAATCTGGAGGAGGTGAGTGGAATCATCACCGAAGATTCTCACCTTGGCCTCGTGTGGCTGGTTCATAGTCCTATATTTCTTCCTGCTTGGCTGTCACCAGCTAACACCATCTCAGAAAGGCGTGGAGATGTAACAAGCTTCTAAAGAGAAGAGCATATAGAGATTACAACTGAGGATTTGGAAGTCTAGACTCCCTGTATTCAAAACCTGTCTTTGTCATTCCCCAGCTCTGACCTTGAACAAGTTATTCAACTGCTCTGTGCCTTGATTCCTTATTTATAAAATGAGAATAATAGTGTATGTCACATAGGGTGGTGTGATGATTTAAATGAACTAATAATATGAGGCACAAAGAGCAATGCCTGGTACTTAGTAAACTCTCCCTGTGCCCTGATGCTTGGAGAATATGTGACAGTTGGCATGCATAATGCTTGAGCGATTGTCAGTAATGGACAAAATACTCTAAGTCATCGGGGCGCCTGGGTGGCTCAGTTGGTTGAGCGTTAGAGTCCTGATTTTGGATCGGGTCTCACAACTGTGAGATCAAGCTCCATGTTGGGCTCTGCACTGGGTGTGGGGCTTGATTAAGATGCTCTCTCTCTCTCTCAAAAAAAAAGTACCGTAAGTCATCAATTCAACAAATATTTATTGAGGACCTACTATATGCTAGTCATTCTACCTCTGGAAGGATACTCTAATGAACTGTTCTAATAGTTTATATTCTATAGGAGAGAATTTGACAATAAACTTATAAACAAATAAGATGATCAGATAATGGTATTAAGGGTTGAATTGTATCCCCACAATATATGTTGAAGTCCTAATCCCCCAGTACCTGTGAATGTGGCCTGATTTGGAAATAGGGTCTTTGCTGATGATCAAGTCAATGAGGTCATTAGAGTAAGGCCCTAATCTAATTTGACTGGTGTCCTTTAAAAAGGGACAATCTGGAAAAAAAGATGGATGGGGGGGTGCCTGGGTGGCTCAGTCGGTTAAGCGCCCATCTTCGGCTCAGGTCATGATCTCACAGTTCGTGGGTTCAAGCCCTGTGTCAGGTTCTGTGCTGACAGCTCAGAGCCTGGAGCCTGCTTCAGATTCTCTGTCTCCCCCTCTCTCTCTGCCTCTCCCCTGCTCATGCTCTGTCTCTGTGTCTCTCTCTCAAAAATAAACATTAAGAAATCAAAAAAAAAAAAAATGGATGTGAATAGAGGGAAGACACGTGAAGAGACACAGGAAGAACATGATTCTTGGCTATCAGGAGCCAGAAGCCAGGCCTGGAATAGGTTCTTCCCTAGTATCTTTAGGGGGAGCCTGGTCCTGCTGACACTTTCATTCTAGCCTCCAGAACTTTTCTCCAATTCTAAGTCACCCAGCTTATGTACTTTGTTACAGCAGCAAACCAATATAATAGGCATGATGAGGAAAATAAGAGAATGATCTGATAGAGAATAAGTAGGGGCAAGGTTGAAATTATTTCAGCTGGGGGATTCAGGAGGCCCTTTGTCAGCTGGCAAACAATCGAGGGTAATAAGCAGGGAAAAGACAGGATCTGGCTTACTTTATATTTATTTTATAAGTTTTAATTTTTATTTAAATTTCAGTTAGTTAACACACAATGTGTACAACATAGTGACTCAACACTTCCATACAACACCTGGTGATCATCACAAGTGAATTCCTTAATCCTCATCATTGATTTGACCCATCCCCCTACCCACCTCCCTCTGGTAACTTGTTCTCTATAGTTGAGAATCTGTTTCTTGATTTGCCTCCCTCGTTCTTTCTTCCCTTTGCTCATTTGCTTCTTAAATTCCACATAGGAGTGAAATGATAGTTATTTAGTTGTGTTTGTCAGATGAGACTAGCCCACAGTCCTCCTACCCCGCCACCAACTTCGTCCTTGTCTTCTCGATCTGATGTACTTAAAAAAAAAACAAAAAACAAAACCTGTTTACTAAAGTATAAAACACATATAGAAAAGGACAAAAATCCTAAACGTACAACTCAATGACTTTTCACAAATGAACACACGCACGTAACCAGCACTCAACTCCCCTCCCCCCATGTCCCCTTCCAGTTGCTACTCACCCCAAGGGTAAACACTACCCTCAGTTCTGACACCATAGATTAGTTCTGTTTTGAACATCATCTAAATGGAATCATATGATATGTACTCAGTGGAGGGGAGGAGGGTGGGGTGATAGACGATTAGGGAAAGGACTTTGGAGTGTGGGAAAGTAAACTTGTCCTGAGCATGTAGTAGGCTCTCAGGCAGTGTTGTGCACCATTTAAGATCTGTGAACGTGAAATTAAAGTGAGACCAGTCATTGATGATCACATTTGATTCACAAGCACCAGGAATGAACAGTGTGTTAAATATAGGGGTGTCCTCAGCAACTGTTCACTGAATAAATAAATAAAAAATGAGTGGAGTATTAAATATTTGGATAGGGGAGGAAGGGAAATAAAGAAGGAATGTGTACCCTGTCTCCATCTTCTTACAACCCATCTGAAGACAAAACACAATTATTTGAGAACAAAGCCATATTTCAACAAGCACAAACATATTAAGCTTTCAACTTAAAGTTATTAATTCTGAAAGAAATGCAGGGTAAAGACATACTTAAAATAGGATGAAGTTAATTTAGGAACGCATTCCTGAAGTTAAGTTCCAGATCACAGTTCAAAAGTGACTAGGTACAAGTGTTAACAAAAAGCAGAGGTAAAAGAAAACTAGTAGATGTTAATAAGCAAGATTGGCAGTATGGGCTGTGTTGTATGTAGTCTTGAAGAAACGGAGAAGGACTTTGGGTTTGGAAGCAGGGATGATAATAATGTAGTTTAAGGAGTAACCTCTTCATGCTAAGCATTAGCAGGTAGTGTATCTGACCGATTGCTGCCATATATCTGCTGCCTGCCTCGTGTCCAGGCACTGTGCTAGTTCTTTTACATATTCATAATTTCCAATATTCACAAACACTCTACAGAGTTACATTTTATTATCAAAATTCCATTTTACGAATGAGGGAATTGAGACTCAGCGTTTCAGTCATTTTTCTCAAAATATCAGTAAGTAAGGAGCCGAGGTGGGATTTGCAGCTAGGTCTGATTCCAAAGGCCCCCAGTTGGTGGTATTTCATTTAACCGTGAATTCCCGCCATCTCCCTTGTGCTTCCCACAGAGGCCTGCCTGGGAATAATGTGGAGCAGCAAGAATGACCCCCAAACATAAATCAGACGACCTACCTCTGCACTTAATCCAAAGTGTTTCCTAAGAGTCCTCCCCACCCTACGCCCACCCCCACCTACTCCCACCCCCAGTTCGCAAATGAGTCTTTCAATTTCTTCAACAGAACAACCTCTTTCCCTCACCAGGGCATTTGCCTGTGCTGCATCTCTACATACCTTGGGAGCCTCTTCCCCTCACTCTTCTTCCCAAGCTAAACCCTTTACATTACATCCTCTAGATCCTCGCTGACACTTCAACTGAGAGGCTGTCCTTGGCCATTCTATGTAAAATAGACCCCTGGTGTTCTCTACTTCAGTCACTTGTTTCCTAATATCTATCAGATTTTGCAATTACCTTGTCAGGTTATTTTCTGATGTCTTTCCCCAGTATTAAGACCCAGGAGGCCAGAGAACTTGAGTCTTGTTTACCTTTGATTTCCTGGAGATGTGCTTTTCAACACAGGAATGTGGCACCTCTGAACTGAAATGTACAGGAAGTGTAAAACTCATACTGGATTTCGAACACTCAGCATGAGAAAAAAAAGTGTAGAGCTCATTCATATTTTTATATTGACTACGTTAAAATAATGTTTGGGTAAGCTGGGTTAAATCAAGGATTAAAATTATTTTCACCTGTTTTACTTTTTAATGGGGCTACTATTTAATTTTTGCTTACATAAATAACATTATTTCCAGGCTCCAGGACAATGCTGCCCGAGGGCCTAGTACGGTGTCCTCTCCTACTTTAATGAGTGAAAGAACCAATGTTAAGAGACCGAATGAATGGATGAATGAGTGAAGAGATACGGTCTCTGCCTTTCATTAGGAAAATGGATATGCCATTTGTCATGGAAGTTAGGAGATCTGGGTTCTGGTCCAAGATTTACCGGAAACACCGTATAGCCTTGGACAAGCACTTGCCCCACTCTGGGCGCCAATTTGCCCATCAGGCAGCTGTTCTCTGAGGTCTGGAAGTGTATGGTATGAGAATATGCGGCGGAGAAAGGCGGGGAAGCCTGGTACAACAGAACTTGTCTTCTGTAGGCTCCAGCCTAACACTAGAGCTTGGGCCGACGAGAGGAGGCAGCAAGAATCACAGACTAGAACCCCCGAGCCCAACGCCGGGACCGCCGGCATCCTCGGACCCACGTCACTGGGGCGCGACGGGGTTGTCCGTCCCGTCCTCGAGGCGGCAGCGGTTCAGAAGGTCCCCTCGGTGAAGGCGAGTGCCGCGCGAACAGAGGGTCAAGCAACACTCGAGTCTCTCCAATGCTCAGTTTTCAGCAAACCACCTTCGGCCGCCCTCCCTCCTTCTTCACCCTTACCCGCTTCAGCAAGCCGGGAGGGAAGAGCCCGCCCCACCGCGTCCAGGGCTGGACCTCAGCGCGGCTGCGCAGGGCACGTGCGCATCCTCGCCGGAGTCCCGGCGATTGGCTGTGACGTAACTTCCGGCGTGAGCGGCGAAAGCCGGGAGGGCGAGCGAGCGAGAGAGCAGGCAGCAGGCAGCAGGCGGGCGGGCGGACGACACGGAGGGAGGGTGAGAGCGAGCAGTGAGTGAGCCAGCGAGGGCAGCCGAGTCCCTAGAACAGCCGAGATTCCTCCCGTCTCTCTGACCCCCTCCCCGGAGCCCACAGCGCCTCCGGTCTCCAGTGGAGCGGACACGGCCCGGCCCGGCCATGGCCTCGTT
Source organism: Cryptoprocta ferox (assembly GCA_028646485.1). Lineage (NCBI taxonomy): Eukaryota > Metazoa > Chordata > Mammalia > Carnivora > Eupleridae > Cryptoprocta > Cryptoprocta ferox. The sequence continues at coordinate 38,190,995 of CM053565.1, forward strand.
GCTGAAGGTGGATCAGGAAGTGAAGCTCAAGGTAGCGGCACCGGTCCGGGCCTCCTTACCCCTCGCTTCGATCCCCGAGCAGTCTGACCGGCTCCCCACTCCCCATGGCGTCTTTGTCTCCCTGGGGATACCAGCTCGGAGCTTCCGCTCGGCTCAGCCCAGCCCCCAACTCCCGGAGATGGCATCGGGGGAGAGGCTATTATAGGGTGGCCTTCTGAACCGAGTCTGGTGGTGGAGAGCCCCGGGGAGACCTCCGCGGACACGTGGTGGACTCAGCACTGTAGGCCAGTGACAGCTGGAAGTCCCCCAGCCCAGGAACGTCCCCGCCTCCGGATGCTATCGCCGCTCTACCCCTACCCTTGGCGTCAGGCCTGCCTGGTATCAAAGGCTGGGTCTGGATGGCGGTTGGCACGTTTGTGAGCTCACACCTCCCCTCTCTACCTGTCTTTTGTTTGCTCTCAAATTCAGACAGCTTCAGACACTGGAGGGAGGGAGGGAGGATGGGAGGGAAGACAGGTGGGTGCTGCCCTTAAGCCCCGCTTCCCTTTCCTGAGATGGAGAAATGGATTCTCAAAAAAATAAAGTATTTACAGTCTGGGGGCCTCTCAGCTTCCCATTACAATTACAAGGTGAGGGGAAGACAGCTGGATTTGGGTCTTTCCATCCTGCTCTTAACCTCTCTTGGCCAGGTAGTGACTTGCTGTTACTGAATTCCTCTCTTTGTTAATTTTAGGTTGATTCTTTCAGGGAGCGGATCACAAGTGAGGTGAGTGCGATAAATTGAAAAAATAAGTGTTGGTTGATAGTTGGGAGTTTCTCAAAGAAGAGATCTGTAGAGAGAGGCCGTCCCACAATTATTAATTGAGCTGTATTTTCCTTCATCTGTAGGCAGAAGACTTGGTGGCAAATTTTTTCCCAAAGAAGTTGTTAGAACTTGATAGTTTTTTGAAGGTGAGAGACCCTTTTCTTTTCTTCAGGTTCCCCAATTTTTTTGGCACTGGCCTTTCTGTCAAATGGGACAAATCATGTGTTGATTCTATTTTGTTTTGTACTGTAAAACACTCTCATTTCTTGCCCTTCAAATGAAATACTTCTTTGTTCATTTTGAAAAGACTAATGTTGTTTTGGGGGTGGGTGTCTCTCTTTCAGGAACCAATCCTAAACATCCATGACCTAACTCAGATCCACTCAGACATGAATCTCCCAGTCCCTGACCCCATTCTTCTCACCAATAGCCACGATGGACTGGACGGTGTGAGTGTCCTGTGTTTTTCCTTTGGATTCTGAAGCAGTAGGTTCTCTATTCTCTGTTCTCTATTTCCTGGTCAGTTTGAACATGAGCAGAGGAGACAGCGGGATTCGAGGGCTCTTAGAGACATGGGCTCTTACAGACAACGATGATTCCAGTACACCCCTTTCCAACCCTGGTTTTCATTTGTAGCATGAAGTGCGTAACCTAATGCTTCACCGTCCTGGAGTGAGTTCCAAATAGGACTAATAGCTACAGCTTCCCTCAACTTATCTGGTCTGTCCCTGTGGCTCCAAGCAAGATTTTTCTTACCCGTTCCAATGTCTTGAGCATTGTTAACAGGACGAGTAGCTCTTGCTATATAACTGTAGTCCCCGCCTCTGCCCTGCATCTGTAGCACCTTGCTCTTATCCGTTGTATGTTCACGTTTTAAAATAACACTGCTAACACTGTATTGTTGTTTGAATTGCTGTCTCATTGATAGAGCTTGCAATTCTGGAAAGCAGAAATTGTCTTAATCATTTCTGTATCCCCAACACCTAGAACTCTCCCTGCTACATGTATTAAGTGCTAAATACATGTTTGTTGGTTGAATATTGTGCTGCTTTGTGGAACCAGAAAATTTGTACATATTCCCTTAATTATCCTCACCCTGCATTGAATGGTTCATTTTTCCTGTTGTTTGTAGTATCCACCCTCCTCCCCTAATTGCTTAATGTGTTCTTTGAAAGGTAAGAGTGTGAATTGCTTTGTGGCAACATTTCCTTAAAGCCCTGTGTGTGCTTAGTGAATTGTGCATAAATTAATAAAACAACTTACGGGGCCAAAGAAGGGATTGGGCTTGCTTGAAGGGTAACTTGTGATGGGGTATGAGTGTCGAGAGCAGGCTAATTCCTGTCTCTGTGTCTTTAGCCCACTTACAAGAAGCGAAGGCTGGATGAGTGTGAAGAGGCCTTCCAAGGTAAGAGCCAGCCCCACCTTACCCACTCCCTGGCTAGCAGCCCTGAGCAGGAGGATTGGTCTGGCGGTCTCCTGGTCAGGAACAGAATCGGATTTTATTTTCCAGAGTTAGCATTCTTAGGTTCTCCAAATATAATCATTATTTAGCACCCCAAACCTAATTTCCCAATAAACAGGGAGGATTTATTGTAGTGTGGACTGCCAAGGGAGAGAGTTTAGAAGTGGCCACACATCTCAGATTTTTCACAGAAGTCCCAGTTTCGTGTTATTTCCTCTTTAGTAATATTGGTACATTAAATCTTTGGAGCATATTTTAATTTCCTTATTCAGATTTTTGGCACACTTAGACACTCCTCCTTTGCTAATCCATACATTTTCTCTTTTTGATTCTCGGTGGTGTCATGGATTGCAGATAGGGTTGTGACATAAAAAAGGTAGCGGTCATAGCATCTCATGGGTCTGGGAAGAAGAGAGAAAGGTGGGGGATGTGAATGTCCTGCTCCCTACCCCAATCATTTGACCTTGTGTCCCTGCCAGGAACCAAGGTGTTTGTGATGCCCAATGGGATGCTAAAAAGCAACCAGCAGCTGGTGGACATTATTGAGAAAGTGAAACCTGAGATCCGGCTGCTGATTGAGAAATGCAACACGGTGAGGCAGGGGCTTGTGACCTATGGGCTGACCCCAAACAGCCTGGCTTGAACTGAAAAATGTTGGTTGTGGGGTGGGAGGTATGGAGGTGATAGGGGAGTTGGCACGTTAAGTATCTTGGCTCCTGTGCTCCTGGCATGTGGCCCAGTGGCATGGATTGTACACTTCATGGCATCAGCAGAAAAGGCAAGGGTCCTCACTTATAACTTTGTTATTTATCATATGTATTTTGGTCCCCTCACCCTCCAGGTCAAAATGTGGGTACAGCTCCTGATTCCTAGGATAGAAGATGGGAACAACTTTGGGGTGTCCATTCAGGTAACGTGCTCGTATTACAAACTGGAGAGGAAGGTTCAGGAGGTTTACCCTCCTTTCCCCTGGCTTTGTCTGTTTTCCCTTTCTCTTTGGTCCACTCTCTGGGTGATGTGGAAGTGACTTGACCCACTTGGTATTTTTTAGGAGGAGACAGTTGCAGAACTAAGAACCGTTGAGAGTGAAGCTGCATCTTATCTGGACCAGATTTCTAGGTAGGGCTGCTTGGGCCTGGCCCAGGAATCAGGGACTGGCGATGTGGCACACTATCCAGGGTCCCCTGCAGCTTCTTTCTCTTCTCTCTCCTTCCAGATATTATATTACAAGAGCCAAATTGGTTTCTAAAATAGCTAAATATCCCCATGTGGTAAGTAAGGGTTTGGGGGTCTGAGGGTGGAGGAGGGAGGAGAGGGAAGCCGTTTCTGGGCAGAGCTGGCTGCGAACGTCTGGGCAGAGCTGGCTGCGAACGTCTGGCCTCAGAAACTAGCCTGTTCTCTGCCCCTCCTTTCAGGAGGACTACCGCCGCACCGTGACAGAGATTGACGAGAAAGAATATATCAGCCTTCGGCTCATCATATCAGAGTTAAGGAATCAATATGTAAGTGACCTTGGTCCCTGCATGCAGTCACCCTGGCTGTTAGTCCGGGGGATCATTTTCTTGCTATGCTCTGGGGGTCAAGACGGGAGGATGGAGTACAGTAAAATGAGTAGGACAAATTCTCATCAACTGAGTGTTGAGAACTATGAAATCATTGAGAGTACATAGCTGAGGATTCCCCTTCTCTCTGTGGACAGCAGAGAGTGCAGTGTAGGCATGAAGGTGTGGGCATTAGAGTCAGGCTTAGGTTGAGAACTGGTTCTTTTTGTAATCTGTGGCCTTGGACAAGTTGTTGAACCTCAAACTTCAGTTTCTTCATCTCTAAGATAGAACTTAGAGTATCTATGGCACCAAGGTGGTTATTAAAAATGAGTGAAATAGGGGCACCTGGGTGGCTCAGTCGGTCAAGCGTCTGACTTTGGCTCAGGTCATGATCCTGTGGTTCATTGGTTTGAGCCCTGCGTCGGGCTCTGTGCTGACAGCTCAGGGCCTGGAGCCTGCTTCAGATTCTGTGTCTCCCCCACTGTCCTCCCCTCCCCCTGCTTGCACTATGTTTCTCTCTCTAAAAAATAAGTAAATATTAAAAAAAGAGCGAAATAGCACATCAAAAGACGGAGTACAATTGTTGGTACATTAGGTGCTCAATAAATGTTTGTTGCTGTGGGGCCTGGGAAGTACCCAGGAATCCCCACGTGTGGGTATTAGGGGAGGCGGTCACCCCTAATTCGAGTTCCGGTGAGTGAGATTGGGATTATGCATGTGATTGCTTAGGGATTTTTGGTGAATGTCTTGTTTCCTTGGGAAGTTGGGATGGAATAAATGTGTGATTCTCTGACCTTTTCTCCCAGGTCACTCTACATGACATGATCCTGAAAAATATTGAGAAGATCAAACGGCCCCGGAGCAGCAACGCAGAGACACTGTACTGAGGCCAGGGCCAGGGCCAGGGGACTCTGTGAGTCTGGCTCAAGACCGACATTGCCTTGGTTTGTTACATGACTATCGTGATGGGGAAACTGGCTGGAAATAGTAATCACACCTCTCTTGTTTTTAGTTAGAGTCTAATGAAACTCTCATGTAGTTCTGTGACGTGTTTACCTCTTTTTTCAGGCCTCAGGAACTCTTCTATTTCCTTCCCTAATACCCCACACCCGACCTGTCCTAATTTCTGGAGAACTCCAGGTTTGTGTGTGCAGGATTTTGGCACAAGAATACTTGTGTTTTCTCTCCCTGCCCTCTCCCTCCTGTGTCTTGAGCTTTGTGTTTTCTTCCTTCTTTGATTAGTTGATTAGAAGCTGAGGGAACTGGAAGGAAAGTGCTAGGTGTTTTTAGGAACTGGAGTCAGGGGGCGACCAGCTTCTCTCCTCTGGCATAAGGTTAGTGTCTCTTGCCACCGTGTGGGACATTGGACCCTCCCTCCCACAGTTTCCCTGGTGATGACTTAGGGTTTCCCATTCACATACATCCCACTTTGAACCTGATCATGACAAGAAACACCTTAGGCCTTCAGCCAAATCCCTAGCTCCTTGAGATGTTTTTATAATTAGGATTTTCACATACACATATGTGTGTGGTATACCCAGACAGAGCATATGCCTTCCTACTCTGTTACCTGATTTCCCCATCCTATCATCTGTGGTGTTGTCCCATGTACCCCACAACCCCCAACCCCATAAACTCTGTCACACACACATCATTCAGAAGGTGATAGTTGTCTAAGTCCTCACCCACTAGGGCTCTTTGTTCTGCTATTATAGCCTCTTGGTGTCCAGAGGCTGGTGAGTTGGAGGAGAGCTAAGAGAAGAGAAGCAGAGGATTTGGGGAAGGCCCCTTTCTCTGTGACTCGGGTCCTTTTGGGCGTTACGGCAAAGGATGGTCCTCTGACTCCTGGCGGCCTCTTCCCAGGCCAGTTGTAAATTGGGGTGGGGCTGTCTGTAGCCGTGAGGGCCAGATGCTGCTGCTCCTGCCGGGCTTTCCTATGGGAAAAATATTCCTCTTATTTATAGTATTGTGCTTCCAAGGAAAGCAGCACCTGTGTGTGTGTGTGTGTGTGTGTGTGTGTGTGCGCGCGCGCGCGCGCGCGCACATGCGCATCGCATGTATGTGAAAATCTGCTGGGCAAGTCGAAACCATAGAAGAGTTGCCTCCTATCTGTCTAATCTTCCCGAGATATCACTTGATCCAGCTTTTCTGTTAACCCTCCTCAAACCCCGACTTTTTTTATTCTGCCACTACTGGAGAGTCAGTATCTGCAGTCAGCCTGTCAGTGACTCTTTCAGTATTTCTTTTATTCTTCCCCTGTCTCCTTGCCTTCAGCCCCAATCACATTTCCACCCGGATGCGTCGTTTTTACTCCCAGAATGCTGTAGAGAAGGAGTCAGGATGCTGTCTTCCCATGAATAGTACTCAGTAACAAACCAATTGCATTTTAGTTGGGCAATGCCCCTACCACCCTCCAGATCCCTTCCAGCCAAAACCCTTCCCTACTCCCACCGTGTGTTTTCTCAGTTTCCCTTTTTGTTTGTTGGATTATTCTGCCCTTACTTCTCACTCTACCACCCTTGGATCGTAATGTAAAATTCTTTTACCATGTCAAGAAATTATTAAAAATGCAGGTACTTTGACCTCTTTCTAAAGCTGCAGATCCTGGTGCGATGCTCTGGTGGCTAGGGACATACCTGTACTCAACGTGCGTGCACATGGGGACACCCACCTCCACATACACCACCAGCCACCCTGTTGGGCATTTTTATACCAATTGAACTCTTTTCTCTAAAATAATGGAAAGACTGCGATTTCTGCCTACCAAGAGGCAGGGGTGGTCCTTCATTTGTGTTCAGTCTGAATTATGTGAAAGTTAGTTCTTCCGGAACCTAAGCTGCTTCTGTCCCTATCCCTTCCAAGATCCCAGCTCCTTCCTCTCTCCCCTGGTGATGCCCATGAACTGCCAGTAGAGGCCACTCTAGTTCCATGTGTGGGGAATCACCTGGTTCAAGGCACACCCTACCGTGTCATTTTCTATACCTTATACTAATTTTCTGCACTGAGTAGTGGCTTAAATTTCTTGAGGAGATGCCAGGGACTCCTGGATTTGGTTTTCCAATGACTTGGAGGGCTGTCTAGGACTCTAGCTGAAATAAAGTTTCCTCAACTTCCACCTTGCAAAGTAGCCTTCTGATATCCAGTGATCCCCTCATTGTCTGCAGAAAGAGATTTGAGATCTTGAACAGTGGAGGAACGTTTGCTGTATTCAGCTTCAGAGATCGGTACCAGTAGCTGACAATTTTTGAATGCCTCCCCTGTGTTAGGCTCTATTAAGCACTTTATGTGCATGGCCGCTTTTAATATTCACGAATCTTGGGTGCTTTTTCCCTTCTTTGTAGGTGAGGACACTGAAACTCACGATAAGTGACTCCTCTGAGGTCCCACAGCTTAGGGACAGGGTGGGCAGGGAGTTGGTGTACAAATCTGACGGCTGAGCTCAGGCGCTCACTGCTTCTGGCCCACTGACCAGATCAGAGGCCTGATATTACAAAGCAAGGGCTTGGCCTTTGGCAGCTGGCCAGGTGCTTCTTGCCGAACTGGGTCCTGGGAATATTGGGGGATGGTGCCTGCTCGGAGGTAGGAAAATGGACAGTTCAGTGCCTGCGTGTAGCACACAGCACTTAACCGGGCATCTGAGATCTGCATTGTGTCTCAGACCTGTTCTGAGTGAAAGGTAGAGCTTACGGTTAATTCAGATGCCCTCGAGTCTAGGCTAAGTGATGGTGATCAGAACTCCTACCAGTACTGCCACCAGGAGTTCAGGGGCAGGGGACAGGCTGTGCACGTGGATGTAGTGCCTGGAGCCAAACCACAGAACAGAAAATTGGAACAGAATTATATAAATTAAGGTCAGAAATTTCCTGTCCAGCCCACAGGGTGGAGTTTTCTCCATTCCTATCCATCCTACTGAATATAAACCCTGATTTGATGTCAGTAAGGGGAAAGAGCAGCTGGTAGGACTCACATTTCAGCTCTCTGAGTTCACCATGAATCTCAAGGTAGTCCTTGTGTTCCTGGCACTGTCCCTCATTACCATCTTTGCCCTGGCCTATGTTTTGCTGACCAGCCAAGGTGGCTCCAGCCAGCCTCCCCGCTGCCCCTCGGTATCCCCCAGTGCCCAGCCCTGGACACCTCCCGGCCAGAGCCAGCTGTTTGCAGACCTGAGCCCAGAGGAGCTGACGGCTGTGATGAGCTTCCTGACCCAGCAGCTGGGGCCGGGCCTGGTGGACGCAGCCCAGGCCCGCCCCTCGGACAACTGCGTCTTCTCGGTGGAGCTGCAGCTGCCCCCCAAGGCTGCTGCCCTGGCCCACCTGGACAGGGGCAGTCCCCCGCCCGCCCGGGAGGCGCTGGCCATCGTCTTCTTTGGCGGACAACCCCAGCCCAACGTGAGTGAGCTGGTGGTGGGGCCGCTGCCACACCCCTCCTACCTGCGGGATGTGACGGTGGAGCGTCACGGGGGCCCCCTGCCCTATCACCGACGCCCC
>CM053565.1:38199792-38262570 GCA_028646485.1 Cryptoprocta ferox
GGGAATGTGGCCAGGGGCCCCAGGGCCAGTGTGTGTGGGGAGGGGAGCAGTGGGCACTGGGCCAGGCAGCCTGGTACCCTCTTCTCTTTCCTTCCACCCCTGAGTTCCCCACCTCTCCTTCCCCCAAGGCCCCTCTGTATGGCCCTCCCTGACACCCCCTCCCTGCTGGGAGCATCCTGAGCCTGGGGGATGGGCAGACACAACTCAGCTTTGTTGGTCCCAGACCAGCTGGGTTCCTGTCCCAGAGAGAATGACCAGTGAAGCCTGGACTGATGGCCAAGCTTTTCCCAGAAGATTCGTGTTTCTTCTAACAGTTTTTCAATCTTTTTGTCTTGTTTTGTTTTTTAAGTAGGCTCCAACCCCAATGTGGGGCCCTGAACTCACAACCCCAAAATCAAGAGACGCGTGCTCTAACCAACTGAGCCAGCCAGATGACCCTAATCTTATTTTTCTTAACAAGATACAATTCACATGCCATTAAATCCATCCTGTTAATATGTAAAATTTAGTGGGTTTTGGTATATTTACAAAGTGTGCAACCATCACCCCTATCCAATCGCGGGGGGTTTTCATCATCCGAAAAAGAAACCCCAGACCTATTAGCAGTCACTCCCTAGTTCCCTCCAACCCCTTCCCAGCTCCAGGCAACCACGAGTCTTTCTGTCACTGTAGATTTGCTTCTACTCTGGACATTTCATATAAATAGACCCGTGCCCTATGTGGTCTTTAGTAATTGGCTTCTTTCACGCAACACCCACTTGTGAAACTGAATTCAAGGCTGAATACGATTCCATTACATGACAGACCACATTTTGTTCCTCCACTTTTCCACTGATGGACATTTTGGTTGTTTCCACTTTATGAATAGAGCTGCTGTGGGGGCGCCTGGGTGGCTCAGTCGGTTAGGCATCCAACTTTGCCTCAGGTTATGATCTCGCGGTTGCCTCAGGTTATGATCTCGCGGTTCACGAGTTCGAGCCCCGCATCGGGCTCTGTGCTGACAGTTCAGAGCCTGGAGCCTGCTTCGAATTGTGTGTCTCCCTCCTTCTCTCTCCCTCCCCTGTTCGCGTTCTGTCTATCTCTCTCAAAAATAAATATATATTAAAATAAATAAATAAATAAATAAATAAATAGATTATTTTAAAAAGCTGCTGTGAACATTTGTGTACAAGCTCTTGTGTGACATGTGTTTTCATTTCTCTTCAGTACTTACGTACCTGGGCGTGGAATTGCTGGGTCATACAGCAACCTTATGCCTAACCTTTTGAGGAATCGCAGGCTGGTTTCCAAAGTGGCTGTACCATCATTTTCCTTCCTTCTTTTCTTCTTCTTCTTCTTCTTCTTCTTCTTCTATTGTGCTAAAGCATATATTACTTAAAATTGACAAATTGACCACTTTTAAATATATGGCTCAGTGTCAGGAAGTACATTCGGAAGCTTGCTGGGGCCTCCCCAGCTCCCCCTCTGCCCTTGGGTCTTGAATTTGAAGATGAGACCTCTGTGGACCGGCTGTTCTCTCAAATACCAGGGCAGGGTCCCCCCACTAGGCCTGTGTCCCAGAACCTAAGAAGGCGCTTCTCTGTCTTCATGTCTCCTTGTTCTAGCACATTCCTTCTCCTCCCTTTGTTCCCCGTCTTCCTCCTTCCCCTCCTCTGGCTACTTCAGCTTCTATTCCCTATTACCTCCCTCTTCACACTATCAGAATAAAAATGTTCCTCCTGTCATCTGTCTACACTGCCAAAAATGTTCTTCTGAGTTCTTGCCATATATATACAACAACCATGTGGTGTGTGCTTTTGAGAGGGGGCAGGATGGTCAAGTGACAGCAGCAGTTCGGGGGGGTTGTGGGTAGAATGATGATGGGCCATCTCTTCCCAGGGCCTATGAGTGATAGTGGCCTCTATTTCGGTGCAACAGCCAGCATGAATGACCAGAATGTCACCGAAGATAGGAACCAAAAATCACCAGGAGCTTGGCCTCCAGGCCAGGAGCTGTCTGGTCAGGGGAGGGCATGCCAATGAGCCAGAGGTGTCCCAGGGAGCGCTGGCCTGACCTGGTCCAGCAATAGCCTCCAGGATCTCCCATCCCCACTGGCCTCCATGAGGAATGGACTGTGGATGGGCATAAATAAGAACTGGAACATTTTCCAGAAAAGAGTATGGGGGCAGGAGTAAGGTGGGGAGGAGGTAGGGCTCAAAGACCAAGCTTTCTCAGGTGCCTCCAGACCAGAGAAAAACATGTGGTATGTGGTGTCCACACCTCTGTTTCTATAGTTTGCCGACTTCTCTTAGTCTCTTTTCTAGAAAAAGGGGTTGTGAGGTCAGGAGGAGAGGGGTTTCCATCCCCAGGAGGAAGCTCAAGCCACTGACCCAGTCCTCAGGGAGGGCAGGCTGTGGCATGAGGATAATTGAGGGCACAGAGATTTGGGTCCAGCTCAGCTCGTGACCAGAGAGAAATGGCAGACCCAGAGCTGAGACACCATGGAAATCTTGTGGTTCCCTCAAGAACTGCCTGCACCCTCAGGCTCAACCAGATAAGCTGGAAAAGAACTAAGTTCTGGCAAAGGGGCCTCCATACAAAGACTAAAAGACAGGGGAGCTGGTGAGGGAAACAAAAGCAAGAGAAACGTAACATAAATTAAATCTCCTATCAGCCCACTGATAGACAACTGAAATACGCATCATGGCGGCCTTACTGCCTTAATGCTTTTGTTTTATTAAAGACTAAAAGTAACCTTATCTTAACAGTAGCTAGCCCCTCAAGGTCCTGAAAGCCTTGATTTCAAATTCTTTAGAGACATATGCTGCCCCTAACCCCCACTAACTTAAAGGTATATAATCAGTCACTCCTCACAACCCCTGTGCAGATTTTTCTGCCCACAGGTCCTGTCCCCATGCTTTAATAAAATCACCTTTTTGCCCCAAAGACGTCTCAAGAATTTTCTTAGCCTTTTGTTCAAGAACCCCATCAGGAGCCACACTCTCAGTTAGAGAACAGCAGCAGGATATGGTGAACCGGGCTCAGATGGGGAAGGGGTTAAGGTAAAGCTGGTTAAAGTAGTGCCGATACTTCTTTCCATTTGTTTCCAGGCTCAGTGATTTAGTGTCTCTTTATCCTTTCAGTCCAGATAATATCCTGTTTCAACTTTCTTGTGTTTTCTTGTGTGAAGAAATTTGGACCAAGATGGGTATAGATGCTCTCAGCTTCCCTTCCCTCACCGCCAAGCAAATGCAGTGGAGGAAGTCAGGGATGCTGTCTTGGCTGTTCCACCTCTGCTTCTCCATGTGCAGGGATGGGGAGAGGGGACTTGTGCCCCCCAGGTTGAGATCTACGTGAAGCACTCTGCTACTGTGGCTCACCTGCTAACCAACGATGAATGTGTGATGGGGCTCCCCATGGGTCAGAGGGGACAATTAGAGCCACTCCAAAGGAGGGTGTGTGCACAGGGAACTCTCAGGAAAAACCTTGAGGCAGCCCCTTCGGATGGCCTTACTGGGAACACACCCTTCCATCCATAAGAAAACAAAAAACAAAAAACAACCAGACCCTGACGAATGTAGCCCAGAGAGATCTAAAGGGTCAGAGTAGCAAAGTTGTAGGGGGAACCTAGTGAGGGGGAGAGAACTTTGGGAATGTGGGCCCTCCAGTGACCCTTGGACCTACAGACCCTACCAAAAGAACCTCGGCCACTGCCACACACACACATGCACACTATCCACATGAGCTGACCTCTTAGTGGCCCTTGCTTCGTGTCCCCACTCCAACACTTGGCCTGTGGCCAATGGCCAGCCATGTTTGCTCTACTCAGGCTCTACAGGAGGGTATCTGCAGGTTTGATAGAATTCCTTCTCCCCATGTCTAGATTCTGTGAAGGGAAATTGATTATGAGGCTTATATCCTAGACATCTGTCCATGGCATGTTTCTCATTCTCAGCAATCTTATGTCTGTGGGCCAGAATATGATGGGGAGACTCCCCCTTTCTTAAAGACCCTCAAGGAAAGTGATGTCTCAGACTTTCCTGCTTCTTCCGTTGAAATGGAGCCAGTATGATGGAGACTACCACGGGTGAGCTTATTTCCATCTGTTGCCTCATAACAACCTTGAGAAACAGATATTTTTATTCCCATTTTACAGATGAGAAAACTAAGATTCAGAGGGATTAGGTAACTTGTCCCCATGTCATCTGGCTAGTAAGCTGTGGGGCTGGGATTGAACCCAGGTCTTCATGGAATTATATCTGACTGTTTTCTCCTGTATCACTGCTCTTCACTGCCTGGCAGGCCTGGTTAAAGAATTCAACAAGGTAATGCTTGAGAAGCATTGTTGAATTTGGCACCTGATCCATGGTAAGTGACCCTCTAAGAGCAAAATCAACACTCAATGGACCAGAGCAGAAATATGCACAGTTGCCTAAAAGCAAAGTTTCTCGACCTTGACTGTGTATTAAATCATTGGCGGAACTTGTAAAACTCCACATACCCAGGCTGGAGTATCAAAATCAAAATCAAATCTCTGAGGGTGAGGCTCAGATATTAGCAGCTTTTAAATTCCCCCCGGTGTTTCTAACATGTATCCAAGGTTGAAAAAACCCTGAGACAGTAGTTCAGTTCCAAGCCTGCCAGAGGAGGCTTGCTATATAAAAATATATAAAGAATGTGTCTAAGATATATAAATAATGTGTTCATTGGAAGGCACAGAAAAGGGGCGTTACAGAGTCTGCCCTGGCACAACAATCTGACCGTGTCTAGCACAGAGGACCCAGCCCAAGGCCAGGCATGTCAGCCCTGGAGGCACGTTAGCCACTTGGATGGAGGCACGAGACCCTGTCAAACCCATCTCATGACTAATTGCTGATTCTGATTCACAGCTCCACGGGCTAGCTTCCCACCACACCTTGGTCATGGGAAGAAAATGGGCAAGTCAATTATACCTCTTGTGTAAATGAGCTAATTGGTATTCTGATAAAAATTGCTTTTGCCTTGACAGTTACTGTAAATGAAGATTAGCCTGCAGGTGTTACTTTGGTAAATTTAGATCTTCCCTGAAAGATGAACCACCCCTCCCCCCTTGGTGATCTGGTAAATCTGGTTTCTGATTTAGTTTCCTCCCTTGAACCTTGGTGAATTCACCAAGGTACCGGGGTGTCCTGGAGACATCAGCCAGACTCTTCTCAATACAACCCACCCAGCCTTGCCTGGACTTCACATCTAACTTCCAGAGCAGAAATTCGCTGTAAACAAATCCCCACCTTCCTTCCCTTCTCCTCCTATAGTTTTCCTTCAGCCAACTGATCCTTATAAATATTCAGAGCTCCTCACTCTCTGCCAGGCATATGAGTTAGCACCTCCTGCCATCATGATGTCCTGCACTCCAGATGCCCCAACCATGTGTCCTTGCCCAGTCCATTCCCATCCATTCACACCTCTGCCCATGCACCCCCTCCTTCCTTCCTCTGGTTCCTTCCTCTTCTGCCTTCCTCCCTTCTTCCTCTGGTGATGCTTATTCATCCTCTAAAACCCAACTCAAATACCACCCTCTGAGCAAACCTAGTTGATTAGTTCTCCCTGGTCTCTCAGTACTTTGGACAGAACCTTACAAAAGAGGTTCACACACTGGAGTCTATAGTTCATTACCTACACATATCTTCCTTCACTCCCCATCTAAGAGTCTGAGCTCTCTGGGGCAAGAACTATGTCCTGTTGGTCTCACTGGCCTGGTGCTCAGCATGGTGTCATGCCCATTATGGGTGCTTCAATACATCTTTGTTGCAATCTGAACAAACAATAACTGTTGTTTTATTCAAATAATTCTTGATCTTGTAAAAAGCCATTTCATATCCAATTTTTTTCCTTTGACTACCTCAGAAAGGAAGGTCTAAGGAAGCCCAGAGATTTTGAGTGAAAAATCACCCTGGCTGTACAGGTTAAGCTGGGACATGGGGCCAAAGGGCGACACTGACACACGCTGAGCCTGAGTATTCCCTCTCCAGATGAGACCTGCCCCGCTGGAATCAACAAGCCAGCAAAGGTCGCAGGAAGAGAGGAGATGGGACAGAAGGGTTTCTGAGTAGGTGTACGTTGGCAGGTATGGAAATCAGTTCCCCATGCTGGGCTTTCCCTGAAACAGACAAAAGAGGCTCAGAGCGTGGAACAGACCCAAAGGAGCATGGGGTGAGAGGGTTAGAGGCAGAGGCTAGGCATTGGACCCCAAAATGCTGTAGAATTTGGCATGCATGTGGGGAAGGGTGTTTCTGAGGCAGCAACTCCATGAGTTCATGTTTTCCTCATTCTGCAACACGGTATAGTGGTTTATAGTGTGGCTTCTAGAGCCAGATTGCTGGGGTTTGGATCTGGTAATTGTGACAATTTGGGCAACTTATTTAACTTTTCTGTACCTCACTTTCCTCACCTGTGAGATGGGGGACAGTAATAAAATCTACCTTAGAATTTTTATGAAGATTAAATGAGTTAATCCACATAATTTTCCAAAACTAGTTCTTGACATAATAGTAAATGCTCAATGAATACTTGCTAGTATTTAATAGTTTATTAACGAGCACCTGCTGGATGTTTCTTTTACTGCATAACAAACCATCCTGAAGCTTAATGGCTTAAAACAACAAACCATTTTGTTTGCTCATTTTTCCATAGGTCAGCCATCAGGGCTGGGCTCAGTTGGGAAGTTCCTTTACTGGAGTTACCTGGGATCACTCAGAGGGCTGCAGATATCTGGCAGATGGACTGGTGCTGGACGGTCTAAGATGGCCTCACTCACATGTCTGATGATTGGGGCTGGCTGTCAGGTCACATGTTACAGCAATGAGTCTCAGCAGACCAGCCTTGACTTCTCCCCTCTGTGGTCCAGGGTTCCAACTGCAGCCCAAAAAGGACAAATCCTAGCGAGCAAATACTTTTCAATCTTCTGCTTGCATCACATTTGCTAATGTCCCATTGGCTAAGGCAGAAGATCAAGCTCAGATTCAAAGGTTGGAGATAAAAACTTCACATCTTGATAGGAAGAGAGGCAAAGTCACAATGCAGAAAGGCATCTGTCAGTGATGGGAAAAACCATCACAGCCATCTACACAGGCTACCAGATCTACAAGTAGAGCTCAGTTCTGAAGGTTGGAAGATGTTTTCTTGGCCCTCGGGGCTCGGGATAGCAGGAAAAATGTTGAGACATATGCAAAACAACTGTAATGCAAGCTTTGAACATGATTAATACCCCAAGATAGAACAGTTAAGTGCTAGGGGAGTTCAGGTCAGTGTGATCCTTTATAGCTGAGGAGGGGTGTGAAACAGTGAGTTGAAAAGGCTTTATTAGCTTGGCCTTGAACATGGTTAGAATCTGGACACCTGGAGATGGGGGAAATTGTACTCCATGTGCAGGGAAGAGCAAATTTAGGAAATCCAAGGTTCCTCTGGGGAATCCAAACCATTTGATATATAACTGGAGCAAGGGGTCTATGAAGGAAAGGTTGGAGACATAAGGCTAGAAAGATAACCTGGGGTCTGATTGTGGGTAAGTTTGAATTTGAACTTCATTTTGGAGGCAATGGGGAGCCACTGGATATTTTTCAGGTGACAAGTGAGAAGAATTGTATTGTAAGAAGGCTCTTTTGGCAGTAGTTTATCAGACGGCTTGGGCTGAGAGTGGGAAAGAGAGTAGGAGATCATTAGGTAAGGGAGGGGCTAGCAGATCTAGGCTGAGAGATTGATGAGGAGCAGCAACAGTAGAAAATATATGGTCAGAACATCAAGGATGACTCAAAGGTTGCCAGGTTCAGTGCCAGGAGGATGGCAGAAGGAGAGGAGGTACACCTACAAAGCAAGAAAGTCTGGAAGGAACTCTTGGATTTGGGGAATGTATGGAACATCCAGATTGTGTCCAAGTGGGTTTCAACAGCATGCTATGGAGGAGGAAGAGGAGAAAGGAGAGAAGAGCTTGCTGGAGCAACACTGAACACAGAGCGGGTGAATGTTTCAAGGTGGCTATCAGAAGTGTCAGGTGTACCAAAAGTCAAGGAAGAAGCAGGAGAAAAGGTCAACCAGCAGATGTGACAGTAAGGTGGTCATGGTGACTTCCCAGTAGAGCTGAGGAGGAGACTGACATTGCACGGGGTTGAGGAGTGAGCAACAGGCTTCCTGCTCTCTGGAATTCAAGGTTGGAGAGATCTCCTGGACTTACATGACCCCAGTGCCACACTCCTTCCACTTCAAACTTTCTAAAGTGAAGGAAATCTTTAAAATCCTAAAAATAAAACAAACACTGTCTTTCCCTTTCATCCTAGAGGAGGGAGGCACGCAAGACTCTCTCTGCCTTTCTCCCTGTCTCCTGCCTGCTAGCCAGAGATCGGGCACTGTCAGGACTCGTGTCCAGGGAGACAGGCGTTGGCGGGACAGACAGCTGTTTACTTCCTAGCAGAGCCCTGCTGTGTTTTCATAGCTCAGAATAGTTCCTTGGCCCTTTCCAGGCCTGGGGGGCGGGGAAACCTCACTGTTTGTTTTCAGGACAATTCCGGGCCTCACCTCTTCCTCTTTCTCTGTATTGTGGTCCTCATTTGGGAATTCTCAGAGGGGGTAAGGTGTGGGTTAAGAGGGTCCAAGACTACTGATTTCCTAATTATCTCCCCCCAGCTGGGCTCCGGAAGAGGGAAGGACTAATAACTGACTGTACAACATAGTGTTTTAGTTGGGATGAAAATTCTGCAGTCATTAAGAAAGAGTTGATTAGAGGACTACAGGGCAGAGCTGGGGGAGAAAGAGAGGGGGAGAGAAGGGGGGGGGATCGCCCCCTCCTCCAACCTACATCTGGGCTGGATGCCAGAGTCTGTGCAGGGAGCTTACTACTACTGGAGATCCAACTGGGTTTCTCGGATTCCCAGTGCCCATCAGGTCTCGGCTGGGCGCTGGCCACCCTGGTGTCTGGAAGGTGCCCAGAGGCGAGTGGAAGAGCTGCCTTCACTGAATACTCTTTCGAACTCTGAAATTTTAAAAACTATGTGACTACGTTACTTTACTTTACTTTTTTTTTTTTTTAAGTAATCGCTACACACAGTGTGGGGCTTGAACTCACCTCCCGGAGATCAAGAGTCACACACTCCACTGACCAAGCCTGCCAGGTGCCCCGTGACTACATTACTTTTGAAAATATTTTAATTAAAAAGATATGAATACATTTATCTTTTCCTTCTGGCTGTAATGAATCATTTACTTCTGTTAGACCATTAAAAGTCAGGCACCACCTCACTGGACCCACTTTCAAAGGAGCACCGAAGACTCAGAATGTTAACACTGAAGGGACAGTGACACAGTCATCAAGTGTTATTTAACTGTCGACAAAAGTAAAACCCAGACAACTCTAGTGACTCAGTCAAGGTCACACAGCTCTTTAATCTTCCTTTGTAATCTTGTCTTTTCCTTTTAAATCTTAGTGATAGCCGTGGGGGTTGGGGAAGTCTCCTGGGCTGCCTACTGGAGCCCTGAGGGTGTTTCTGAGAAACTTCTAAGGAAAACCAAGACCCTCCTTCTGCTCCACACCTCCTCACCTCACTCCACTTCCCACCAGGCTGAGCCCTGGCTGCGACTTGACTTGGTTTCCCTCCCTTCCTTCTTTCCTTGGTTTGAATTCTTTCAAAGAATCCAGTGAGTGGAAGCAAGGGGGGATGGCAGGTTGGGACTGGATTCTCAGCTTGAGTCACATTTCCCGTCTCTCCTCAGACAACCCCTCTTTGCCTCTGAGGTACAGACCAGAACAGAGGGGAAAATGAGCTTTTTGCAAAAAGTTCTGACCACTATTTTGGAGGCTTACTCCCCTTGCGTCTGGAGTGCACCATCAACCAAGTTTAACCCCTGGTGGGGGAGGATCGCTTTTGACGGCAGGAATGTGTCCCGAGGGCTCACGTGATCTGGCACTGCCAAAGGGTTGAAGAAGAGCGAGAGAGAATTGTCTTCCACCTGGCGGTGAGGGGGCTGGTTGGCCATTTGTGGAAACAGGATGTTCTCTGTAGGGAGAAGCAGTTCCTTTGGGGAGGAAGGTTAAGGAAGATGGGGGCAGGCAAAGGATAGTCTGTACTTCCCAGAAAGGTTCTGATGATTCATCGAATGTTGGTAGAAGGCAGACCTTGGGGTGGCAAGAGAAAGGTAGTGAGAGGGGAGTTCCTAACTGTTTACAAAGAAGCAAATGCCCTCCAGTGTTTTTCTGTGGACAAAATGTCCAGCCCATCCTGAGACATGAACCATGCTCTCCCAGCCTGGTCAATAGATGCACAGTTCAAGGTCCTGAAGCTGAACTTTCTCACCAAGCCAGAGATAAGTCAGCCATTTTCACTGGCTGACAATGATTAACCCACCTCTCCCTCCACCTGCTTTTCCCAACATGTTTTTGTAAAAAATGAACTGGGTCACTCCCTTAAAAGGTGACAGCAGTCAAGCCAGCCAGTGCCTGCTGTCTACCCATAAACACCTTCCCCCACTGATCACTTGGCAGGAAACAAAACAAAACAAAACAACAACACCCAAAAAACAAATATAGAAATTAAAAACAAAATAAAGCTATATCTTGAACAGTTTGGGCTGTTACCCTTCAGAGAAGTCTACCCTGCTCAAAGCCCCGGACCAAAACTGGGTTTTGCATCCCTGTTGCAGTGTGCAGACAAGACCCTTGCTAGTGATGGGAGGTAAAGGCATCTCCTTCCTCAACACAGCCCAGAGCCCCAACCAGAATACAGGGCTTTGTTGGAGGTGAAGTCAGAATTTCTTTTTGGTAAGAAATGCAATTTTTGGATGAGGTGTGTGGTGAATTCTGGCTCCTTTTCCTCTTTACTTTCCTGTGGGCTAATAAACTTGTTTGAGTGAATGAGTCAACCTTGTTCTTAGAGAAGAAGATGCCAGGACGCTGGAACCAGCTGTGCTTATTTAGCAGCAGACCAGACTGTACTTTCTGGCCCCTTTCCTTCTTGTTCTTACCAAACCAAGAGCTCCAAGCTTTTGAGTTTCTGTTTGTGGAGAAAGTGCCTGAGGAGTGCCCGACTAGTATACCTGTCAAAAAAGGGCCTCTATAATTTTCCATTTTCATTGCTTCCCAGACTCAGCTGGTCATTTCCCCAGAAGGCTTAGTAAGTCTTGAGTCATCTCCACTGAGGACAAAATAATATGGAACTCACTTATATTTGTGCAAATGGACTCAGCTTTGGTTTAAGGATCCCCCAATTGACATAGCGGTTGAATGCCTGGTCTCTCTGCGCCACTACATTGTCAAGGTCCCCGAGAACACAGGGGATTTAACCCTGAATCCTCAGAGAGCCAGGCGAGTTGCTTTACTCAGGAAATGTTTGTTTAGTTAAACTGGGGAACTTCTTGAAGGGGAAGTTGACGGGAGGTAGGGGAAATGATGGAACCCTGACTCTGGGAGACAAGTCTTCAAATGAGTGGATCCTCACCCAAATCTCTAGCAACTCAAATGCTTTCTCCACAATATTCACCTCAAATACCCACAAGCCCTTTGAGGATCTGAGAACTCTACAATGTCTCTCTTCAGTCAGCTTTCTAGCAGGCTCAGGTCCTTTGAGGCCTCATTTTTATTCTGCACATGATAAAAATTTGCCAGAGGCAGCAGGAAGGAGGAACTGGAGGGTGGAAAGGTAAACACTAGCAAATGGTCTTATGATGTACATAATTGGTCTGACCAAGAGGGTCCCCCTCCCTGTCAGGCAGCCAGAAGGCTGCCCCCCCCGTGTGCCCAGAATGGAGTATCACCTCTATCTCAACTCTTTATCAGCACAAGCATTCTCTCTGTGGTTCTTCCAGAAGGTAGGGCTCTCCACTGGCTCCCCATCTGCTGAGCACATGATGGAACCCCACCCGACTCAGGGTCTCTGGCTCCTAGCAGCCCTGTGTAGATCCAGACAGTGGCCTTTGAATATTTGGTCAGAGGAACTGTCCTATTCACCCTTGGATCACCTCAGACCATAAAAACTCCAGGGATCACAATAGTTACTCAATACTTTTGAGGAAGGCTTATCTCAGCAGAGGGAAGGGGCCATCTCTTCTGATGGGGCCTACTACCTGTGGCCTCACAGTCCTGACAGTGCAGAATGCCCTCCTCCACAACACTTCCAAGTACATGTCCGTGTGCAGTGTCCCCACAGTCACCACCATCCCCATTACCTGCTCTCTAGGCTGGAGGTGGCAGAGTAGGGTTGCTTGGACCAGCAAAGACAATGTGGTCAAGGGCAATTGGAGTTGGCTTGAGCTGGGTGGGAGCCCAGGGGAGGAGGGGACGAAACTCCAGATCATACCTCCTGGATGATGTTTTAATCATTTCCAGCATGGAATGTTGTCAACCTTTGCTACAGACTCATTGGCTCTGAGTTTCTTTTTCTTGTCCCTGACCTACACCTTATAAGGCAATATGGACTTGGTGAAGGGAAATCCGAGCAGGTTTTGAAAAGCTTTATTCCCAATAGCTCTAATCTTTGAAAATGTCAGTCCATCACCTGATTCAGCCCCCTGCTCCATTCAGAGTTCTAGGTGACCCAAGTGTGTGAGGTTTTGGTCTGTGCATAGCTACACAATGATTTCTGCTCATGCAGATGAGCAAGTAACATTGTTTCTCATAACTTGGTACTTGTTACTTTTATTTATTCTTTGTCTATATCTAGGGCTATAACAATATTGTATTGACTTCCTGGTGACTATTTTATACATATATAAATATAAATAAAATAAAATATATAAAATATTATATAATATTATAATCTCCAAGTACAAATGAAAGAAAGCTCAAAATACAGAAGCCCCTCAGGGAGATACTAATTAAAACCATAATAAAATATTACCTTACGGGGGTGCCTGGCTGACTCAGTCAGAGGTGCATGCAACTCTTGATCTTGGGGTTGTGAGTTCAAGCCCCACACTGGGTGTAGAGATTACTTAATAAGTAAATACTTAAAAAAAATCAGTATGGCCAACTAATCTTTGACAAAGCAGGAAAGAATATCCAGTGGAATAAAGACAGTCTCTTCAGCAAATGGCATTGGGAAAACTGGACAGTGACCTGCAGAAGAATGAACCTGGACCACTTTCTTACACCATACACAAAAAGAAACTCAAAATGGATGAAAGATCTAAACGTAAGACAGGAATCCATCAAAATCCTAGAGGAGAAATCAGGCAAAAAGAGGTTTTTTTGCTGCAACTTCTTAGTAAACACATCTCCAGAGGGGCGCCTGGGTGGTTCAGTCGGTTAAGCTTCAGACTTCGACTCAGGTCATGATCTCACGTTTGTGGGTTCGAGCCCTGCGTCGGGCTCTGTGCTGACAGCTCAGAGCCTGGAGTCTGTTTCTGATTCTGTGTCTCCCTCTCTCTCTGCCCCTCCCCCTCTCATGCTCTCTCTCTGTATCAAAATAAATAAAACATTAAAAAAAATTTTTAAATAAACTCATCTCCAGAGGCAAGGGAAACAAAAGCAATAATGAACTATTGGAACCTCATCAAGATAAACCTTCTGCATGGCGAAGGAAACTATCAGCAAAACTAAAAGGCAACTGATGAAATGGGAGAAGATAATTGCAGATGACATATCAGATAAAGGGCTAGTATCCAAAATCTATAAAGAACTTATCAAACTCAACACTCAAAAAACAAATAATCCAGTGAAGAAATGGGCAAAACACATGAATAGACAATTTTCTAAATAAGACATCCAGATGGCTAACAGACACATGAAAAAAATGCTCAACATCACTCATCATCAGAGAGATACAAACCAAAATCAAATGAGATACCACTTCACACCTGTCAGAATGGCTAAAATAAACAATTCAGACAATGACAGATGCTGGCGAAGATTCGGAGAAAGAGGAACACTTTTGCATTGGTGGTGGAAATGCAAACTGGTGCAGCCACTCTGGAAAACAGTATGGAGGTTCCTCAAAAAATTAAAAATAGAACTACCCTACGATCCAGCAATTGCACTACTAGGTATTTATCCAAAGGATACGGGTGTGCTGTTTCAAAGGGGCACATGCACCCCAATGTTTATAGCGGTGCTATCGACAATAGCCAAAGTATGGAAGGAGTCCAAATGTCCATTGACAGATGAATGGATAAAGAAGATGTGGTATATATATACAATGGAGTATTACTTGGCAATCAAAAAGAATGAAATCTTGCCATTTGCAACAACATGGATGGAACTAGAGGGTATGATGCTAAGTGAAATTAGAGAGAGACAAATATCATATGACTTCACTCATATGTGGAATTTAAGATACAAAACAAATGAACAGAAGGGAAAGGAAGCAAAAATAATATAAAAACAGGGAGGGGGATAAAACATAAGGAATTCTTAAATATAGAGAACAAACTGAGGGTTGCTGGAGGGATTGTGGGAGGAGGGATGGGCTAAATGAGTGAGGGGCATTAAGGAGGACACTTACTGGGATGAGCACTGGATATAATAGGGGATGAATAACTGGATTCTGCTCCTGAAATCATTATTGCACTACATGCCAACTAACTTGGATGTAAATTTTAAATATAATTATTTATTTATTTATTTATTTATTAAAAAATATATCACCTTGCACCTGGCAGAATGGCTAAAATTTAAAAAATAATAAGAAATAGCAAGGGCTGGTAAGGATGTGATGAAAAAAGAACTCTCATGCCCTGTCGATGAGAATAAATTAGTGCAGCCACTGTGGAAAATAGTATGGAGTCTCCTCAAAAAATTAAACATAGAAATACCGTATGACTTGATAATTCTAATAATTCTACTACTGGGCAATTTACCCAAAGAAAACAAAAACACTAGTTCAAAAAAACATACACATCCCTATGTTTATTGCAGCATTATTTACAATAGCCAAGATATGGAAGCAAACCACTGTCTATTGATAGATAAATGGATAAAGAAGACACACACACACACACACACACACACACACATATAAATATTACTCAGCCATAATAAAGGATGAGAACTTGTCACTGGTGACAACGCAGATGACTTACAGGGTATTAGGCCAAGTGAAATAAGTCAGACTGAGAAAGACAAATATTATATGATTTCACTCAGAGATGGTGGAACCTAAAAAACAAAACAAAGGAATAAACAGACACAAAAAGCAGAATCAGACCTAAAAATACAGAGAACAAATTGATGGTTGCCAGAGGGGACGGTGGGGGGGACATGGGTAAACTGAGGGAAGGGGAATAGGAGATACAGGCTTCCAGTTATGGAATGAGTAAGTTATAGGGATGAAAGGTGCAGCATAAGGAACATAGTCAATGACACTGTAATAGCCTTGCATGGAGACAGATGACAGTCACACTTGTGGTGAACACCGCATAATGTATAGAGATGTTGAATCACTATGTCGTACACCTGAAACTAATGTAACATTGCATGTCAGCTACATTCAATATATTTTTTAAAAAATAAGAAAGCCCTTTTCCTATCCCCAGTCACCAATTTGCTGGTGTTTTTATTTAGAACCATATATTCATCACACTGTTTTTGCAAGAACACACATTCATTCTACTGCTTAAATTTATGTGTTAAAACCCCTAAGGTCCTAACTTGAAGGACATTAAATGAATTAATCAGTGCATTCAAAGATGACTCTTTTCCTGCCCTAAGAGATTCAGAGCCAATACTGGGAAGAGGGTTTGATCTCCCAAACCAGAAGCACCTCACAGACTCTATGCCGTTAAGAAAGGCCCAGCAAGGTGATGGCTCCCAGTACAATAGAACTTACTGTATTTTAAAAGGAATACTCTTAACAGATGATAGCTAGAGTGCCAAGACTTTTCTTTGTCCTCAGATAAGTGCACTTGCAGACAGGGAATCAGGATCTTTGCAAGAGTCATGGCAGATTTAGACTCTGTCCTGTGTCTCTGGCTGGGTTTCAGAGCCGGGAGAGCAGCCCCTGCACTATCAAGCAGCATGCCAAAGTTAATCATTGGCCCTGACAAGTACATGGCAGATCAGGCTGTTTTTGTGTGCCTGTTTTTCTATTTTACGTAAATCACCCCGAACATGTTTGCATCAACCTACTGGTGATGCACCTTTGATCAATAGATTTTAGACAAAAGTGGTTTTTGAGTCCAAAGATCAGGGCTGAGTTGACCTGCAGACTGGATACAGGGTGTATAAAAACAGGGGCAAGGCGCAGGCTGATAGCAGAGCAATCACCACCAAGACTGTAATAACTGCAAGGGCTCAGCTGAAGGCTGCCTGAGGGGCCAGGGAGTAAGGATGGAGAAAGGAATGAATGTTCTTCATGACTTTGGGATCCAATCAACGCACTACCTCCAGGTGAATTACCAGGACTCCCAGGATTGGTTCATCTTGGTGTCCGTGATCGCAGACCTCAGGAATGCCTTCTATGTCCTCTTCCCCATCTGGTTCCATCTTCGTGAAGCTGTGGGCATTAAACTCCTCTGGGTAGCTGTGATTGGAGACTGGCTCAACCTCATCTTTAAGTGGTGAGTAAGAGCCAGACAGAGAGGAGATCGGCAAGGGAAGAGGCTGGCATTCTCTCTGGAAATGTCTGTCCATCGGAAGTTGCCTTCTCCATGCTATTTGGGGAGCTACAGGTTACACCCCTCCTGACTTTGGATCATCTACATAAAGAGGGAAGACAGAGAAAACCCTGTCAATGAACTGAAGATACAGGCAAGGTTATTTCATATGGATGGAAGGCCAGCTGGACTTAGTGAAAGATCTGAAATTCTAGCCTATAAGCAAAG
The DNA here is from genome assembly GCA_028646485.1 of Cryptoprocta ferox. Taxonomy (NCBI): domain Eukaryota; kingdom Metazoa; phylum Chordata; class Mammalia; order Carnivora; family Eupleridae; genus Cryptoprocta; species Cryptoprocta ferox. The sequence goes on from CM053565.1 coordinate 38,216,551, forward strand.
AAGTACAGTTTTATTACTTTGAGGCAGAATAGGTAATGTAAAGATAGATGTAGGAAAGAAGAAAGATGATGTATGAAAACAGGAAGCATGTAGATAATTAAAAAACCTATTGCATGCAGAAATGAGAAGTAACCCAGAGAACTGGGCTCCAACACTTGTTCGGCCATCTACCAGCTCTATGTCCTGGGCAAGTCAAAGCAACTCTCCGAGTTTCTGTTTTATAATCTGTAAACTTAGGTTATCTCCGGGACCTTAATAATAATTATAGTTAACATTTATTGAACATTTAGTAGGTACTGGGTCATGTGCCAAGTGCTTTTCTATGGGATGGTTACTACTATATTACAGATGAAGAAACAGGCACTGAGTTAAGCGACCACAACTAGATCAACATAGTCAATGGCAGAGGCAGCATTTAACCCCAGGCAGGGTGGTTTCAGAGGCCAGGCTCTTAAGAACTATGTTATATTCAGTGCTGATGAATTGAATCTCTCTTGGGGAGCAGGAGGAAGCCCTAATTTTAGCATTTGTCAATTTCTACTGTGTATATATATTCCAATTGGGGCCACTTTCAATCTACTGATGAGTCAAGCTTGCAAAAATCCTAAATATTTCTTAGTGGTTAGCCAGTACTAGCTGACTCTAGAACATTACTGGTGTGGCCTCTATTTCCTCATCTAGAAAATAAAGAGATTGGGCCAGCTAAGACTTTTAACATCCTTAAAACTATCTATGTCTACTGTCAGGTGATTCTGAGACCCTTTTAGCTCTAATATTCTTTGGCCATAAACAATAAAAGTCCTTTAGGAGTAGGGAAAAAAACTGTCATGGAGCTCAGAGGCCCAAGGTGTACTGATGTGGTTGTGAAACTTCTGTTGGAAAATCTAAAGTTTTGTCTGTAATGTCCCCTTATTCAACAGCATGACCCTAAAGAGTGAAGAGTTACTTCAAACATCTGATCTCAGTTAAAGAACCATATATTTTCTCTGAGGTCAGAGTTAGTGGCCGTCTCTGATTTTGGTGAAAAATTACTATTCCATCTCTGGAGTGGCTGACCTTTGACACCTGTTTCCACAATGAAAAACTATCTAGCACTTTTAAAGGGGAAGTGGTTTGTCTGAGATGCCCTGTTCCAAAGCAGAGAGGATGCAAGGCAAGCACTTGAAGCTATATATGTCCTTACATAGAGCAATTCTTATGACAAGGAAGCCAAGTCTCCTGAGGGTGCTTGTCCCTAGTATGCTGGGGCCCATTCTCTGATGTCAGAGGAAACCCAAGACTCCTGGAGGCCTGACGAAAGAGAATAGGGACCTAGAAAGATATGTAAGTCCAAGCTGCAAGCTAATTCTGTATGCATCCTTCCAGGCAGATTCTTAGTAGGGTTAAAAAAAAAAAGTCATTACTATCCATTATAATCCATTACTATGGATTTTTAGGATCTTGGGTTTGTTTATTTCTGTTTGAACAAATAATACATTCAAATATTCAAAATTCAAAAGTTACATAAAGAATGTACCAGAGGGGCGCCTGGGTGGCTCAGTCGGTTGGGCGTCCGGCTTCGGCTCAGGTCATGATCTCGCAGTTGGTGGGTTCGAGCCCTGCATCGGGCTCTGTGCTGACCGCGAGCTCAGAGCCTGGAGCCTGCTTCGGATTCTGTGTCTCCCTTTCTCTCTGACCCTCCCCTGCTCACGCTGTCTCTCTCTGTCTCTCAAAAATAAATAAAAAACATTAAATTTAAAAAAAAAGAATGTACCAGAAAAAGTCTCCCTCCACTATCGCTCTCCAGCACCCAGTTCTCCTTCTTGGAGAACTAAAGCTAACAGTTTAGCTTTCGGTTTAGGATCACACAAACCTTCTCCTCAAACTACTCTCTCTTCTCAAAGGTGTGGGCTTTGAGCAAAAAAGGGTTCTTTCAGTCACTCCATACACCAGGTCTGCTTTTTTTACAGGATTCTCTTTGGACAGCGTCCGTACTGGTGGGTCATGGACACCGACTACTACAGCAACACCTCTGTGCCAATAATAAAGCAGTTCCCAGTCACCTGTGAAACTGGACCAGGTGAGAGTCCCAGCCCCTGTAGAGACGGAAGCTGGGTGCATCTTGCATATTGTGGACACCTATCAGTATTCATGGTGGATGAAGCTGTCTTTGAGGGGACCTGAGGAGAGCCACTCCTTCAAGCTTTAGTCATGGTCTTCAACTGGGTACAACTCCATTTTAATTCACTTCAAGAAGGCCTTCTGAATAACATATTACTGCTACATTAGAAATCACCTAAGAGGGGTGCCTGGGTGGCTCAGTCGGTTAAGCAGCTGGCTTTGGCTCTGGTCATGATCTCATGGTTCGTGGGTTTGAGCCCTGCATCGCGGGCTCTGTGCTGACAACTCAGAGCCTGGAGCCTGTTTCAGATTCTGTGACTTTCTGTCTCTGCCCCTCCCTGCTCATGCTCTGTCTCTCTCTGTCTCCCCAAAATAAATAAATGTTAAAAATAAAAAAAAAAGAAATCACCTAATTTTTACAGAACATAAATAGTTAGTCCAGAGAGTCAAGGGCACTCTCAAGGGCAAAGGGCTCATGAGAGTAACTGCATTATGGTCCTTTGTCCAGGGAAAGGAAAGCGATAGAAGCCCGTGCCCCTGGCTATCTTTCCCCGAGGTCTGGTCAAGTAGATCTATCTTCCTGAGCTGACTGTCCAATCCCACACTGTGCTTGTACTTTACTAGTTACAACCAGACAGTTATTGTGAAAGCAAATGATAGATTTCCTTTTTCAGTAGGTAATGGAATATCCAACCCCTTGGCTCGCCCTTAAATCTTGGTGCTAGCATCCTTTCCTCAGGGACCCTATCCCTGACTCCCAAACTAAGGCATGGACCTTAGTTATTTGTTCTCATAAACCCTTTGTTCACTTCAGAGCATATTCATTCATTCAGATATTATCTATTGAGCACCTACTCTGTGCCAGACACTGTTCCCGGAAGTTGGGGTACCTCAGTGAATAAAACAGAAAGATTCCTGCCCTTTGTGCAGCTAAAATTTGAATGGTGTGCTATGTGTGTATGCATGCAAGTACAGTATACAAAACCATAATACATAAGTAAAATATATAGGACATTAGAAGATGATAATGAAGAAAAAGAGGAAGAAGCATAGGAGGAGGAGGAAGGAGCAGCAAAGAAGGAGAAGGAGGAGAAGGAGGAGAAGTTTGGGTGGATGGATAGAGGACATGCCCTAGCAGTCTCCCAGATGGAGACTTATCACGTTTAGTTCTTCTGTTCATCTCTTCCTTCCCCTTTAGGAAGTCCCTCTGGTCATGCCATGGGTACAGCAGGTGTATACTATGTGATGGTCACATCCACCCTCTCTATGTTTCGGGGAAAGAAAAAGCCAACCTACAGATTTCGGTAAGAACCCAGCACTGGGGTGTGGGTGGTGGAGGGCAGGAAGTGACTCTCTCTGTAAGCAACACACCACTTGCTATTCCTCACATTCCCCACACCTAGCCCACCCTGTCTTGGGTTGGTACTGAGCAGAGTTGTGGCATTTCTGCCGAGGGCAAATATTAGAGTCATAGAATGTCAGGGTTGGAAGGGACCTGTGAGAGCAACCCCTAATTTTACAGATAAGGAAACAAGGCCTAACATGGTAAAGGAGCTTCTCAAGGTTAGGTAGTGTAGTAGTGGCAGATTTTATATAAAAACCCATTTCTGTACCAACCAAAGAGTCACCTTGTCCAGGTTAAAATAGAACAAGAATCATAAGACATTCCTATTACAGTGAATTCTGAGAATGCAGTCACTGTGCAAACGCTTAATTATCAAATATAAAATAGTTAACATTCATATATGTAAGGGTTCATGACGTGACACCAGCATCTCTGACTTTTTGAGTACGGGCTTCAGTTTACAAAATTCCACTGACTGTACCTAAGTTTGCCAGGCTCTAATGTTCCTGCCAGAGCTGTTCTTTTTGCTGAAGGATCTGTATCTGGGTTGTGTTAAGATCGCCTCTTTCGTTGCAGGTGCTTGAACATCATTTTGTGGTTGGGATTCTGGGCAGTGCAGCTGAACGTCTGTTTGTCCCGAATCTACCTTGCTGCTCATTTTCCCCATCAGGTTGTCGCTGGAGTCCTATCAGGTATCAGCTGCTCTGGCCGTCTCCCTTCCTCCCCCTCCTATCCCATGTCTCTCAAACCGGGACAAAATCCCAGCATTCCAGCCATTGCCTGGGCATAACCTAGATGCTGTTAGTATTTCAGCGGGTTGAAAGTCAAGGGTGGGCAACTTGAAACTATTCATTTCTATAGGAGTGCCCAGATCTACACAATTAAATATGCTTCAGAAAATTTGCAATACATCAAGTTAACTTACCCTATTGAATTAACTTGAAATTTCCTTACTTTAAAAAAAAATTGTTAATGTTTATTTATTTTTGAGAGAGAGACAGACAGGCAGAAGGGAGCAGGGAGGGGCAGACACTGAGAGACACAGAATCCAAAGCAAGCCCCAGTCTCTGAGCTGTCAGCACAGAGCCCGACGTGGGGCTCAAACTCACAAACTGGAGGATCATGACCTGAACTGAAATTGGACACTTAACCAACTGAGCCACCCAGGTGCTCCTAGATTTCCTTACTTTTTATATTATTTATTTCTTACTGGTCTTCGAATGGAAATGGCCCCCAGTTTAGTTTTAAGGGAATCTACCAAATTAGCGGTGTCCTAGAAAAGCTCTTTATTTGGGTAAATTAATTTGCAAACCCACAATTGGTTGTTTTTGTTTTTTGTTTTTTGTTTTTTTTTTTTTAGGTTCAGAGTTTTTAATACAGATGATACTTGAATGATGCAGGAATTAGGGGCATTGACAGCCCCTGCCCCACACACATATTGAAAATCCACATATAATTTTGACTCCTCAAAATTTAACTACTAACAGCCTACTGTTGACTGGAAGTCTTACTGATAACATAAACGGTTGATTAGCACATATTTTGTATGATATCCAGCATTCTTACAATAAAGTAAGTTAGAGAAAAGAAAATGTTACTAAGAAAATCAGGAGGAAAAGAAAATACATTTACATTACTGTACTGTATTTATTTTTAAAAATCTGCATAGAAGTGGACCCTTCTAGATCAAAAGCAAGGGTCAACTGCACTTCTGTTTTCTTAGATCCCATTAATAAGGGGCCAAAAAGACTGAGGTAAAGCGTAAGAAATAATTTCTTTACTTTGTGGGAGGTACTGGAATATAAGGCGTCAGGGAAATTGTAAAATTTTCCCTCTGCAGATGGGTAAGAGCAGAATAGAGTAACATTACAAGAAGAGTGTTGAGTATAAGGGAGTTAACAATTTCTCGACAGCCATAATAGTAATGTAGCGTTTAGTACTGGGTGCCATGTTTGAGGAAGAGCCCAGAAGCCACGTTATATGAAAGACCTAAGAATGTTTAGGTTAGAGAGGAGAAAAACTGTCTTCAAATGTGTTAACAAGGCTCTAGATTTACAACTTAATTCCTATAGAAAGAACTGAGACCAACAGATGGCATTAGAGGGGGCCACGTTTCAACTTAGCACAAGGAAGAACTTTTAAAATAATCAAATCCATTCAGGGGCACCTGGGTGGCTCAGTTGGCTGAGCTCCGGCTTTTGATTTCAGCTCAGGTCATGATCTCACAGTTCCTGGGATCGAGCCCCAAGTGCAGAGCCTGCTTGGGATTCTCTCCCTCCTCTCTCTCTGCCCCTCCTCCACTCATGTTCTCTCTCTGTCTCTCTGTCTCAAAATAAATAAACATTTTTTAAAATGTTTAAATGTTTATTTAAAATAAAGATAAAATTTATCTTTATTTTATTTTGAGAGAGACAGAGAGTGAGCGGGGGAGGGGCAGAGAGAGAGAGACACAGAATCTGAAGCAGGCTCCGGCTCCGAGCTGTCAGCACAGAGCCCGACATGGGGTCTGAACCCACGGACTGCGAGATCATGACCTGAACCAGAGTCGGATGCTTACCCGACTGAGCCACCCAGGCCCCACAATAAACATTTTTTTTAAATCGAATCTATTCAAAGATGAAATGGGTTGCCAAAATGGGAGTGAGCTTTCCATACCTGTGGGTATTCAACTAGAAATATGAGGACCCCCAACAGAAAACATGCATGGATTAGGAGAATGTATGTGTCATGACTCTTCCATTTGAAAGAATCTATGGCTGAGGACAGACTGGAGTTACATATGGGAACAAACCAGGTGACCCTCTGTTCTAACATCTGTGATTTAATGCCACAATGGCAGAATGGATATGTCACCCATTGCTCCAAACCCACCCATAGCTGAAGGTTCAGAGTCTTCCCCTATTTCTCACTGCCATTCTTTCTTCCACTCAGGCATTGTTGTAGCTGAAACCTTCCGCCACATCCAGAGCATCTACAATGCCAGCCTCAAGAAATATTTTCTCATTACCTTCTTCCTGCTCAGCTTTGCCATTGGATTTTACCTGCTGCTAAAGGGGTTGGGTGTAGACCTCCTGTGGACACTAGAAAAAGCCAAGAGATGGTGTGAGCGGCCAGAATGGGTCCACATTGACACCACGCCCTTTGCCAGCCTCCTCAAGAATGTGGGGACCCTCTTTGGCTTGGGGTTGGCTCTCAACTCCAGGATGTATCAGGAGAGCTGTAAGGGCACGCTTAGCAAGTGGTTCCCATTCCGACTCAGCTGTATCGTGGTCTCTCTCATCCTCCTACACCTCTTTGACTCTTTGAAACCCCCATCCCAGATTGAGCTGATCTTCTACGTCCTGTCCTTCTGCAAGAGTGCTGCAGTGCCCCTGGCATCTGTCAGCCTCATCCCCTACTGCCTTGCCCGGGTCCTGAGCCAGCCGGACAAGAAGTCTTTGTAAAGGATGTGGAGTCTTCGGTATTCAAAGTCAATGACTGTGCTAACAATTGAGGATGGCTAAGATCTTCTGCCAGCCTGTTTTGAAGCCAAAGGTGCTAGAGTCAGCTGAGAAAGCCTTGTCTGTTAAAAGTTGGGTCGTTCTGGATTTTTCCCTGAAGACTTGCTTGTTCTTCTTTTAGACATACAAAAGCAAGACTTCCAAGAAGGGTCAGCTCATAATCCCAGGTGGGGGATCCCAGCTGAAATTTTCTACTGGTCCCCATCCTTACCCAGATAAGGGAAAGGAGCAGTGAATTTGATAGGGAAAGAAGGATGATTAAGGAAGACTTTTTAGGATCTTACATATCATGCAATTGATGTTAAACAATATCTAAATGGCTTTGTTCATATTTGAATCTTTAGGTAAGGGACTCTCAATAGTGGGGGACCAACTTAAAGTCTAATTATAGGTAGTTAGTGAGGTAATTATGTTTCTTGTATTTTTCTATTATATACTTACAGTCATTGTATTTACGAGGCTTTCTGAATGACCACAGTGACCTAGATTTGTACTAGGTCGGAGCATTCAGGTATAGTCAGCTTCTCCTCTGTCACACTAGATTTTCCTCCTTGTTAGCCTAGCTCTGCTTTCCCTAGAATTTTCCACTAACCCCACATCCTGCCGGATTCTCAGATGCCTAAAGGCAACTCTGGGTAGTTTGGTATGGTTTAGTTAAGTTCTGAAATCTTGGGCAAAAAGGTGAGGAGAAGGCAGGGAGAGACAAGGATTCCTCTCTCCAGAAGGTCACTCCAATGTTACTTTTGATTCCTAGAGGGTAAATATGACTCCTTTCTGTATCCCAAGCCAACCAAGAGCACATTCTTGGAGGAAAAGCCAACTTTTCCTTGCCTGTTCTTCAGTCTCAGTTGACTTGCAGAATATGCCCTAAAAAATGTTAAAGTCTATTTATTTGAGAGTCCTTGTTTGTGCTACTAATTATATAGTTCACCATATATTACCATTCACACCAACCATCCTGGTCATAACATCTTTGAAAAGAAAAATATATATGTGCAGTATTTTATTAAAACAACATTTTATTTAAGCATGAAGTCTTACTGATTACTATATTTTAGATGCAATGTGATCTGAAGGTTCTAATTCTGGCTCAGCTAAATTTCTAGCTCTTTCTCTATTTCCCTAAACAAATAATTTAGTTTCTGTGTACCTATGTTTTCCTTTTGGATAAAGAAAGTCTTGGACTGGCCAGGACTCTCAGTAGAGCTGGGGGACACACGAAGTGTCCACGGGGGCACAGATAGAGTTGAGTACATCAACATAGGTACAATATCATTGGCCGAGATTGAACATTAGTTCAATCAGCATGAGTTGTTCTAAGGGATCAAATTGCAACTTAAAGGCAAACAGGCAGGATCATTACCAAACTAAGCAATCAGGGGATGTAAGTCATAGCAGCAGAAAAAGACAGGGGAGACTCTGGAATCCAGTAACCCAGCAGCAGGAAGCAGCAGGGTTCGGTGTTATAGTTAAAGAAAGTCTAAACGGAGCAAGTCAAAGCAGCAAAGAATGTTCAAGAGGCTACTTCAGTTTTCTCCCCTAAGTGATCTATTTCATCCTAGGTACAGGGCGCCTCTTCCAAAGGCCTGAACTCATGAGCATAACCCTGGATCTACTGAGAATGAAATCTGTTCACTCACTTCAGAACTTTGGAACGTGTATGTTTAAGAAAGTTGAGTCTTCCTACTGGATTTGGTTTCTTCAAGGGGGCACGAGGCCCCTCAGAGACTCTAACTGTCTTACCAAGGGAGAAAGCGTATGGTCTTGTTTTCTTTAAATTGAACCCCACTGCTCAGACATGACCCCGAGCCTTGATGATTTATTCATTCTCAGGGACCAAGTCCAGGTCCCTTGCTTCTGGCAGAGAGTAAACAATGCCCCTGCCCCTGGCAGATAAGGACACATAATAGATAAAATTTATTTGGTCTATTTACTTACTCTATGTCAGGCTCTGTTCTATGCATTTTATTTGTACAAGTAATTCACTTAATTCTCCCAACATCTCTGGGAGGTGGGTGCTATAATTTACCCTCACGTTACATATGAATAGCATAGAGAGGGTAGGTATCTTGCCCAGAATAAAGAAGCAAACCAAACTGTCTTAGGGCGCCTGGGGGGTTCTGTTGGTTAAGTGTCCGACTTCGGCTCAGGTCATGATCTTGTGGTTCACAAGTTTGAGCCCCGCTTCGGGCTCTGTGCTGACAGCTCAGAGCCTGGAGCCCGCTTCGGATTCTGTGTCTCCTACTCGCTCTGCCCCTTCCCCTCTTGCACTCTGTCTCTCTTTCTCTCTATCTCAAATACAAATAATAAAAACATTAAAAAAAAAAAAAGAACTAAGCCATCTCACTGCAGAGTCCATGCTCCATCCTGTAGCCTCCTCACGCCCATGGATGCCGGTAAGGCTGGCGGCTGTTTCAAGCCATCCTTCAGATGCCAGATACAACTTTAATTCAGTGCAGGGAATATTTGTTTTCTTATGGTCAAAGGAATTCTAAAATTTAGAGTGATCCTCCCAGTGAGCTAGAATTAGTTTGCAAGTATGAATATACCATATTTCAAAGGCAATTTCACAAAATAACTATTCAAACAGGCATAACCACATTAGTTTAACTAGCCCTTTCTTTAAAAAATAAAGTTGGGGCACCTGGGTGTCTCATTTGGTTAAGCGGCCAACTTCAGCTCAGGTCATGATCTTGCAATTTGTGGGTTTGAACCCTGCACTGGGCTCTGTGTTGAAAGCTCAGAGCTGGAGCCTGCTTCGGATTCTGTATCGCCCTCTCTCTCTGCCCCTCCTCCATTCCTGCTCTGTCTCTCTCTTTCAAAAGTAAATAAACATTAAAAAAATTTTTAAGAGTTTTTTTTATTTTTTTAACATTTATTTATTATTGAGAAACAGATAGAGACAGAACATGAGTGTGGGAGGGGCACAGAGAGGGGGAGACACAGAATCCGAAGCAGGCTTCAGGTTCTGAGCTGTCAGCACAGAGCCCGATGCGGGGCCCGAACTCACAAGTGCTGAGATCATGACGTGAGCCGAAGTCAGATGCTCGACCAACTGAGCCACCCAGGCACCCCTTAAAAAGAGTTTAAAAGTCATGCTCAAACTATTTGGTCAGACAGTAAGTGGCTTACTATTTCCATAACTGAGATAGAATAAGAAGACATTACCACAAATAACTTTTGGTATAGATCTCTGTACAGGGGTAGAAAACAAAGAGATGCTGTCTGTGAGGACTTTTCAGGTCAGAGAATCCTCAAATACATGATTGCTGTCTTTCTTTGGGATGGGCAAAGTCGAGAAACGAACAGTATCAAAGGCTCTGTGAATTTGTGATGGAAAAAAGCTGAGCAGAAAGAGTGTCTGCCCACGATCAGTTCATAATAGCCAACAGCCAATGCATTAGCACATTCTGATCACGGACCACCTGTCCAAGTTACAGAGGTATGTTTGCTTTAGAAATGACTTTGTGGGGGGACGCCTAGGTGGCTCAGTCTTTTAAGCATCAGACTTTGGCGCAGGTCATGATCCCCCAGTTCGTGGGTTTGAGCCCCACATCAGGCTCTGTGCTGACAAGTCAGAGCCTGGAGCCTGCTTCGGATTCTGTGTCTTCCTCTCTCTACCTCTCCCCTACTCACACTCTGTTTCTCTCTCAAAAATAAAGAAACATTAAAAAAAGAAAAAAGAAAAAGAAATAAATAAGAAATGACTTGTGAGTCCTCAGGATGGAAGTGAATGTAAGTGACCAATGACAGATTTGAACCAAGATTCACGTCATGTTATAGAATAATTTGATAGATTGTTCTAGCAGAGTCTATCAGTTTTGAAGAGGTACATTTGGGGATCACGCACACAAACACAATACGATTGTATTATTGCCCTAGGAAAACAGACCTGTTAAGAAAGTGTAGCTTCTGCTGCCACGGGCAGTGCCACCACACCACAGAGAGACTGCAGACTGAAGGCTTTTGTTCTTAACAAAATTTATAATAGTTTTTTTTTAATTTGTAACAACTTTATTGATATATAATTCACCCTTTTTTTTTTTTTTTGAGAGACAGTTCCTGAGAGAGCAGGGGAGGGGCAGAGATAGAGGGAGACAAAGAATCCCAAGCAATCTCCATGCTGTTATCACAGCCAAAATCAAGAGTCAGATGCTTAACCAACTGAGCCACCCAGCACCCCTAATTCACTCATTTAAAGTGTACAATTCAATGGGTTTTAGCATATTCAGAGAATTGTACAACCCTCACCACAAATCAATTTTAGAACCTTCTTGGTCACTTTGTAGAGAAACCCTGTACCTGTTAGAAATTACTTCCATTTACCCCCCACTCACCCAGCCCTACACTATCACTGATCTACTTCCTGTTTCACAAATCTGCCTGTTGCAGACATTTCATATCAATAGAATCATATAATATGTGACCTTTCGTGCCTGACTTCTTTCATGGAATATGATGCTTTCAAGCTTCATCAGTGTCATAACATGTATTAGTACTACATGGTACGGATATACTAAATTTTGTTGATACATTCATTAGTTGATGATATTTGGGTGGCTTCCACTTTGGGGCTATTATGGATGCTACTGCTGTGAACATTTGGGCACAAATTTTTGTGTGGATGTACGATTTCTTTTCTGTTGGGTACATACATGGGCGTGGAACTGCTGGATCGTACGGCACCTCTCTGTTTAACCTTTCAAGGAACTGCCAGACTGTTTTCCCAAAAGGCTCAGCAAGGGAAAGTTTTACAGTGTTTTTGTTTCTGCCATCTCTTTGGATTTATGACTTCGAGAAGCGTACCCTGTACAATAGCTTTGTCTAATTTTTACTTTAGAAGAGTTTCACGGCAGGATTGGTGAGGGGCTCAGATTTTACACGCTGAAATGTCAGTAGGTTCTTGCTACTTTTGTTGGCAATGGCTTTATTGTGCCAGCGTGCATTCCAGGATCATTTCATTCGAAGACATGTCTGGATATTTGAAGTTCCAGTCAATTGGCTGGTTGGTTGTAACTGGTGGTTTGTCAGAGTTTGCTGACTCGTTTCCTGAACACCGTTACTGTAACTGCTGAATGAATTATTAATATTTATTGATCGGGTTCTAGAGTAATCCCTGAACTAGGGCAGATGCCTTTAAGGCCTATATGTGTAAATAAAACAAGACAATATCATTTGTATCCAAGGGTTTTTCAAGAGCCTCTTGAGAACGGAAAACACCCTGGCCAAATAGGCTTCAGATGACGTTGTTAAGGAAAGAATTGACTAGAAATGGTATGAAGCAGCCAACAGGAGTCACTTCCATTAGAGAACCAAGAACCTAATTAATCTGGAAGAGAAACTAGCAATTGTCTAGTCTGGTGATGGGCAACCCAAAACCCAAAATCACTCTTCAGGTTGAAAGATTAAAAAGCTGCCTCTGGAGCAAACAGAAAAAGCAGAAACCCATAAATACAGAGAACAAACTGGTGGTTGGCAGAGGGGAGGTGGTGGAGAGGTGGGTAAAATGGGTGAAGGAGGGAGTGGGAGGGACACGCTTCCAGTTATAGAACGAATAAGTCAGGGGGATGAAAAGTATAACATAAGAAATATAGTCAATGTTGGGGTGCCTGGGTGGCTCAGTCGGTTAGGCGTCCGAAATTGATTCAGGTCATGATCTCACGGTTCGTGGGTTCCAGCCCCACATTGGGTTCTGTGCTGACAGCTCAGAGCCTGGAGCCTGCTTCAGATTCTGTGTCTCCCTCTCTCTCTGCCCCTCCCCTGCTCGCACTCTGTCTCTCTCTCTCTCAAAAACAAATAAACATTAAGAAAAAGGTGGAAGGAGGTGTATGGGTGCCTTAGTCAGTTAAGCATTCGACTTCGGCTCAGGTCATGATCCCAAAATTTTGTGGATTGGAGCCCCATGTCGGGCTCTGTGTTGACCACTCAGAGCCTAGAGCCTGCTTTGGATTCTGTGTCTCCCTCTTTCTCTGACCCTCCCCCACTTGCACTGTCTCTCTCTGTCTCTCAAAAATAAATAAACGTTAAAAAAATTTAAAAAAAAAAGAAATACAGTCAATGTTATTATAATAGTGTTATATGGTGGGACGCCTGGGTGACTCAGTCAGTTAAGCAGATGACTATTGATTTCAGCTCAGGTCATGACCTCACAGTCCTGGGACCGAGCCCAGGGTTGAGCTGGGCTCCGTGCTGACAGTGCAGAGCCTGCTTGAGATTCTCCCTCTCCTTCTGCCCTTTTCCCACCTCAAAATAAATAAATAAACTTTAAAAAATAGTGGTATATGTTGACGGATGGCAGCTACACTCGTGGTGAGCATAGCATAACGTATAGATTGTGGAAACACTCTGTTGTACACCTGAAACTAATGTAACATGTGTGTCAATTATACCTCAATAAAAAATTGAGGCACCTGGGTGGCTCAGTGGGTTAAGTGTCTGACTTCGGATCAGGTCATGATCTCGTGGTTCATGAGTTCGAGCCCCGTGTCGGGCTCTGTGCTCATAGCTCGGAGCCTGGAGTCTGCTTCAGATTCTGTGTCTCCCTCTCTCTCTCTCTCTCTCTCTCTCTCTCTCATTCTCTCTCTGTCCCTCCCCCACTTGCACTCTGCTTCTCTCTCTAAAAAAATAAACATTAAAATAATAATAATAATATAGGTAAAAAATAAAAGAAAATAAATAAATAAAAGAAAAAGCTGCCTCTGGGTTACTGCTTCTTCATAGAAAAGAAAAAAGTGGGGCACTTGGGTGGCTCAGTCAGTTAAGCGTCCGACTTCGGCTCAGGTCATGATCTCACGGTTCGTGGGTTCAAGCCCTGCATCGGGCTCTGTGCTGACAGCTCAGAGCCTGGAGCCCACTTCCAGTTCTGTTTCTCCCTCTCTCTCTGCCCCTTACCTGCTCATTCTCTGTGTCTCAAAAATAAATAAAATATTTTTAAAAATTTTTTTAAAGAAAAGAAAAAAGTCTAGGGGCGCCTGGGTGGCTCAGTCAGTTAAGTGTCCGACCTCAGCTCAGGTCATGATCTCACTGTTTGTGAGTTTAAGCCCCACATCTGGCTGCCTACTGTCACGCAGAGCCTGCTTTGGATTCTCTGTCCTTCTCTCTCTCTGTCCCATCCCCATGCTTTCTCTCTTTCAAAAATAGACATTAAAAATTTAAAAAAAAAGAAAATCGTTTATAAATATTTTTATTTTTCCTGAATGAGCCCTTTTTTTAATTGCTCACTATTAATCCTATTCAAAAAAAATTTTTTTTTCATTTCCTAGATACAGAAATTAAGGCCTAGAGAGTTAAAATAGCTCTTCTAAGTTATGTAAGTAACCTGTCCTCAGGTCTCCTGATTCTTAGCAGAGAGCAGTCTCCCCTTCGCCCGTCTCCTGCAGTTACTTGGGCTGCTATGTTAACACGCAGCTGTTGAAACAGAAGTGAACGGCATAAATAAACACCAGAGCCAGCTTATTTGAACCTGAACCAGGGTTGTTAACCAAATGAAAGCCATGGCTACAATAAGCATGCTCAAGGTGGCCTGTTCTTAATTATGGTATGCACTCTTCTCCGCCTCTGCTCTCAAAAATCTTTCCAGGGCTGAAGTGTAGCTATGACAAGAACTATGGAGTTTTAGGGTTTTTTTTGTTTTGTTTGGGGAGGGTTTGTAGCAGGAGGGTGGTTTTCCAGCCAGCGCATTTCAATATTTTTCTTTCTTCTCGCTTCCACCTTTTGCTTTTCGCATTCCACGGTCATTGCCTTCAGATCAGTTGGTAGGACTGCTCTGGTTTCGGCTCCAACACAGAATTGAGAATTCCAATCCTTTTATTAGCTGCGTTACTTTCTACCCAGAAGCAAAAAGAAGAAAATCTAACTCCTTCTCCTCCATGGTGAGCTGCTTGGGCTCCTGGATTGGGGCAATGTTGTCAGAATTCCATCTTCTCACTTCCATCTTCCCCACTAACCTTCTCCTTAACCTCAGCCTATTGGTAACGCTGCCACTGACCCCTGCCTGATCACCCTTGTGACAAACGCAAATGAGCCTTTTGAGAGAGGTAATTTGGCCTAATTGATTTAATAGGCCAAGTAGCATAAATCAGTTTTCTTTATTTTGGTTATGTCTTTAGACTGCCAGGGCTCTCCTTACCCATCCATATCCCCAGCCCCGAAATACAATGACTACAAGGAAACGACAATGGCATTGTCTCTCCCGAAAGACTTCAGTGAAACCCCCAAGGACACCCTGCACCAAACCTCCAAAGGGTTCCCTCCTTTAGGGAGCTTTGGGTGAGGCTCCCTCGCTCCTGACAGGTATCAGAGTTGATTCAGGAAAAGCTGATGCAAGCAGCCCATCTTTGATCTGGCTCTCCAAGCTTTGCCAACAGGCTCATTCCATGCTGTGGCCGCCAAACTGTTATCAACAGAACTATGCCCTCTCTCCTACCTACAGTGCCCTGCCCAGGCACAAAATATGCTTCCAAGAACTCCCAAAGGGTAAATGACCCCAAACATAATGTTTGTCAGACTGGTGAGTTAATTCCTCAAGTTGGGGGATGGCTGGACTTAACCCATTTTAAGAAAATAAAAGACTTCGGGCGCCTGGGTGGCTCAGTCGGTTGAGCATCCAACTTCAGCTCAGGTCATGATCTCACAGTTCGTGGGTTTGAGCCCCACGTCAGGCTTTGTGCAGACAGCTCAGAGCCTGGAACCTGCTTTGGATTCTGTGTCTCCCTCTCTCTCTGCCCTTCCCTGCTCATGTTCTGTCTCTCTGTCTCTCTCTAAAAAATAAATAAAACATAAAAAAAAAGAAAAAGAAAAGATCTGGAGAGGATTCTTCTACTCTTTCATTTGAAAGAATTCAAAATTTCCAATTAGTTACAGGTTTTCTTTGGGGGTGCCTGTAATACTCAATCTTTGAAGAAGATGAATCAGGAAAGTAATTTGATGAAAAGTAAGAAAGTGCTGGAGAAGAGTTCAATGAGGGGAAGAGTCTCCCTCAAATTTTATTTGGGGCTAAGCCTCTTGGGAAACAAGGGGCAGAGAAGATGAAGCTGGAATGTTCCATTGTCTTCATCAATAGAGGATAATCTCAAGCTATTGCCCCAATCTCGTTATTTCCACACAAAATATCTCATAAACCAAAACCAATGGTTCTCAACTAGGAGCAATTTTGCTTCCCAGATGACATTTGGCAATATCTGGAGACATTTTTTGGTTGTCATAATTGGAAGAATTGCTACTGGTATCTAGCAGGTAGAGCCCAGGCAGGATGCTAATCATCTTGCAAGACACAGCCCCCCACAACAAACAATGATTCTCCCCCAAATGTTCATAGTGCCAGCACTGAGAATCCCTGTAACAGACCAAAGAGAAAAGGAGAATCAATCACAGTTTACCCGAAAGAATTTTCTCCAGCGAATGTTTTTCAACTCAGCAAAGGGCCCGCTGTGCCAAGCAGCCCCTCCTCCAGTCCCGTCTGAAATGGGAGATTTATCGTGCTCAATTTTTGTTTTAATTTTATTTAATGTTTATTTATTTTTGAGAGAGAGAGAGAAGACAGAGTGTGAGCAGCGGAGGGGCAGAGAGAGAGGGAGGCACAGAATCCAAAGCAGGCTCCAGGCTCAGAGCTGTCGGCATGGAGCCTGATGTGGGGTCAACGTGGGGCTCGACTCACATAATGTGAGATCATGACCTACTCCCTACCTGACTGAGCCACCCAGGAGCCCCTATTGAGCTCAATTCTAACATCTTTCCCTCCAACAAGGTCAACTTGTTAAAGTAACTGGAGTCGTATCTGGGTGCCTCGAAGTAAAACCACCCTTGATTCCAGGCTTTTTGCTGAGACCCTGAATCTGAACGTGTTCTACGTATCCACAAATGTGGCCATCATTAAATACAGGATAAAGGTATAGATGGATTGAGAGTTTTAGCCGGAGAGTGAAATGAGTGAGGTCTGACAAGGAGCCACCTAATATAAGACTTCAGTAGACAAACCGCACTCACCCGAAAATGCTCTGGATGTATTTAACATTGTTGTCAAATCACCAGGGAGAGGAATGAGTAAAACAAAACACATTCTTAAATGGGCAAACAAAGAATGTTGTTAAGACACACTGCATAACTCTGGTGCTTAACTCCTCAGAGTTTGGGCTTGATTTATTTAAAGAAGGCAGAAGAGATGCTTCTTCTGCTGTTTCATTGCTATAAAACTCAGTGCTACCAAACTCTGTGTCCATTACTATTGGTACAAACTCCTGTTTTGTTTTGTTTTTTTTAATTAAAATTTTTTTCAATGTTTATTTATTTTTGAGAGAGAGAGAGACAGAGCACGAGCGAGGGAGGGGCAGAGAGAGAGGGAGACACAGAATCCGAAGCAGGCTCCAGGCCTCTGAGCTGTCAGCTCAGAGCCCGACTCGGGGCTCAAACCCACAAACCACGAGGTCATGACCTGAGCCAAAGTCAGACGCTTAACTGAGTGAGCCACCCAGGCGTCCCTTAATTTTTTTACTTGCTAATGAAAGGAATACAAATTGGATTGTGTTTTACTGCACAAATTAAGATTGAGAAAGGAAAACATTCAATCCCAGGCCAAATAGCCTTCTGAGGATGATGTTAAGAATCCATTAGAAAAATTGATTTTAAGTGATATGTAAAGTTTAACTAATAATAGTCCATTCCAGTGCATATGCTTCCTTGCTTTCTAGTGGTTAAATATTAACTCATACCCAAAATAAATTATTTTTTTAAAAAAGCACCCTGAACTTGCCACAAATACTTATCCATCTCCTTCCTGTTTTGTATAGATCCTTGATTTCACGTCCTCTTAGCTTCTTGATGATTGTCCAGTTTCCCACTCTGAATTCTCTGCATTCCCAGTATTTTTAAAAAGAAGTGCCAGGGGTGCCGGGTGGCTCAGTCGGTTAAGCGTCTGACTTCAGCTCAGGTCATGATCTCACTGTTGATGAGTTTGAGCCCCAAAGTGGGCTCTCTGCTGTCAGCGCACAGCCTGCATCGGATCCTCTGTTTCCCTCTCTCTCTCCGTGCCTCCCCCTCATACTCTCTCTCTCAAAATGAATAAACATTAAAAAAAATAATAAAAGCGCCAGTCTGCTGTAGGCCTGACACCGTAATAGTAACTGAAGAATTGGTGTTACTTATTTTTTTTTGTAAATGTTCCTTCGGCTTCTCTGATTTATTCTGGCTTCTGAAATCTAATTTCCTCCTCTCTCCCCGTGAAAAAAATCGGTCCCTGCCACTGGCTGCTAATTTGGTGAGCCCTCAGCAAGGTCTGAGGATTGATCTACCAGGGGACAGTAGACGGATTTCAAGCAGGTTTTTACACCCAGCATGTCTTTTTCATACGCGCAGCTCTCCAGTCCTTCCTCGGTGTCTCTAGATTCTATAATCTAGAATTCCAGTTTTGGGAATATACCCCAAGGAAATAACCCAAAGCCAAGAGCTGTGATACCAGAGCGTGGCATGCCTTGCCACAGAATGATGAAGACTTTCTGCTGCAAAACAAAACCTATTGCTTGATTTATATCATCACCATCTACTTTATATGTTTACATAACTGTTTTAGGCTCAAAATGACCAGACCCCAGCATGTCCTGCAATAGATACTGCAATTCACATGCAACTTTACAGAAGACGTATCAAACTCATGTCTAAACTACATTTTTCCTTCCTCAAAACTCACGTCCAGACTTTTTTCCACAACACTCGTTTTACATAGCTGTAAACTTTCCGTTTGGTGTTCTTTGTCACTTAAAATAATTAAATCTACACATTCCCCAGGGCCAGCAGACCCTGCATTCCTGTCATTTAAAATTGTTCACTGGTGTCCCCTCACGTCACTATACTGCACTTTGCTCAGCCGTTCCCTTATTTGGCATTCGGATTACTTGGATTATAAATAGCGGCACAGGACCATCTTTGCACAAATTACATTTTTTCCCTTTTGGGTTATTTCCTTGGGGTATATTCCCAAAACTGCTATTCCTGGGTCAAAGGTTTGAAAAGTTTCGTAGCTCTTGTTACCCACTGCCAGAATATTCTCTAGACAGACTGGGGTATATTGGAGCACTTCAACTGTTTAATCCGGTTTCCCACGATACACAGTAAGAGTAACCTGTATTTAACTTCTCATACTCTTCAGTGAAGGAGGGAGTTACACATTTCAAAACAAAACAGAAGCCAAGACAGCAGCACTCTTTCTGTAGCCAGAGATGAGCTCTTTGAGGCTAACTTGGTAAAATGTACGCCACGAGTGCTGGCTGAAATATCTGTATTCCAGGCAGAATAGAAAATGAACCCAAGGTTCTGTGAAGTACCGTCAGCTCCTATCTGAAGCTGAGTAGTTTCCGGGAGAATTTAAAGCTGGCAGGTGACAGGTGATGAAGAAGACTTGGTGAGGAGGGTGGGGAGAGAGCTAGAAAATAAAAAGAAGGGACGTGCTCTCTTGTTATTGCCGTCTTTGTGGTGATAGCACCAGCACAGAGAGAAATAAGCTGGTTCTGAGCCTCGGAAATTCAGATTATTTCCCCGCTGAAAGTGACTTCTAAGAATTGTGATGCTTGAGGACCTTGGTATCCTCAGTTTAAGAATCAAAACCCAACCAAAACAAACAAACAAAAAATAACCCACTGAGTCATCCTTGCCAACTGATTCCTTGAGCTAATAATAGTGATGATAACGATGGTGACCATGCACCCAAGTACTTACTATGTGCCTGTCACTTTTCTAAAGGCTTTATACACATCACTCCATTTCATCCCCCCAACTTCCACTACTATCCCCACTTTACAGATGAGAAAACAGAATCAGAAAGCTAAGAAACTTCCCTGAAGTCACAGAGCTAGTGAATGTCTGAGCCAGAGTCCAACCCTGATGATTGACCACCATTCCTTGTGCTTTGACCACTGCAACCGCACTGCCTCAGGTGTGGCAATAGAAAGATGACTCAGAGATGACTAAATGATGCACTAGGAGGGGCACCTGGGTGGCTGAGTCGGTTGGGCCCTCAACGCTAGGTTTCTGCTCAGGTCATGATCTGACGGGCTCATGAGTTCAAGCCCCACATTGGGCTCACACTGGCGGTGCAGAGCCTGCTTGGGATTCTCTCTCTCTCCCTCCCCCTCAAAATAAATAAATAAACTGTAAAACAAAATTTTAATGATGCACTAGGATATTCAATCTTATTTTCTTTTAAAAACCTCTGAATATTTAAGGGCACCTGGCTAGCTCAATCAGTAGAACATGTGACTCTTAATTTCAGGGTCATGAATTCAAGCCCCATGTTGGGCATGGAGCCTGCTTAAAAAAAATAAAATAATAACTTAAAAACACTTCTGAATATTTAAAATTATTTCTGCTTCCTGTCTACTCATCTGAATTGAAACAATTCAAACATGTCTTCTTTAAATTTCTCTGTGCCTATAATGATCAAATATGATTTTTAAATGCCTAAGAAAGACTGAATGGAAATGTACCAAAATGTCTACCGTGTCTAAAATGTCCACCTATCTTTAGGTGGTGGAATCCTGGATATTTTTTCTTCTTCCCATGTTTCTATTTTTCCTTAGTTGTTCTATAATAAGCATGTGGCATCTTTTTTTCTTATTCTGTGTTTTTTAAAAATTCAAATCAAAATGAAGTGCAATGAACCTCTATATACTTCATCTGAATCATCAACTATTCACATTTTGCCATCTTTGCCTTATTATTCTCTTTCACTGTGTGTGTATATATATATATTCTAATTTTTTGATCAGTCACTTAAAGATAATTTGCAAACATCATGACTCCTTACTGCTACAAGCCTCATGTATTTTCCAAGAACAAGGAGATTCTCTTACGTAACAGAACATGTGTTCTTTTTTTAATCCAAAAAAACCCTCAGTTTTAAAAAAACAAATAACAGTAAGCTAAGGCAAACTAAATATTTTCTGTTTCATTACCATGCACTGCAGGTTAAATGGCCTTGACTTGCTCACTGAAGCTCTCTTATCCTGTCTAATCCTTGTCTACATGCCCACCTATACCCTATCTATGCTGGGGAACTTTCCAGAACACTCTTGACTCCTTGACATCGGTGAGCCTCAGTTTCCTGTCACTGTGATGAGTGTCTTATTATCAATCTATGCGCTTCTGTCTTTCTCTGAAAGCCAACAAGTTGTTTATTTATCATAACACTTAGATTAGTTTCAAGTTAATATCTTCAAGTTAATATCTTTATTACTATAATGGAATTTTTTTTAGTTTATTTATTTTGAGGTGAGGAGGGACAGAAGGAAAGAGAGAAAAAGTCCCAAGCAGTATCTGTTCCATCCACACAGAATCTGACACGGAGCTCATCCCATGACCATGAGATCATGACCTGAGCTGAAATCAAGAGCCATGCACTCAACTGAACGAGCCACCCAGACGCCCCACTGTAATGGAAATTTTAGAACCCTAAAGGTTTTTAATTATTTTTTAATAAAATTTCTTATAATTATCACTTAGGTAAAGAGTGTCCCTTTTTCAATTTAATAATTTCTCAACTAATGTATTCATTTAACTAGTATTTATCGAGGATCTACTATATCCTAGGCATTGTTGGAATTAAAGTAGCTAGCACTTTTGAGCAATTAGTATGTCCCAAGGACTTCACCTGAATACCTGAGTTAATTCTCACAACTATCTCCATTCTCGTTTTCCAGGTGGGTAAACTGAGAAGTTAAGTGATTTGCCCAAGGTTGCACACCGAGCCAGAATTCCGACCCAAGCGGTCGCCTCTGTCCAGAACTCGTGCTCACAGGCACCAGGTAATACTGCTGGGGGTGCC
The DNA here is from genome assembly GCA_028646485.1 of Cryptoprocta ferox. Classification (NCBI taxonomy): domain Eukaryota; kingdom Metazoa; phylum Chordata; class Mammalia; order Carnivora; family Eupleridae; genus Cryptoprocta; species Cryptoprocta ferox. The sequence continues at coordinate 38,238,305 of CM053565.1, forward strand.
TTTGGGGAGGCTCGTTTGTGGGGTCAGCAAGAACGCCAGCACTTGTTAAGATAGCAGAGATGCCTGCCTTCGATGGGATTGGTTGCGGTCAAGGGAGAAACCCAAAAGGCAGTTCCATTTTCTCCATTTCCCCTGCTTCTGGACTCGAGCAGTCAAAATAGATAAAGCAAAAAAGTATGCTTCTGGGTAGGTAATTATTTCCATAAAAACTGACAGTGGAGTCTTGACCTCATTTAACTTGGCTTCCAGGATATTCTTGGTGTTTCTACTCCTAGCCACTCCTCCTGTCTCCTTTGCCAGCTTGCCCAACCTCCTTCACCCTGGGTTTCAACGTCTCAAGGACTCAGGCTCTGTTTCAAGCCTCTCTTCCCTCACCTCCTGTCAAAGCTTTAAACTACGGTCTGCTCTGTGTATCTTCTGTTTGCCCCTTTTGCTTCCTGCTCTGGACTCTGAAGGCTGCCCTGGATGGACTCCATCAGGCTCCCTTTCCCTAGGCTTCCATTTGGGTTTGTATGAGAAATACAAACAAGGGACCAGATGGAGAGTGAGGCCAGGGTATTCATTCCTGAGGGGTCACTGAGCTATGGACGGCGTCCCTTATGGAAGTCCACAGCTACTGGTAGGCCACCATGTAGCTCTCATTCTGGTTTCCAGTAACCCCTCAGGCCTGGGGAGGAGTCATGAGAATGGGCTCCTCCCCACTCCCCACCCCACCCCCCGTTTGCTGGCCCCAGGATGCTGCACCCTTTTTAATCGATTTCCTTCCACCTTCCCCACACTTTTATTAACAACACCTTTCTTACACTCTCCTCAAAGTATCCAGCTAGAGGATGGCTTGTGTTTCCTGCAGGGCCTCTGCCTAACCCCCAGTGACTCCCAGATTAATATCCCCCATCCAGACCAATCTCCACTGTTTTCCAGAGCTGTGCATTCAACTACTCATTCAACCTCTCGACTTGGATTTCTCACAGGTGCCTCAAACTCAGAACATAGGAGCCTGGTGTGGTAGAGTAAGAAATACATACGGTCTTTGTCCCCGGTTCTGGCACTGAGCTCCTAAAACCCTTGGAATTTCTAAGTGATAAGAATGATAAAGGTGTCTCATTATTCATAACAAACCCCTTTGAACCACACCTGAGTTTAGGTTAATGAGGTGACTTTTGGAAAGCACCTAAGGATAGATGGCCTGGGGAACGAACCACGTGATTAGTGGGTTGGAATTTGCCACTACCCCTGTGACCTCCAGGAAGGGAAGAGAGACTGGAGATTGAATCACTCACTAATGGCCAATGATTTAATAAATCGTGCCCATGTAATGAAGTCTCCATAAAACCTCAAAAGGACGGGGCTCGGGGAGCTTCTGGGCTGGTGAACTCGTGGAGATGTGGGGAGAGTGGCACCCAGAGAAGGGGGGAAGCTCCCCGCCCTTCCCCCATATGGTGCCCCATGCGTCTCTTCCATCCGGCTGCTTCCGAATTATACCTTTTTATAACCAACCGGTAATTTAGTAAGTAAAATATTTCTCTGAGCTCTGCGAGCCACTCTAGCAGATTAATCCAACCCAAGGAGGGAGTCCTTGGAACCTCTGACCTACAGATCCATAGTCTGTCAGAAGCACAAATGACAGGGGCACCTGAGTGGCTGAGTCAGTTGAGGGTCCAGCTTTCCATTTTGGCTCAGGTCATGATCCCGGCGTTGTGGGATGGAACGCCCCTGAATAGTACACTTTAAATGAATGAATTTTGGGGTGCCTGGGTGGTTCTGTCAGTTAAGTATCCAACTTTGGCTCAGTTCATGATCTCGAGGTTCGTGAGTTCGAGCCCCGCGCAGGGGTCTGTACTGACAGCTCAGAGCCTGGAGCCCGCTTCGGATTCTGAGTCTCCCTCTCTCTCTGCCTCTCCCCTGCTCAAGCTTTGTCTCTCTCTCTCTCTCTCTCTCTCTCAAAAAATAAACATTTAAAAATTTTTAATGGATGAATTTTATGGCACGTGAATTTATATCTCAATAAAGCTCTAACCAAAAAAAAAAACAAAAAAAAAAAACCAACAATCTTTATATGATTTCCATGCGCCGGCTCCATCTGCCACCTCACCTCCTCCTTGCATGACAGCCTAGCTTCTCCATGTTCCCCTTGGCCTCCACTGGACTTCTGCTCAGACCTCTTCTCACAACTGTCTCCACATTTCACATGGTAGATCTCTCTGCAGTCCATATCGCATTCTCAAGGAAACCTCCTTGCTCTCCAGCAAGCCAGTTAGTGATTATCTGAACCATGTCTGTCTTCCCCACTAGACTCTGAGCCCCACAAAGGCAGCTCCACACCTGCTTTGATCACCACTGTGTGGGACCTCAGGGTCTAAGGGAGAAGGGACCTCAGTAAGTCTTTGTTGAATAACATTGAAAAATATACAGCTATTTGCTGAAGAGTTGGAAAACCAGCTAACAAATTATAGATGCAAGTTGTTAGTGTTCCGCAAATGACTCAATAAAAAGACATCCTTAGGCACTCCCAAGGCAAAATTAGAAAGAGGGTGAAAACCCAAAGGACAAGGCAGGCTTATGCAGAATAGAAACACTGGCCTCTTCCCAGAAGTTGACTCACGTAGACAGGGAATAAACTCTCTCAGCCACGGATTCTAGGAAGACATGACTAAGACTGGGTTCTGTTTTGCAAGATAGAGACTGACCCTCCAAGCTTCTAGGATAAGAGAGAACTTATCCTAGATAAGTGGGAACTGAATCTTGCTTCAACCCCATGGGCTTTCAACATAGGATATGTGCTTTTACTCAGTGGTCATAGACCTACTAACCAACTATGACCACGTTGCCTCAGCCCCTGTGACGCTCCAGTTCCCTGTCACCTCTATGATGCTTTGAACATCATGAAAGCAGAGAAAACACACAAAAAAACACCACAGTGATAACAGAACTCATTATCATACAAGTAAGTATTAATACCATGATGTCAACTTTCATATGCGCCATTGCTAAATATACTTTTCTTACTTTCCTGAATTCCCTTACCAGGGTTGTTTGATACTCTCCCAGGTTAGAGCAATTTTTTATTCCTATATCTCTGTAGAGTTACAGTAATCTTCAGAACCAAGAGAAAAAAATACTAATGTCTCTAAGAAGCTAAGGTTCAGCTTCTGCATTGTAAACCACTTGATTTTGGACCAGTGTATGGACATAGTCATACTTTCCAACAAGAGCTTCCATTTTCCATTTAAGTTTGACTAGATACATCAATAAGATTTTAAAAATTCATTTCTTGGGGTGCACCTGGGTGGCTCAGTGGGTTGAGCGTCTGACTCTTGATTTTGGCTCCAGTCATGATCTCATAATTTGTGAGTTCTAGCCCCACGTCAGACTCTGCACTGAGAGCACAGAGCCTGCTTGAGATCCTCTCTCTCCCTCTCTTTCTCTCTCTCTCAAAATAAATAAATAAACTTAAAAAAAATTTTTTAACTTAAAAATTCATCCCTTGGAGGTTGGTATTATTCACCAAAATAGTGATTTCTACTAATCTTGCTTGCTTAGCCAAATCCCACTATTTTATCATTCATGTATGTAGTATTGACTGGGTCTACTACAATTATTAAAAATGGACCTTCTCAGGGACGCCTGAGTGGCTCAGTTGGTTAAGCATCTGACTTCAGCTCAAGTCATATCTCACAGTTTGTGAGTTGGAGCCCCGTGTTGGGCTTGTGCTGACAGCTAGCTCAGAGCCTGGAGCCCTCTTCAGATTCTGTCTCCCCCTCTCTCTCTCTGCCCCTCCCCCACCTGCACTCTGTCACTCTCTCTCTCTCAAAAATAAATAAACATTAAAAAAAAATTTTAGATAGACCTTTTCATATATCATTATGATGAACAGTGAGCTCCAGGGGTTTCAACATCTCTCTTTAGAATATTTGGGTAATTCTTCATCTTGGAAAAATTTGGGGTTGATAGGCTGTGAGGTGCCCCCCCCCACATATTTTCTGTTTATTGTGTATGGCCACACGTCTTGATCAATCTTTGCTGTTCTTATACAATTTCTACCTTCTTCTAGAACTGTTTGTCTCACAATAATTTGTTTTACACTCTCTTAATTCCACAGTAAAAAACATACAAACTCCTTATTTTTTTAATCCATATTTATTGATCCTCCTTTATTGATTAAAATTAACATATCTTGGTATATTTACTCTTTTCACAAATCATATATCAACTTTTTTGTTTTGAAGTCTTTCACACACTTATTTTAGTTAATTTAGTAATTTCATAATTACTTTCCCCTTTTTTTAAAAGTTTATTTATTTTGAGAGAAAGAGAGAGTGGGGTGTGAGATGGACAAAGAGAGAGGGAGAGAGAGAGAATCCCAAACAGGCTCCACACTGTCAGCAGAGAGCCCAACTTGGGGCTTGAACTCACAAACAGTGAGATCATGACCTGAGAGGAAATCAAGAGTCAGATGCTCAATCGACTGAGCCACCCAGGCAACCCCAATTCCTTTTCCCTTTTTAATGTCAAAATTGTGGCAGTCTGGTCAGTGGCTTCCTTACACTTCCACCACTGCTGGTCCGCAATGCTTGTTTCACAGTCCCAGCCTCAAGTTTCCTTGCTCCAGGAGCAGAATCATCCTCTGAGAAGTCTCAATTCCTTTTAGTGAGAGTCAGAGGTTAGCACAAGTGCTGCTGTGGATGGGCTACGGTCAGGGTCAGAACCCAAAAAGCAAAACCAAAACGAAACCAAAACGAATCAAACAAAGGAACAAAAAGAGCCAGAAAAACACATGTTTGTTAAAGGTCATGAGGTCACAGTGATGTTTCCAATGGACTTCACATTTGTTTTTCCAATATAAAATCTTAACTGACCTTCTCTACAATATGCCTGCTTCAAGTTTTAGCCCTTTGCCAATAATGCCATCACGTTTCCTTCTCTTGCATTCCTCATCTGCCTTGCCAGCCGCCATCATGCCATCCCTTTGCTGACAATAATGTCTGTTGATTTGGTCTCCTTGCTGCTGTTGACCAACCTGTCCTCGCTCCATAAACATCAGGAAACACAGACTTCCAAGCACATGTGTGCACATGTGCACACACACACACACACACACTGACCAGGGTGTATTGTTCCAGGCAGCCTTCTGACAGCCCTACACTCTTTAAGACAATGACTCTGGAGTAAAATCATGACTGAGAGAGTTTCAGGGAACGTTCAGTTTTTGTTGCTATTATTTCCCTAAGCTGTCATTTGGGAAGCTGACATTTATTCTCACAAGATATTTTAATCTGATTTTTTAACATTCTTACTTTTTCTTTTGTTTATTTATTTATTTATTTATTTTAATGTTTATTTTTGAGAGAGAGAGGCACACAGAGTGTGAGCAGGGGAGGGGCAGAGAGAGCGAGAGACACAGAATCCGAAGCAGGCTCCAGGCTCTGAGCTGTCAGCACAGAGCCCGACGCGGGGCTGGCACTCACAAACAGTGAGATCATGACCTGAGCAGGACGCTTAACTGACTAAGCCACCCAGGTGCCCCTAACAATCTCGCTTTTTCTGATTTGAAAAGGATCACACAGAGGAATGATAACGAAGACTGTTTCCTTTCAGAAGTGTTGGAAAACACTGAAAAGTATAAAGATGAAAATGAAAATCACTCCAATCTCATCACCCAGAAATAACTCCTGCTAACATTTTGAAATAGGCAATGTTGGCTGTAACAAAAAGGAATGCACATGAACCTGAAAGAGCTGCGGAACCTCAGGCAAATATTTCATCTGCAATTTCTTAGGATTTCTCTAAAAGATTTTTAAAAAATGGGAGAAATAATAAGAGCTAGTTGGGCCACCATGCTTATTTCCCCCCCAACCTTAAGAGTTGTCATGAAAAATCATCAATGCTGGTATAATTCTGACTTAAAGGCGTGTATTTATGGGAGTGCCTGTCTGGCTCAGTTGGTGTAGCAGGTGACTCTTAATCTCTGGGTTGTGAGTTCCAGCAATATGTTGGTGCAGAGATTACTTAAAATCTTAGGGGCACTTGGGTGGCTCAGTTGGTGAAGGGTCCAACTCTTGATTTTGGCTCAGGTCATGAACTCATGGGTGGTGGGATCGGGCTTTGAGATGAGCTCCACAGTGGGCTCTTTGCTGACAACTGGGAGCCTACTCGGGATTCTCTCTCTCTCTCAAGATAAATAAATAAACATTTAAAAAATAATAAGTAAATAAACAGGTAAATAAATAAAGGAGTTGTAATGAAAAGTCATCAATAATGGTATAATTCTAACATTTTTAATGTTTATTTTTGAGAGAGTGAGAGGAGGAGGGGCAGAAAGAGGGAGACACAGATCTGAAGCAGGCTTGTGCTTTAAACACTACAGGGGATGGGGTGTCTCTCAGAGTAAGAGCTGCACTCCTCGAAGGGGACACACAGGACCTTATTTCTCTGAGCCCCTCTCCTTCCACTCCAGTCCCCCTCCGGCCCCCGGGCTCCTGCGGGCCCTGGAGCAGATCGCACATGCAGCAGACTCAGGGCTAGGCACCAGGGGCTTCCTCTGTGCACCACCCCTCCCCCCCGGCTCAGCCCTCCAATACCTGCTTGCCAGACGCCCTCACCTCTGTCAAGTCTTTGTTTGACTCATCCTCTCAACAAGCCTTTTCGTGACCACCTTATTCAAAACGCCCTCTCCCCGCTTACCCTCTGCATTCCCAGTCCTCCTTCCCTCCTGCCTTTTCTTTTGCTTTCCCATGTTGACCAGATTTATAGTTTGTTGCATGTCTGCATCACTAAAGTACAAGCTGTACCAGGGCAGAGGTTGTCCTGTTCACTGGTATATTCCAGGCACCTAGAACTGTGCCTGGCATATGGTAGGCACTTGGTAAAGATTTGTTGAAACTGATCAGTTCTCAGGCCATAGCAACGGGTAAATGATTTGAATACGTCAGCTAAAAATACCCTACAGGGGCGCCTGGGTGGCTCGGTCCGTTGAGCATCTGTCTTTCTGTTTCGGCTCCGGTCATGATTTCACAGTTCGTGAGTTCCAGCCCCACGTCCTCTGCACTGACAGCATGGAAACTGCTTGCGATTCTCTCTCTCCCTCTCTCTCTCTGCCCCTCCCCTGCTTGTGCTCTCTCTCTCTCAAAATAAATAAATAAACAAAATTTTTTTCCTATTTATTATTTTTGAGAGAGACAGAGACCAAGTGCAAGCAGGGGAGGGGCAGAAAGAGAGGGAGACACAGAATCTGAAACAGGCTCTAGGTTCTGAGCTGTCAGCACCGAGCCCGCCGTGGGGCTCAAACCCACAAACCGTGAGATCATGACCTGAGCTAAAGTTGGTTGCTTAACCAACTGAGCCACCCAGGCGCCCCAGAAACTTTAAAAAAAATACCCTATAAAACTATCTTTTACAAGGCAGCCAAAAGAAATAACAAAGCACATCATGGGGAATCGATTATGGTTAGCAACTATTATACATCCGAAATGACTGTATGCAGAATTAGAGTACCCGCCGTCCCTCTGCCCTGCCACCCACGCCCTGAATTACCTGACCCAAAGCAGCCTGGCCTTGTCCTTATGGAAAATGCTGCTTCTTCCGCTTTGTCAGGTCTCAAGTTCATTTCAGAGTTAACAGCCTGCTTTATTTCAGATAGTGGCTCTCTTGAACAGTGCATCTTTTTATTTTTTGGAAGTTTCTAATCAGCTCTTGGAGAATTTCAGTGTTCATTGTCTTGTGACACAGCTGTCACTTGAAATCTCTTTACCTGACTGAAGTCCTTAGTCAGTTTCAGTTTCTCACCTCCTAGGTTTTCCTCTTTCTTGAATTCTTCTGTTTTGCTGGAGTTTCGCCAACATGTCAGAGCAAATCAAATGTTGTTTGTTTGTTCCAGAAAGGGAGCACAGGCAGTAACCTTTCTGAGTCCTTCTCTGTCGGCCCGTGTCCCTCTTTGGTTCATGTCTAGAATGTTGTCAAGTTTACATTCCAGGTGACTGCTGATGCCGCAGAGGCCGGTCTTGGCCGCCACAACTTCCTCCATCGGTTGCTCAAGCTCCCTGTGCATCCTCATCTCCCTTGTCCTCCCAGTGGCTGTGAAACTGCATAGAAACAGCTAAAGCCAGCTTTCTGAGATAGACATTCTCTATGCTTGGAAGAAGTAGTGAGCAAATTCAGTGTGTGTCTATCCGATTATATTATGAACTCATCAGCATGTCTTGCCATGAAAGCCTACTGTGAAGAATTTTATAAAAACAAATCACCTACTGATTTGTCACTGGAGAACATCTAGATTCTTATAAAGCAAGTTTGCCTAGAGCAAAGGATAAGAGAAATAGCCAGAAATATGGAACATTGCTGCTTTCTATCAATAATCAAGAGGTAAAGGGCTGCAGGAAGTCAAGAAGCAGGAAAAAACTGATGCAAATTTTCAGGAAAATGGAGACAACCTGGAGGTAACATTCAAGCCTCAGCTTAAAAAAAAAAAAGGAAAAAGGAAAAAGAGGGGCGTCTGGGTGGCTCAGTCTGCTAAGCGTCAGACTCTGGATTTCGGCTCAGGTCATGATCTCACGGTTCGTGTGTTCAAGCCCTGTGTCGAACTCCACACTGATGGTGCGGAACCTGCTTGGAATTCTGTCTCCCTCCCCCTCTCTCTGCCCCTCCCAGGTGCTCGCTGTCTCTCAGTCTCAAAAATAAAGTGAAATAATCTTTTTAAAAAATGAAATGAAAAAAGAAAAAAAAAGTCATCTGTTGTCTTGTAGCCATTGATAGAATGGGTACAAAGAAATCCGGTGGGAGCCTTGGAAAATGGGAATAATGAATACTGTTTTCTGAATTAAGTTAGGACTCAGCACTCTTCAAAATCTCTAGTCTTGGAGGACGTACATGCATAAAATATCAAGCATTTATTTCATCAGAGATGGGTTAAAACTCTCAAAAACAAATACCAAATCATTTCCAGAAAGCCGCACCTCATCTCTTGATTCCCTGTCTGCATGTGGGGACACGTCTGAGAACTCCACATTCCATGGACAAGGTCTTCAGAGCAACAAGGGAACAAGAAGATTAGAAGACCTCTTTCAGGCTGGCTGAACAGGGAGGAGCTCTTTTACCCTTTTTTTTTTTTTTTTTTTTTTTTCCTTTACTGGCAGAGACCTGGGCAGCCACAGGCCCACAGCACCCTCTGCTGTTGAGTTCCAAAGGACGGTGCCTGGGGGTGTTGGGACGAAGACAGCTAACGGATTCTGGTCCTGGGCAAGAAGCAAATTACAAGAGCAGAAGAAATTCGAAATTCATTTCCATGCGAAACCTCAGGATGAGTTCATCTTGCTGGTAACAGACAGCAAAGGCGAAGCAAAATAAAACCGGGCAGCTGAACTTTTCCAGCGAGGCAGCTTTTCAGCCTGTTCCAAGCGGAGTGGAAATCCCCAATTCACCCACCCCAAGTCTCCAAGACAGGAAAAATACACCTTGTCTAGTGTCGTTTGTGAAGCGCATGCAATACTGTCTCCATAGAGATCGAGCCCAGAGTAACAGGGAGGGGGAGGTCAGCAGGCTTAGAATTAAATGTAGGGATTTAGGAGCTTATCTTCTGGACCCCAAAAGAGTAACCCCCTAGCTTTTCAGCTCCGGCATTATAATGTATGTGCAGGCCTTAACAGAGGTAAAATTAGAGGCTACATGGCAACGTTATAATGGAAGGTTTTCACTTCTATTTGTAGATTGCTTAATTGATCCTTTTTCCTTGCCAAAGGCACCAGACAGCCTTGGGATCCTTAAATGCTCCCATCTTAAAATCATTTATTTAACCATGAGAGAGATACTAGTTTATAAACAAAAAGACATTCATCATATACATACAGTTGTGATCTTTTTAAGTATATTCGTAGATGTAGAGGGGCCACACGGCACAGTGGTTGGGCAGATGGAGACAGGCTGCCGGTTCAAAATGTGCCCTGTCCTTTACTCCCTGAGTGACCTCAGGCGAGCTCCTTACTTCTCTGTGTCTCTGTGTCCTCACCTGTAAAATGGGAATGAGTTGATATTTACAAAGTGCTTCGAACCATGTCTGGCAGAACTAGGTGAGTACTGGTTTAATACCGATCAATAATTAAACAATACCAAAGAAGAGAAAATAAAAAGTGTGTGGTGGCACTGAAGTCTGCTTTTCCATTGTAACTGCAGTCCGCAGAAGTTTTTATCAAGAGAGCCGTCCCTGTGCTCATGAGGCCTTCAACAGTGACGTCTTTGTCACCCTCTTTCTGCTTAGGGTGCAACACAGGGTTTACCTTCTGCTAATGGGGAGAAATGTGGCCTCTTGGGGCCAGAAAAAACAGCCCAGGAGTGATGGGGAGAGGCCCATTTGGGTGAAGAGCAAATCGAGTGTCATGTCTGTCTTTATTTTTTGCCTCCTTATAATAGTCAGGTGAAAGGCATCCAAAATACACAGGGCTCAGCAATGAATCTAGCAACCTCTTCAAGACCCTGATCACCTTCTGGGGCAAGGGGACAATTTGCAGCTCCAGAATTTCTTTACAATTTCTTTTTATTTTTTAAAATTTCTTTTTATTTTTTTATTTTAATTTTTTTTTTTACGTTTATTTATTTTTTGAGAGATAGAGTGAGACAGAGCATGAGCGGGGAGAGTCAGAGAGAGAAGGAGACACAGAATCCGAAGCAGGTTCCAGGCTCTGAGCAAGCATTCAGCACAGAGCCTGATGTGGGGCTCGAACCCACCAACCGTGAGATCATAACCTGAGCCGAAGTCAGACACTTAACTGACTGAGCCACTCAGGCGCCCCTAAAATTTATTTCTTTTTAGACAGAGGAGGGAGAGAGAGTGTGTGCACGCATACGTGAGCAGGGGAGAGAGGCAGAGGGAAAGGGAGGGAGAATCTTAAGCAGGCTCCGTGTTCAGTGTGCCACCAGACATGGGGCTCGATCCCACAACCCTGGGATCATGACCTGAGCCGAAATCAAGAGTCTGATGCTCAACCAACTGAGCCACCCAGGGGCCCCGCAGCTCCAGAATTTCTCTAAAGGGCTCAAAGATGGCCATCTGGTTGGAAGGGAAAACAGCAGAGTTGTCAAAACAAACTGGTTTTGTTTGCGTATTCAGCACACTGCTTTGTCTGAGACAGGAGGCATGGATGCTGGAGATCACTGCCATGACCCTTCCCTGCTCCCCTCTCCCGCATTATCTCTTTTACTCTGCCCTGTTCTTTTCCTCTGTGACTTAACAGAGTGTATAATTTTACATGTATTTGCTTGTCTCTTTCCTGTCTGTCTCCTCCATGGCTGTAAATGCCGTAAGCACAATGACCACATCTGTTATTTACCAGTGCGGCCCAGTTCTTACATCAGTGTCCAGCACACATTGCCTTCTCAGTAAGTATCTGTGGAATAAATGGACAAACGAATTCTGTGGTGGTTTATCATATGCACAAGTTGCCAACAACAAAAACAAGTTAGATGCTATGAAAGGAAAAGGGAGGGACTTTTCGCAGAAGAAAATGTTGATTCCTCCCTCGTTTCTGAAAACCTTGGCTTTGAGGTTGGTATCTGAGGGCTAACAGGGATATTATTGACCAGCAAGCCTTGACTGCAGCTTGCTTCTGCAGGGAGTTTATGAAAGGGCAAAAGAGAGAGAAGTCTGTCCCTACAAGAGCCTCTTTGCTCTGGACATGGGCCCCGCTCTTGTGCCTTAAAGTTGAGGGTCTGGCTCTCTGCCGGCGGTAGTCTGCACAGAAGGTGCAGACCTTCCTGGAAAAAGAAGGAAGTTTCTCCGTCACTCTTTCCCGAATAGCCTTGGTTGCCCTCCATCGAAGGTGCTTTAGTCACAGTTTGGATCTAATTCAGGAAAGGAATGGAAGACACAAGCTTTCTGCAAGAGAGTTTTTCATTAGGGCATGTTGAGCCGTCTGTTTTCCCTGGGAGGCCCAGGACTTGAAGTTCTTATTCAGGAAAAGACCTGGCATTCTAGCATAGCTCGGCTGACTCACTGGTTTCCACTCAGTACTAGAGGGTGGGACTCACTGGTTTCCACTCAGGACATTTAGGCATGATGCCTTCCTGAATTCAGTCTGTCTCTTGCTCTGCGTCCGCCTCTTATCTGACATCTTTTGTTTCTTGTACTAACATCTGACCCCAGTACCTATACGAGCACCTGCAGGCACACGGAGACCCTGGACTTGGTGTGAGCCATGGGAAGTTCATGAGCATCAACAATTCATGGGCACTTAAGTAAGAGGAAGGAAGCCCTTCTCACGATGTCTATGCTGTAAAAGTGGGTTAACCGCAATGTTCCTGAATATACAATTTGTGTGTATGAATACATAGAATTCTATCACATTTTGTGTTGATTAATAAAATACCTACTGTTCTGCTTGTGCTCATTTAATGTTACTCTAATAAATGATTAAAGTCATTCTGCTTCGTTTTCGGGTGAACCTCACAAAAGACAACCGACCCTGTATTTTCAGGGAGACCGTCCTGGGTTGTGACTGGGGTTCTAGCGTGATGCGTGGAGCTCCCTCTTCACCCTTAGGGGTGTCTGAGTCTCGGTAATAAATGATATGGTTACTCTATGACTTTGTAAGCAGAACGCACATGAGTGATGGCAAGCAAGGCTGGCCTCCAGTCCCCCGCACTTGTCTCACACCCTGATGAAGCAGAAGCAGAGGACGAAGGGAGATCACACACACACACAGGAAAATGAATTCAAATGGGTCTCTGTTGGGGCACCCGGGTGGCTTAGTCAGTTAAACATCCAACTTTGGCTCAGGTCATGATTTCGAAGCCTATGGATTCGAGCCCTGTGTAGGGCTCTGGGCTGACAGCTCAGAGCCTGGAGCCTGCTTCGGATTCTGTGTCTCCCTCTCTCTGTGTCTCTCCCCAACTTGCTCTCTCTCTCTCTCTCTCTCTCTCTCTCTCAAAAATTAAAAAAAAAAAACAGGAAAAAATGGGTCTCTGGGGCACCTGGTTGGCTCAGTTGGTTGAGCGTCTGACTTCAGCTCAGGTCATGATCTCACGGTTTGTGGGTTCAAGCCCCACGTCTGGTTCTGTGCTGACAGTTCAGAGCCTGGAGCCTGCTTCGGATTCTGTGTCTCCCTCTCTCTCTGCCCCTCCCCTGCTCATGCTCTTCAAAAGAGGGAGGATTTGTGCACATCTGTGGATACATGAGAGGATACAGAAGAGATTGATGGTTGTCTCTGGCGAGGGAAATTGGGTGAGTCGGGCAGGGTTGGAGGAAGATTTTAAAGACACATTTTTAAAAAATCTCTTGATGATGCCTTCCATACCCCAAGGCAGCCTACTGAGGCAGCATCAATGCCTAACTTTTGCCTCAGAAATTCAAATTCCCCTCCCTTCTGGCCACCCCCCTGCAGCCCGGCTCTAATCCACCGCCTGACTCTGGCTCAAGTCCTCAGACTCGACTCCTGTCCCTGATGAGTAGGCTACCTTGTAACTTCCAATCTTACCAGAGAAGCCATTTCAGCTTCATTCTCTTTGGGAGAAGACCAATTGGACCCTGTCATTCTCTCCTTAGGGGGTCTTGACATGAGGGAAAAATGATTCCCCACCAGAACCATATCGACCCAGGAGCCAGTCGACTAACAGTCAATTCTCAATTTGCAGGTAAAGAGGAACAGAACGTTTCGGCAATCAAAAATTACGTGTTCTGAGGTCATCTCAGGGAACACACAAAATTATTCCCCCACATACCATTAAATGTGTCACTTCACAACACCCCAGAGAATTAAGTACTGCCGTCACCGCAACTTCCCTGGTGACCAAACTAAAGGTTGAAAAAGCAAAAACTTTCCCAAGGCAAGTAAGTGACAGAACCCAGAATTTTTTTTCAGTTGTCTTTTTTTTTTTTTTAATATTTATTTTTGGGAGAGTGCAAGTGGGGAAGGGGCAGAGAGGGGACAGAGGATCCAAAGCTAGTTCTGTGCTGACAGGCTGACAGCAACAAGCCCGATGTGGGGTTCGAACTCACGAACTGTGAGATCATGACCTGAGCTGAAGTCAGATGTTCAACTGACTGAGCCACCCAGGTGCCATCAATTGTATTCTTAAATGGTGAAATAAAATGTCATGGAATGAAACATAAATGTAGGCTATAATGAATAACTGTAAAGCCAACAACTACGTAACTTCCACCCAAGTCAGGAAAACACAACACTGCCGACATCCCAGGAACCCCCCTCCCACCCCCATCTTGGGTGCCTTCTCCATCCTGTTTCACTCCCTGCCCCCAGAGGTAAATGCTGCCCTTTTAAAATTAACCACTTCCCCAGGGTACCTGGGTGGCTCAGTCAGTTAAGTGTACAACTTGGGCTCAGGTTATGATCTCATAGCTCGTGGGTTCGGGCCCCGCATCAGGCTCTGTGCTGACAGCTCTGAGCCTGGCGCCTGCTTCAGATTCTGTGTCTCCCTCTCTCTCTGCCCCTCCCCTGCTCACACTCTGTCCCTCTCCCTCAAAAATAAATAAAACATTAAATTAAAAAGTGAATCACTTCCTTGGTTTTTTTCTAGTTTTACCACCCATGGGTCCCCAAAGCCAGGACTTCTACTCGGATCTATGAAAGTCCAATGTCTTTGTTCTTAACCTTGAGATGCTTCCTCTTGTCCTATCAGTTGCTGAAAGATTGGTTTAAATCCTCTACCAAGTATGGATTTGTCTGTTTCTTCTTTTAGCTGTCAATTTCCACTTTACGTATTTTGAGGCTGTTATTAGATGCAAATTTAGAACTATTTTGTCTTCCTTTTATCATTACATACCCCTCTTGACCTCTGATTCTGAAAGTCTCAATAATATGACCCCAGGGGCACTCTTAATTTCAACTCAGGTAATGATCTTGAAGTTTGTGGGATGGAGCCCCACGTTGGGCTTTGTGCTGACAGTGAGGAGCCTGCTTGGGATTCTCTCCCAAAATCAATAAAACATTAAACTAATAATAACAATGGGACACAAGCTCTCTTTGGGTTAGTCTTCCGGGATACTTTTTTCCAACCCTTTTCTGAGTAACACACTTAGAGCATCTTTCTACTATATTTGTGTGGCTCTTATTTGCAAAGTCATTGTTACTTTTTAGTTCTAAAACACAGGACTAGGAAAATAAGGGGGAAAAAAATGAGGAGATATGAATGAATCTAAGCCCTAGGCTAAACCTCCAGCCTGGCTCGCCCTCCCCTTAGGCAATCGAATTTCCACAGGAAGAAAGGTTGCAGCTGCGTTTAGAGAAATGCGTACACTGCATCAACATAATGCTCCCTCGTGGAGGTTACGCCTAACAGGGGCCAAATCAGAAAGCCGTTTATTTACAGATATTCGTCGCATGAACACACCAGAGAATACTGTATACATCAGTCATATGCGTGTGATACCACAACCGTTTCAGGTCAAGCTATTTTATTGTCCAAGAGACTTTCTGTGACCACAGGAGGCCCGTTCTCAACAGCAGGAGCCCGAGGGAGGCGGCCGGGTCCTCACTCCTCAGCACTCTGGGTGCTGACGTAGTCCTGGAGGAGCACCTGCGCCTCTGCCCGCCGCCTCATCTTGGTGGCCTTGCCCTGGAAGCGGCCTTTCTTCCCAGCTCCTTTGCCTTCCAGCACCTCAGCCACCCTGGGGAGCAGAGAGAGAGTCAGGCAGGAAGGAAGTCTCCAGGGGAAAGGCCACAGAAGAAAAAAAAAACAAAAACAAGGGCAGTTCGGAGTCTTTCCCCACACCCAGGGCCAAGGGGAAAAAAAGGAAGAGGAGATGGCTTCTAGAAAAACTTAAAGATACCTGCACATATGCACAGATATATGGACCATGTTTATTTTAAGAGTGAATAACTTGGGGGACAAAAAAATGAACTAGTATTTGTTGTTCTACATATTAAAAAAAGGAAGTGTGAATAACTGGACACAACAGTAGAGTCTAGAGATGGGAGGCTAGATAAATTATGGCAACCTCCAGGGAGCAGCCTGAGTGTCCACTGGGGGTATGGGGCTGTGGACACAAACGCCTGTAGGGGGCAGCAGTGAAGCAGCTGGGGGTGAGCAAGAAAGTGGGGGGGAGGGGGGGAACTGTGGACAGAGGGACCAGCCTGTCCTGTCTGAAGCAGGCGGTCACCACCCAGTTCCTTGCAGCTATTGCTATATGAGCACCTGGGCCCAGTGTTGCCAGAGCGTGCCTTTCTTTTCCTTTTTTGAGAAAAGCTAGAACTCTACATTTTTATGTATACATCTCCTAATTTTAAAATGTAACAACTAGTGGCTCAGTCAGTTAAGTGTCTGACTCTTGCTCTCAGCTCAAGTCTTTGACCTCAGGGTTGTGAGTTCATGGCCTGCGCTGGGCATGGAGCCTACTTAAAAAATAAAATAAAATAAAAAATTTAAAATCGTACACAGCCCAAACCAATCTGCAGGCCACATCTGGCTGCCTGTCGGGAATCTCTGCTTTAAATTCTTATGTTTTCCTTTGAATACATCTTCATCAGAGCCAATCAGGACTCTGAAAACCCTAACCACCAGAAAGAATATGGGACACTACACCCCTGTATCTAAAGTAAGAAAATATAGGGGCACCGGGGTGGCTCAGCTGGTTACATGTCCTAGGCTCTTGATTTTGGCTAAGGTCACGATCTCACGGTTGGTGAGATTCAGCCACACGTCGGGCTCTGCACTTACTGCGCAGAGCCTGCTTGGGATTCTCTCCCCCTCTCTCTGCTTCTTCCCAGCTCAAGTGCACACGCACACTCTCTCTCTCAAAATAAATAAGTAAACGTGTTTTTTTAATATTAAAAAATAAAGAAAATATAAGCAATGAGGATAAAGAAATTCAACAAAGTTCTATTTTTCCCATAACAATTACATCAATGCTGATTTTTACTTTATCTTAAAATCCTAACTTTTTTCTCCAAAAGAGTTTCTGTGTCTCTGCTTTGCGGGTGCCTTCAGCACCTGCTTTATCAGCCTAGTGATAATCCAGCACCTGAATTCATGCGTCATTTCTGTTATCTCAATTTCTAAAAGAAAAAACAAAGCATAGGAGACTTGGAGCAAAAAAGACCTAGGTTTGAGCCTCAGTTCTACGAACTGTGAGATCCCAGGCACATGATGTGTCGTCCCTCATCTGTAAAATTAGGAATGATTGCAGTGATAATTATTCCTGCTCAGCCCACCTCACATGCCTGTGATGTAAATCCAAATTCGATCACAGATGTGGTGGCTCTTTTTGCGGGTCAAGGGCGCAATCAGCAGGTTAGTGCAGACAGTCCACAGATTACCTGGGGCCCAGGGTCTCCACGGCTTCCGGTGGCCCTGCCAGTAAGAAGAGCCCAGCACCTTTCTCATCACCCACAGTTAAGAACAGGAGGGTCTCCTAGGAGATAAGATAAAGAGAGACGTCCTGACACCTGAGGAAGTAGGGTCAATCCCCCTAAACGCTGCCCTCTCCTCACTCTCAAGATCAGACTTTTGCCCTTAAACCATGAGTGATTTTCCTAGTGAGCAATAACGCGGCCCCTATGCTCTGGCCCACTAGGTCCAAGAAACTTTTTGAGAATGACTATAGGAGCTTAGGTGAAACATTAAGAAGGCAGCAGGCTGCTCACCATGGCCAGGCACTAAACGCCTTTTGTGATCTGACTCCCATCAACCTTTACAGCCTGCCCACCGCTTTCCCTCACACAGCCTGCACCTGCCCACCCCCCCCACCTCACCTAGCCGCCTCTGCTTCCTTGTCTGACAACCACTAGGCAGTCCTCCAGGCCCCTCCCCTGAGGTCTCCCCACTCTTTCAGGTAACACGTTGCTTCACTTCCAGCACTCACCACCCTACATTAGAAATGTCAACATCCATGTTTGCCTCCCAGACTAGAGAGTGAGCTCCTTGAGAATCAGTACGCTCTACACAGGATTATAAAAAGAGACATATACACTGTTTGGCCCAGGGCAGGTACCCCAAAAAGCATTTTTTGGAATAAATGCAAAGGAGAGATCTGGAAATCATGAAGTTGCAAACTATCAGGATGGACAGGGGCATTGGAGCCGGAGGCGAAGGAAAATGGAAGGGATGACCTTCAAAGGACCTAGCCAGCCCCATCGCTTCTAAACCCAGGCCCCTGGCACATATAAATGTGGGTGGCTTGGAAGAGTTCCAGCTCTGATAAAAGGAACTCAGAAGCTGGTAAATGTCGCAGCCCCAGAGAGGTCACTATCACAGATCTCACAGCTAGTGCTAAAAACAAAAAACACCCAATACTGGATGAATTTCAATTCCCTACTCTTCGGGCATTCATGGGAAGGGACTTCAGCTAAACTAACACCCCTCACTTAGGTCTCTACCCAGGGGGGAGAGAGAATCTCATGCTCCTCTTACCTCTGACCCAATCTCATTGGCAATGATATTCATGAACTCAGAATCCCCCTCTTTCCTACAACAAAGGACACGGAAGTGAGATCCAGCTTGGAGCGGGACCTGGGAATCTGCAGGAAGCCCAGCCCCTCCTCCTAAGGCTGGCCTTGCGGCGGGCTGTCTGTGCAAAGTCCCAGATTCTCTCAGCAAAGACAGACAGTGCTAGCTGAGAGCCAGCAACAAGTCGTTCTTGGCAGTTTATTAGCATGCTTTGCATTTGTTTTTGTCTCCCTTCGACAAGATCAGTCAGGTAAGGAGACATCTGTTAGATGGTGAAGGAGATGAGGGAAGGTGGTAATGAAAGTTACAGTGTTACTATGAAGATGCTCTTATAGAACCCAGGAAATCTGGAAGGTAACACATCCCCCAGGGTCTGCACAGCCTGGAGAAAGCAGCGAGTGACCCGCCTCCCACCAGGCACTGCACACGAGGGGAGAGGCTAAGCCCCAAAGTCAGCACCCCCACGCCCTGTCTCTCACCTATGTAACGTGACCACACCTCCCCAGTCCGGGCTGTTCCGCAGGCTGTGGGCAATGTGCACGGCCAGGTCTCTGAGCAGATTCAGGTTGTTCTGCAACGGATGCCGTCACTCAACAGGCAGAAGGGATTAACAGGGGAGCTCGCCGTCTCCCCCGCCCCCCACTTCATTCCCCCTCACTCCCCGCTCTGAGGAACCACACATCTGGTTAGGCCTCCCCGTTTTCTATGGAATAAGTCACCTTCTGCAAGAGCTTGGCCGAGTTCTGTAGCTTCTTCACTGCTTCCGCGTGATCCTCTGCTCCACACCTGCAGGAGAAAGGTGCGTGGTCACCTGCCCAGCTTCCCAAACTGCTTTTGGGATGGGGTGTGCACCCATGATGCCCTTCCTGATAGTGCATCTCCCTCCAGATGGGGCCCGGGGGACATTCCAAGGAGGCCTCCTAAAGCAAGTGAGGACGAAGATATAAAGGAATAAAAACCATTTTACATGGGTCTGACTTACTGTCCAAAGTGCTTTATCGCTTATGAGTGCATCTTACCCCCTGCCCGCCCCGGGATAAAGAGAGGACTGTCTACCCTACAGGTAGGAGAGCTGAGCTTGGGGTGGCCAGGACCTGAGACAGGGGGGCACTAGGGGGCATACTTAAGCAGCGTGGTCAGTGCTTTTTCAGTTTCATGGCTTCTCTCCATCCACTTCAGCACCCGGTTCCCAGCCAGAAACGCCAGGTTGCTTTTGTTCTTTTTCCCCTTCTCGGTGCCCAGAATTTTAATGACCTACATGAGGAGAGGGAGTAACACAAGCCCATGTGTAAACCGCAGCAGATGCCAGACCCGAGGTTAGGAGATCCCTACACCTGTGGCGTGGGAGGCACTGAAGGAGTGACTTTAAGCCGGGCCTCCTCAGCTGTCCCCCTCGATCCCTCTCAGCCCTCTCGTGATCCCTACTTCCCTAACACCCTCTCTCCCAGCCACTCAAGAGCCCTTCTTTTTAAAAATTTTTTTAATGTTTTTATTCATTTTTGAGAGAGAGAGAGAGAGCGAACAAGCATGAGCAGGGGCGGGTCAGAGAGAGAGGGAGACACAGAATCCGAAGACAGGGTCCAGGCTCTGAGCTGTCAGCACAGAGCCCGACGCGGGGCTCAAACCCACGAACCACGAGATCATAACCTGAGCCGAAGTCGGATGCTTAACCGACTGAGCCACCCAGGCGCCCCATCAAGAGCCCTTCTTTGCCCACCTGAAGGTCACTGAGGTTGCTCACATGGGTCCCACAGCACATATTGGAATCAACGCCCTTGATGGTAACAACTCGAACGGGCCCAGCATGATCGTCCGGCAAACCCCGGCCCCTCACCTGGAACACAGCGGAGGGAGAAGCGCTGTCTGAATTTTGATGACGGGCCCTCAGAGGGCCATTCTACAGACGCTGCCCCCCTGACCCCCCGGCTCTCTCTCACCTGCTCCACCTCAGGGTCATCCAGGCTCAGCTCTCGCACAGTCACAGGCAGCCGGTCTCTGATTTTTTCATTGACGCTCTGCTCAATGGCAGCCAGCTGCTCTGCGGTCACAGAGGGGCTGTCCAGCTCAATGACACTCCGGAGTCGCCCTAGCTCCCTGCGGAGGAAGTGCGGCAGTCACAGGATGCTGACGAGGACAGTAAGAATATAAGAAAGTCTACAAAGAATGGTCACGTAAATGATCTTACATAATCCTCACAAAAACCCTCCAAGATGGAGACTGTCATTTCCTTTTTTGCACGTGAGGGACAGGAAGGAATGTGATCAAGATCACGCAGCCAGAATTCACCCCCTGGGTCTCTGGGCTCCAAACCCCATGTTCTTTCCTTCTTGCATCCTCATGCTTCCCCTGAGACACACAAGGTCACCCACCACCCCACCCTAAGGGGAACAGGAGAACACAGCAGATTTTGAACCCTATCCTTTTTTTATCCTTTCTTTTATCCTCCTACCCCGACCCACTACTGGGAGAGGAACTGGTAGTCGGGGACCTGTGACCTATGGTTAGTCTTATGTCCCCTGCTCACCATGATGTGGTCTTCAACCCAAACAGATGGTCAGCAACTGCTGTGATGAGATGCTGCCCTGGGAAGAGAGAGGAAGAGTGAGAAGTACAGCCCGCCACATGCTCCCTGATATCATCACAGAGATTCTCCCCGTGGGGGACCCGCCCGGTACCAGCTCATACTCTTGTCAGATATTTTATCGAAAACCTTCACGAGAACCCTACAAAAAGCTTTCTGACGCCATTTCACAAATGGCCTATGTCAGGGGTCTGGGGGAAGGACAATGAGAGGTGGGACCAGGATGACTGCATTAACAGTGGAAGGAAGTGGACTCAGTGGTTGGCTCTCCTGGAAGAGGTGTCTGCACTGACTTTCAGGATTTGAGCAATAACCAGGTGGATGCTCACAGAAGACCAGGGCTGGGGGAAAACATGCCTTTTTAAGTCCGTTTGGAACATGTTGCATTTAAAAAGCCTAGGAGATATCCAGGTAAAGACAAAAAGTGGGAGGTTGGTAATGCAGCTTTTCTAATGCTTTTACGTCAACTGTTTACGTTGTTTTCAGAACGTTTATTTTATGCCGTCTGAATCGGAGCGGATTGTGATTATGTCTGTCCTTTCCAAAAGGTTAACCCCTGGAGAACCCAAGCGGCGTCTCAAGCATCATGGCATTCCCCTCCTGGGCAACGGCCCCTCCCGTAGGTCCCCCAGGCCGCCCCACCTACCTGAATGCTGCTGCATGTGGTCAAACCTTCGCTCCCAGTCCACCCGGACCTGGACCTCGGTCCCAGGGGCCAGGGCTGCCTGTGTGAAATGATCAGCATGGGCGCCCCGGCGGGTCACTCGCAACACAGAGATGTCATTGATCGTACCGTGGTCATCGGGCTGGGGAAAGAAGTAAAACTAATCAGGGGCGGGAGACAGAGCTCACCTGAACTCCTGGATACAGAGACCCTCTAGGGAAAATTTGTAAGAAACGCGCCCAGAATTTGAGGTTCCCTAAGGGACAAGAGGCATTGTCAAGTGAGGGGGTCCACTTTGTTCCATGAGGGGACTCTGTTCTCTTCACTGTGAACACCCATATATTTTGTTCTGCAGAACAGAATAGCAGACTTAAAACAGTTTGTAACTACAACTGCAAAGAGTTTAGTAAAACCCAAAGAAACTTAACCTTCACTCTCACTGCCTTAATTTAGATTCTTATCATCTGATAGTTTCTAAAATGGTTTGATTTTCCTCCCGCCCTCTACTCCATCCTAAAATGGTTTGATTTTCCTCCCGCCCTCTATTCCATCCTCCGCGCTACTGCCAGAATTAGATTCAAAAATATTCACTCGTGTTAAGGACGCCTGGTTGGCTCAGTCAGTGGAGCATGCGACTCTTGATCTCCCGGTCAGGAGTTCGAGCCCCATAGTGGGTGTAGAGATTACTTAAAAAAAATAAAATAAAGAACAAAAACATTCATTTAAAAAATATCTCTTGGGGCGCCTTGGTGGCTCAGTCGGTTAAGCCTCCGACTTCAGCTCAGGTCATGATCTTACGTTCGTGGGTTCAAGCCCCGCGTAGGGCTCTGTGCTGATAAGCTCAGAGCCTGGAGCCTGCTTCGGATTTTGTGTCTCCCTCTCTCTCTGCCCCTCCCCTTCTCATGCTCTGTCTCTCTCTGTATCAAAAATAAATAAAACATTTAAAAAAATTTTTTTAAATATCTCTTGCCACCTGCTTACGAGATCTTGCTGGGACCCAAGAATACAATGCAACACAAAGCCCCTGATGGAACTAAAGTGTCTGGAAAAGAATACAGACACATGCACATAGGTCACTGCAGTATGATCTACAACACGCCGTCATGTAGAGGAGTTCACAGGAAAGAGACCTAACAGTCTCAATGAATTAGGGAAGAAATGTATAAGGTGAGTCCCTCTATAGTCGCCTGAGGTTACAGGTTTTCCTTCAGCAGAAAATCCCTGCAATAACGACGCTGATATGAAATTGGAACTTTCTCACTGTCAAGTGTACTGACCATGTTCTCTCGTGTCACTTCCTTGCCTAAGTATTTCCAGGGTTCACCACACCTTCTTGAATGAAGTCCACGCACCTTAACACATCCTTCAAATTCCTCTGAACTGGCCCCAACTGACCTTTCCAAGGTCATCTCCAGCCTGTCATCGACACACACCATAGGCTCCCATTATATTAGACCACTTGCACTTACCTAGACTTGTCAGATTCCTTCAGACTTCCCTGCCTTTGTCTGTGCCATTATTATCCCTGCCGGAAAAGCCACTCCCATAATGCCCATCTTTTTGCTGTTATTATCTGCCTTTCTCCAGTTCATGTTGGACCTTGTCCCTACCCCATCCCAGCACAGGTAAGTCTGTCTTCCATTGTGCTCCCTCACGGGACTCTTTTCCAGGCCCTATCAAACACCCTAATTCCTAATTCCTTTACACTTGTTTTCTCACTGCCTGCAATACTTGCCCCTTTCCCACCAGCACCATTAGGTAACTGCAATGGCTCACCCCCTCCTTTCACTTAGGACTGTATGAAATTAACACTCCACCCCCCCCCCTTAGGAAAACATCCCATGACTGTCTTTACCTCAAGCTTTAATCTTCTTTAGAGCACTTACCATACCAAGCATTCTATTTTATCTACCCTTTTGTCTGTCTTCTCCAATAAATATTCTCTGTATGTAGAGATACTGTCTTGTTCACCCCTTATCCTCAGAACCTGGAACATTACGGCCTGATAAGTTATGTGTTGCCAAGTATCTGCTGAATGAATACACGAGCTGAACTGAGCTAACTGCCATCGACATTTGGCATGGCTGGGGCAGAGGGGCAGGAGGGCATTTCCTGAGCAGAAAGGCACAAGGGGTTTCCTGAGAGCGGGTCGGGGCGAGGCGCGGGGGCCCGGTACCTGTCCCCCGCCCTCGGGGAAAAGCAGCGTGTCTTCCAGCACCACTTGGAAGCCACTCAGCACTTCCTTCTTGCCGTTGCTTCCTTCGGTCTGCAGCTCGGCGGGGCGGCAGGAGACCACGGTGGTGGTGAACTGCACAGAGAGGGGCACAGAATAAGCCGGAGCCCAGCCCTCAGGACACCCGGTCGGAGTCTCTCCCGGCAGCCCCTGCACGCGGCTCCATCTTCCCGCACCGCCCCATCCGTCCGGCAGCCGCGGGTCCCCCGCCCAGCCGGCCGCACCTCGCGGGCATAGCTGTCCCGCTGACACCGGAACGCCATGGCCGAGGTCTCCCGGGACGCGGGGACACGCGGGAACCCGCGCACACTGGGCGGCCCGCGGGCGGACGGAGAGCCGTGCGGGACAATCTTCACCGAGAGCGCGTCTCCGCGCAGAAGCACGAGGGCAAGGGACGGGGTGTG
>CM053565.1:38262670-38347248 GCA_028646485.1 Cryptoprocta ferox
GATGGGAGGTACTGACTTGGATGCAGGGCATTGCTGCCCGATAGAAATTAGTGCAAGCCACATATGCTAATGTTCCATTGAAATCAACAGATCCAGATATTATGTCATTTAATAAGTGTAAAAATAAGCGAGATTTTTTTTCTACACAAAATTTTCGAAAGCTGATGTGTATTTTACACTTAGCACGTCTCAGCTTGCACTAGCCGCATCTCAGTATTCAATAATCACATGCACTCAATAACCGTGTAACTAGTGTTACCTAACTGGGCAGTGTAGAAAAGAAAGGCTAATAGAAGTTAACAAATTGTAATCAGCACCTTAAAACGTGAAAAAAATGTTAAACTTCCAGCTTTCTTAAATCAACTAATAAAAAGCTTTAAGGCTCCAGGTGTATCCGAATTTAGGATTTTTTCAGATTTTAGGCAGTAATGCAGAGCATACCCACCATGCGTTTTGTATGTTAAGGTATGTATGTGTTATGAACCTCATGTGTTCCATTTGGAATTCTGGAGCAACCTCATGTCATCCAAAGCATTACTATTTATGCTGAGAAATAAATGCAGTACATAGAATAAACAAATACTATAAATAGCTTCACCTCATTTTAGGTCAGGTTTTGCTGTCAAATGAGTTTTGCTGTCAATTTGTTTAAGTAGATTTTCAGGTTTTTTTCTTGGTTTTCAGAATTGTGGATAAGGGGAGGGACATATGCTATACAAGTTCAAGTCCCAACTCTGCCACTTATTGTGACCCGTTCAATCACCTATGAAGAAAAGACCTAATTATAAGGTTAATATGAGGTTCAAAAAATTTATTAAGATAATATATAAAGACTTAGTAAATTGTAAAGCATGATATAAATACAACTTTGTATTATCAGACTTTTTAAAAAGTTTAAGAACTAATGTCAACAGCAAAATGGGCAAAAGGTATAGACCGAGCACCTTAAAAGAAACACCAATCACTAGTAAAAATAAACAATGAACAATGAAATTAAGTCAGGTACAAGTTATCTTTGCAAGTTATCTAAAGGGTTTTAGAGAATGGGGCACTCTGTTGGTGGAAGTAGGAATTGGTCCAGTTTCAGCTAAGCAACTTGATTGGGCAACAGCTATCAAAATGTTTAAATGTATCTACTCTTTGACCTAGTAATTCCACTTCTAGGAATTTATCCTACAGATATTCTTGCCAAATATGTAAAGACCTACATTTTTGAATGCTCATTAGAGCATTGTTTGAAAACTGAAAAAGACTAACAACGACCTGACTGTCCCTCAATAAGGAATCAGTTAAATCGTGGAAAATATATTTAATTGGATTCCATGTAGCCATGAAAAAGAGTTAGATCTATATACACTAACTTGGAAAGAGACCCAATATATATTAAGTTTAAACAAGCAGGGCTAAAATGTACATAGTATGGTTTCAATTGTGTACACACTGCATTTGCTTATATGTCTATTAAATTTTAATATATATTATCCTATACGTAACTCTATATATTTGTTTCATATGTACTGTTTTATATATTAGCTAACTATATAACACAATATAATTATATAAGCTATAAGGATTAATACAGCTTACAATATATACAGTGTAGACACATATATAGGTATATCAATTTATCAGAGAAACTATTAACAGTAGTTACCTCTCTTGAGGGAGTACAAATTCTACTTCAAATTTTATACCCTTCTATACTATTTTAATTTTTAAACTATATCTATACGGGATTGACATAAACTTTTGAAGTTTAATTTTTTAAACAAATCTCAGTACTTTACCATGAGTTCAAGGGCAAAGTGTGGGTGTAGCATTTTGTCTAAGTCACAGTTTAAGTACACATTAGGCACTCAAAGACTTTGTGGATGAATGGAGTAGCTGACGGATGGAAGAGCAAACAGATATAGGCATCAACTAATGTAACAATTAGCTTTGAAAGCGCAAAGAAATTTCTGGATTATGCAGGAAGCTGAGGTGGGTTTCTGGCTCGTTCTAGGGGTGGCAGAAGATACACAGTTCTAGGGGTATAGTGAAAGGCTGGTTTGTGGTCTGAGAAATAAGAGTGTTGATCTTGGAAATGTCCCCCATTTCCCATTTCCCATGGAAAGTCCCCCAGCTTGGTTACAAGCCTGCTCCCAACATCTTTCTGCCTCCAATCTCAACAGTGAGGACCAAGATCTGTGACACCCCCCCGCTTGAGAGGAACAATAAAGGTAGAAGAGGTTTGCCTACAGGAGGAAGAAATGCCAGAAGAAAGGAGACAGAGAACTGTTCTTACAGATTTATTGTAATCTATATGCTGCTTCTTTGGCTTTTGCTCTACCACATGCACACCCATGCTCGAATACTCAAGAGAGCCCTGATGAGTAGCCCAAACACAAATATTACAGCCAACTGGTAGGAAGCCAGGAGCCCCACCAGTCTACTTCTCTCCTATCCTGCCATCAGATGCAGCCATACTCACGTGCCTAGGAAAAAAAGATACAAAACATAAAAGAGGACACTTAAAAAGAGCTTCTAGGAAAGTTCAGAGATCCTGGAGACCCCACAGCTGAAGACCTGGCAAAGTCCCCAGCCCTAGCTTTTCAGAGTGACTGGAAGATGTCCCAGCTTCCTCCCCAGCTCTGCTGTCACAGAAGTTAATTACTTGTTGCATCAGCACTGTCAGAGTCATCCTGGGGAAAGAAAAAAAGACAAAGGCGCCTGTGGAACCTGTAAAGAGTGAACATTTGTGTGTACAAACTCTTCTCACTCCCTCCTGCTGGCCAAGTTTTCTTTTGTGATTTTCTAAATCACACGACTTCCCGGTAGCCTAACACGGAAGGATTTATACTTTCGAAAATAAAGTAAACCACTGGCACTCAATAAACAACACTGTGTCAAGCATCACTTGGCTTCAGAATTTCATTTCATGCCACTGCTCCTTACAGCTGTGAAGACAAGTCAACAGGGCCAGGTTTGCTCTAGGATAGAGAAGTAGAGGGGAGATGGGAGGGAGGAGGGTCTTGCTGGGGTTTCCTACAGCCTGAGGAAGAACATTCTACCTCCTGTGTCAAATTCAAAGTTGGCTGACATGCACTGAGAACTATGGTGTGTTAAGGAATAACAATAGCTTTCTAGTATCTTATTTTTTAGGGCTAAAAGGAAACCAAAGGGTTGAAAGGCAGGCTTTACTTACATCCAGGTCATCCATGCCAGGGGGAGGTCTCTTGACGCTGACTTTCTTCAAAAGCTAGTTGGAAGAGGAAAGTAATTACAAGAGAAAAGAAGGGCAAGGGAAGAACAACCTATATGTTGATGGACCACAGGAGAATGGTCCCAGCCAGACAACTGTTCTATCTGTACAGCCCCTAACACATCACTGGAATGAATTGGAGAAAAGTAAATTGATCCCCTTTTTAAAAGGATATTGAAACACACACACAGCATCCTTCTTACTAATGCAGGGTACAGTCTGTTAGTATTTTTGCAACTTGAATAAACAGTAGCGGAAATTCTAAAACCAAATAATATATGGCAATTTATGTCTTTAATGATGTAAATGTTTATACTGCTTAGTTTGAGCTTCCCATGAAGTTGTCTGGCTCAGGAAACACACCAGGAAACATACACACACACACACACACACACACACACACACACACAGAAAATAGAAGAAAGAACAAGAATTACCGAACTTTTTCAGAATTCCATGACTAGTGCATGAATCCATGTATACAGTATCACTAATATTCATTTCTCTCATCCCATCTAATTTTTTTTTGGTTTATTTATTTTTGAGACAGAGAGAGACAGAGCATGAGCAGGGGAGGGGCATACAGAGAGGGAAATACAGAATTTGAGACAGGCTCCAGGCTCTGAGTTGTCAGCACAGAACCGGATGCGGGGCTTGAACCCACCAGCTGTGAGATCATGACCTGAGCCGAAGTCGGACACTCAACCGACTGAGCCACCCAGGCGCCCCATCTCTCATCCCTTCTAAATAAACATTGCACAAAGTATGAAAAGAATATGAGCACCATTGAGCTGAGCTCATCTATCTCTGTCTAGCCCCAATGACAGTCCTCCTTAAGTGCAGAGAGACACAGAGAATGATGAGGATGAGCAGAAAATGGCATTACCTCTGCATAATGTTCCACCTGAGCCAGCTCCACCTCTTCATCCCCTTCCCAGTCTCTCCAGTTATCGAAGTCCACAGACAACCACACTGGCTGCAAGAAGAAAGTGTAGAGCGTCACGAGTGCATAGAAGAGCATGGCCGTGTACGCAGAGCATGCTTGGTGGAAAAGAAGGTCACTGGGGGGTACAGGCTTCCCCACAACACCTCTTTGGCCCCTTTCCAGGATGCCATCATCCTTATCCACAGAGATTTGCCAGGAACCTACTAAGTGTCAAGCACAATGCCAGGCATTGTAGGGGATGGAGAGGCCTAGAAAGTTGGTCCTCCAGAAGCCGACTGAATAGAGATACGATACATCTAGAAAGATAAGTGTGATATAAAGTATTATAGGAATCAACCAAGCAAGATAGACAAGCTACATCCCCTGGAGTTGGAGGTAACCCTTAGAGGCCTGTGTTCCAAGTTCTTATGGACAAGGAAAGAAGTTATTCACTCATTTATTTTAACAGCTATTTACTGAACACATACTATGGGACAGACTCTGAACTTGGCATTGAGCTTTTTTTTTTTTTTTTGAGAGAGAGACACAGCATGAGCAGGGGAGGGTCTGAGAGAGAGGGAGACACAGAATCCAAAGACAGGCTCCAGGCTCTGAGCTAGCTGTCAGCATAGAGCCCGACGCGGGGCTCGAACCCATGAACCATGAGATCATGACCTGAGCCGAAGTCGGACGCTTAACCGACTTAGCCACCCAGGCGCCCCTGGGCTTCTAAAAAGGTTTCATATAGGGGCACCTGGGCAGCTCAGTTGGTTGAGCATCTGACTTCAGCTCAGGTCACGAACTCATAGTTTGTGGGTTCTAAGCCTCATGTTGGACTTTGCAATGACAGCGCAGAGCCTGCTTTGGATTCTCTGTCTTCCTCTCTCTCTGCCCCTCCCCAACTCAGCCCCCCCACCCAGTCTCTGTCTCTCTTTCTAAAATAAACATTACGGGGCGCCTGGGTGGCTCAGTCGGTTGAGCGGCCGACTTCGGCTCAGGTCATGATCTTGCAGTTCATGAGTTCGAGCCCCACGTCGGGCTCTGTGCTGACAGCTCAGAGCCTGGAGTCTGCTTCGGATTCTGTGTCACCCTCTCTCTCTGCCCCTCCTCTGCTCACGCTCTGTCTCTGTCTCTCAAAAATAAATAAACATTAAAAAAATTTAAAATAAATAAATAAATAAATAAAATAAACATTAAAAAATTAATTTAAAAAAAGTTTTATATAGTCCCAGCCATCACAAAGCAAGTGGGGAAGGGAAATCTAAATAAATCATTATAATAACAGTGTGGAAAGGGTAGTGGTGGCTTATGCAGGGGACATTATGGAAACCCAGGAAGGAGCTATAGGAACCCAGGCTTCTTAGAGTAGCAGAGACTTAAAGAATGTGCAAGGGTTAGGTGGGCACAGGTAGTGATGATGGAGACTTTCTAGGAAGAAAGCACAGCATGAGCAAAGGTAGATTAGTGAGAAATAGCCTCGTGTGTGCAAAAGAGCTGTGAGGCATTTGCTATGGCTAGAATATAAAGTTTAAGGCAGAGACTAATAGGATATGATGCTACAGAAGGGAGGAATAGCCAGGTCATGAGCTTATATGTCATGCTATGGTGCTTGGATTTCAACCCAAGGAGCAGAAGTGACAAACTCAAGTGCCTGAAAGTGGGTGCTAATGAAAAGGAGTAAAGTGCAGTGCACATGCTCCATTTGGGAATTTATTTATTTATTTATGTATTTATTTACTTTTAAGTAATCTCTATACCCAGTGTGGGGCTTGGATTCACAGCCCCAAGATCAGCAGTCGCATGCTCTACCAGCTGAACCGGCCAGCCGCCCTTGGCATTTGGGAATTTATGATCAGAGTCTCCATTTTCTTTTCTTTCCTTTTTTTTTTTCAAAGATTTTACTTTTAAGTAATCTCTGCAACCAACGTGGGCCTCGAACTCACAACCCCGAGATCAAGAGTCGCACTCAGTCGCACCGACTGAGCCAGCCAGGTGCCCCTCAAATGTGTGTTTTAGATAGACCGTGCTGGGAGCAGTGCAAAGGATGGAGTGAGGGTAGGGCTGAAAATATGCAATAAACCTCACCCGGTGTTGGATGAGGCCTGAATTAGGAAGAGATGGAGTAATAGATTCAAGAACATTTAGGAAGTTGAATAGGACCTTGTGAGTGACTGAATGTTGGTAGGGAAAGGAGCCAAGAGTGATTCCCAGATCTATGTCCCCAGGTACAGAGATCGAGAGCAGAGGAGAATGGGCAGACCATCCCCCACACACCTACTTTGATATCCTCTTTGGTGAGTCGAGGCCAGGCCACCTTCTCCTTCCATTTCCTCACAAAGCAAGTAATGGAACGACCAGAGCGCTTATCCTGAGAGTCCTGCCAGATAGAGAGCCGTGTTCTTAGGATCTGAGGTTTAGAATGAATCTCTAATATCCCCAAGCAGCCTTTCCGTCCAGACCTCACTGTCCCGGCCGACCCTTACCTTGGAGTTCACCTTAGCATAGAACTCAATCTCATTGTACAACTCCACTCCATCGGCATTCTTGCAGCTAAGGAGACAATGCAGCTGAGGGAATATGGCAGGCTGAGGATGGGCGCACTAGGAGAAAGGGGAAGGTTCCTGGAAACCAGGCCCTCCAGAGAGGAGGGCCATTACCTGAACACAATGCGGTGGTCTTCGATGAGCACGTGGACATCGGTGCTATCCTCAACACAAAACTCCATGAACACATACTTGGGCCTGTCATACCACAGCGTCCGGGCATGCTGCCTGAAGAGGAGTTGCGGTGGGGCTTCATAGGGGTGGCAGAGGGAAGACCGGGGGCATTTGGGAAGGGTGGAAGGAGGGGACAATTTAGGGACCTTTTATGCCACGGCCGTGTCAAAGTGGAGCTAGGTGAGACCGAATCGGGTGAAAGGGGCGTGATGGGAGTGGGGGGGTGGTGGTGAGAGTGAACCTAGGGAGAATCCACAGTGAGAGAGTTGAGAGGTAGGGGGTCATGGAGAACATTGAGGTCACACTTTCCTCACCACCCCAAAGTTACAGAGACCTGGAGTCTGGGGTTTCCACGGGACCTCGTAGGGCCCCGAGAGCCCAGAAAATGGGTGGGACAAGGAATCACCAGGGGAAAGGGCGACCGGAAACACTCACCTTGCCATGGCGGCTCCCGCTACCCCGGTGGCGTTTGGAGTCCCAAGCAGAGACCGCTATCTTTAGATCCTGGGGACGCCCCCAGCAGCTGCCTCTCCTTATATGGTCGGGGAAGGTCTTAGAGGAAGGGGGAACGTGGCCATAGAACCAAGGGATCTGCACTCCGGAGAGACTCTGGGAGAGCATAATCCCGGCAGTCCTTCACGTCTCAGGGTCTCCAGAAATGTTCAGGTTAGGAATAGACCCACCCACGGGAACCAGAGCAAGGGCCACACTAGATAACGTGCACACCGAATAACTGCCTCCCGGTTTCATTCACCCGTTTCTCCAACGCTCAGTGCACTCAGCGTGTCTCATTCACAATAGGCGCGCAATAAAAAATTATTAGCCCCAATTTAATCCCCTGGGAAAGCCCGCCCCAGGTGACGAAAAACTGTCTGACGTACGCACCCCTCCCACCCGCTCCTTCGGGTTTCCCAGACAGCGCGCCGTTGCCATGGCAGTGAGGGGGCGCGGTTGACGTGCGGCGGCGTTTCCGGGAAGATGGCGGCTGTCGAAGCGGCTGCGGAGCCGGTAACGGTGCTAGCGGCCGTTGGTCCAAAGGCGAAGGACGAAGAGGAAGAGGAGTCGCCGCCACCGTGCGAGGCGGTGCGCTGGGCCCCGGTGGGGGCAGTGGCGGAGGCCGGGCCTGGGACAGCTGCGTTCTCGGAAGAGGCGGCGGCCGAGGAGCCAGGCGCGGCCCCGGGCTCCCCTCCCGATTCGCCCGGCCGGACGCTGCGGCGGCTGCGGGCTGAGCGGCGGCGGCTGGACTCGGCGCTGCTCGCGCTGTCCTCGCACTTCGCGCAAGTGCAGTTCCGCCTGCGCCAGGTGGTGCGCGGCGCGCCCGCGGAGCAGCAGCGCCTCCTGCGCGAGCTCGAGGACTTCGCCTTCCGCGGCTGCCCGCACGTCCTGGGCTGTGGGGGGCCCGAGGACCCCGCCAACGACGACGGCGATGGCCTGCCAGGGGACCGGCCACGATTGCGGGGGGAGAACCAGGTGAGCAGCTGGGGCCGGACCCCGAGGGACAGGGGGAGCCTAGGGCGTTGGGTGGGTGGCGATGCTGACGGGGACAGAGGTGGCAGCGGTGAGACGCCGGCTGGTCTCGGGGAGTACTTCGCGCGTTCGAGATGGGGAGGTGAGACAGATGTGCGAGCCCTGCTGAAGGGCAGGAGGACACAGAGGCCTGGGAACCTCACTGTGAGGGGTGTCCCCCTAAGGCGTGGAGGTGTGGTGACGTGCGGGACAGAAGAATGGTGAGCAAAGAGAGTACAGAGGGCCACAGAGCGACCAACCAAAGCGACCAACCAAAGCAGTGCCGCCCCCTCTCACCTTGCCACGGCCTCGGCCTCGTAAAGTCCCTAAGGCCTAAGGCCCGAGCACGTTTGCTGATAGAGGACCCCGACCGGGGGCTGAGAACATTGGCTAATGAAGGGTAGGTGAATTGGAATCCATGGAAATTTCGATCTCCTTCCTGTTCCTGCTTTCCTGGAATCTGGAAAACGTCTTTAATCTTTAGACTTTTGTGAGGGCGGGAGCTTTGTTGAACAGCAGGGTCACTTCGTAAATGAAAGAAACATAACTCCTGATTATATGCCTTTCCTACAGCTGGTGTTTTAAACCTCCTTGAGCATCCTGCCTAATAAGTAGGTGTTACATACCCAGCCCCTTTGGTAGCTGTGACAAGATCCATTCAGTTAGCCTCCACTGAGTAATGAGAGTTTGTGTGCACAGTTGCAGATAGCTTGTGGGGGTGTTGAGGTGTGGCCGGGGGCACTTGGGTGGCTCAGTCGGTTAAACGACCTACTTCGGCTCAGATCATGATCTCAAGGTTCATGGATTCGAGCCCAGCGTCCAGCTCTGTGCTAGCTCAGAGCCTGGAGCCTGTCTTCGGATTCTGTGTCTTCCTCTCTCTCTCTGACCCTCCCCTGTTCACACTCTCTCTCTCTCTCTCAAAAATAAATAAAACATTAAAAAAGAAGAAGAAGAAGAGACATGGCCGTCTTCTCCACGTTTCCATTCTTCAAGTTACTACCTGTATGTGGCTTTCTTCCCACTTAAATTGGGTTTAATCAAGAAGATTTATCAGTAGCAGATATTGACTTGCTTATTTTAACCTGAAATGTTTCCAGTGCAATCCTGTGTTTGCTGTTCCACCCTCTCCGCATACCTGCAGCTGCTGGCCCAAGAAGCAGCCACCTCAAATTGCCAGACTTTTAAGGAGCAGAAGGCATAGAAAGAATTACTGTGACCAGACCCTTGTTCAGGAGCGAGGAGCATCAGAGTTTCTGTGTGGATATGGTGCTCTTTTGGTCGTTCATTTTCTCTTTCGGAAGTAGAGTAAAACTTAAAAAAAAAAAAAAAAAAAGTGACACTCAGCGGGCACCTGGGTGGCTCAGGCGATTAAGTGTCTGACTCTTGATGTCTGCTCAGGTCATGATCTCACGGTTGGTGAGATTGAGCCCCGCGTCAGGCTCTGTACTGACAGCACCGAGCCTGCTTGGGATTCTCTCTCTACCTCTCTCTCTCTCTCTGCCCCTCCCCTGTGCACGCTCTCAAATAAATAAAAACTAGGAAAAAAAGCGGTGCTCAAAATACCACTTTGGCACCACCTGTTTATGAGTTAATGCACGCACAGAATATTACATAAAATATCTAAGTGGGGGACATGTTTGAACCAGATGGTTTACTTATGAGTTCCAAACTTTTTTAAACCAGTACTTTCTCTCACTTCGTACTGGAAATCATTTCTATTATTTGTAGCCTTGAACCAGAGCTCACACTTGTTTCCCCACACTCCAATAAATAACACGTAACTGCCATGGCAGATGACAGAGCTCAGCAGACATACTCATGAAAACGGAAAAACAGAATCGGGATTCATGGCTGGTTTTTTTTTTTTTTTCCTTCCTTGTTTTCATGAAGTTGGGATACAGTGAAAACAAAAACAGACTTTCTCTGTTCTTTCTACTGGGGCTGGCTAGAGAGCTTCCTCCAGTCAGAACTCATTATTTGGAATGTGTCCTTCTGTATCTGTTTTATTTCCGTAACGTAGAGCCAATGTGCCCTGAAGAGCTTTTCCTGTGCCAGACACCATGCTAGGCAATGGGAGTACAAAGTCAAGGCCTTTGCCCTTGAGGAGTTTATAGACCGGGGGAGACAGAATCCTCAACAAAGATTATAATGTGACATGAGCTAGAGAAGTGTGCACACAACACAGAGTGAGAAATGATCAGCTTTCCCCGGGGAGATCCAGGAAAGCAGAAGGATCGCTAGGCCCTCACTCAGCAGGGGATAGGAGTAAGGTTCTAAGAAACGCCAGTACTCAGAAAGGTTTGCAGAGGAAGTGCCCTGAGAAAAGGCCTGCTTTCATGTTGAGTAAAGCAAGAGGATTGCCTTTTAAAGAGCTTGAACAAAAAGCTAATTTGTTGTTTTTCATTTGTCCTGACTCATATCTTCTGGAGGGCTGGGTAAATTCCATTTGAAGGTTAAGTTTAACATCCTACAGACTGCTGGTTGAAAATGCAGCCTTACACCTACACCTGACTTGTTGTTTTGCTTTGTGTTGTTTTTGATAATCAGGAAAGTTAAGAACTAGCTTTTGAGAATACATTGGTAAGTCTCTACCACCCTGAAGGGTTTTTCGTTAATTAAATGCAGAATCTACCCGGTGGCCAACTGTGGAGAAAGGAGTCCCGGGTCAGGGACACTTACCAGACTTTTTTTTTTTTTTTTTTTTTTTTTTTTCTAAACATGGTTACCTTCCCATCCCTGTTACTTGGCTTTCGGATTTTTTTTTTTTTTCACTGCCTCAGGTACCTGCTTTAATTCTTTTGATTGTGCAGACATCTATAATATATTGGAGGGGCTTTGAATCTTAAGAAAACTGCGTATGAGTGGTGCTTGGCTGGTTCAGTCGGTAGAGTATGGACTCTTGATCTCAGGGTCGTGAGTTAAAGCCCCATTTTGGATGTAGAGATTATTAAGAAATAAAATCTTTAAAGAATAAGAAAAATAAAGAAAACGGTTATGAGTTATAAATCCTTTCTCTACACCTTTATCTCTAGATTGTCTTGCAAAATTTGGCTGTAGAAAGTATTCAGGAGTTAATCTGTGGTAATTGGCTGTGGAGGATGGCGTTTTTAATTCCTGAGGGGCTGTCTTGTCTAAGATAAATCGTCTCAATCCTAACTAGACTTTTGTGGAGGGGGGCGGGAAGGCTGTCTTAACAAAAGGCCCCACTGTATTCATATCTTATTTCCAATGAGGGACAAATACCTTTTTAAAGAAAACACATTTAATAAATTTCCCTGGGTGAAATCATTATTCTCATTTTTGAATCTATCTATGAATTCTGCATTCCATTGGATTATTTGGAAACACTTTATGTTTTAGTAGTCATGATTAGCTTGAGAGGGTTCTGAATGTGCCCTTATTTTTCCTTTTCCTATGAAATAGACCTGAGTATTTTCTTGTCTTAGAGTGAGCAGGAGAAGCGGGAACGTCTGGAAACCCAAAGGGAGAAGCAGAAAGAACTCATACTGCAGCTCAAAACCCAGCTGGATGATCTGGAAACATTTGCCTATCAAGAGGGCAGTTACGATTCCCTGCCACAGTCCGTGGTCTTGGAAAGACAGCGGGTGAGCAGACACCAGAGAGGCGACCACCACTACCTAAGGTTACCATGTCCCTTCTGGTGTTCACAGGACATTCTTCCCTAGCTCGTTCACCCTTGGCCTTGCTGAGAATCCCTTTGCTGGTCCAAATCAAAAGGAAACGGGACAAGTCTTTATTCACACATGGAAACACAAATTCCAAAGCTTTATAATATGATAGTGAGCTCTTTTTGGTGGTTATTAGTAATAATAGTAGTAATATATAATAATAACAATCACAGTTTTTCACTTGAGTGGTAAAACAGTTTTACTCCAGTGTAAATTAGCTTTTCCCCCACCACCCTCTGATAAATATTCCAGGAATCCAGACTGGTTTTAATGCCGTATTTATTTAAGCAACACCTGGGTAGTCAGGTAAATCTGCTGGCAGAAATACAGCCACAGTCTCCCCTACAAACATGTTTGTCTCTCACTGTGATGTGGCTGTTTCTCTGGCTTGGCTGGAGTTCCATTAACTGGATTTCACACTGTTCCAAGTATTGTCACTAGGATATTTTGGCTGTAATGCACTTTGACGTTGAGTAGAGATTTTTTTTTTTTTTAAGTTGCCTTGAGTAAGGCAAGAAGGGATGAGAAGGACTAGAAACTAAAGGAAATCCATATTTATTCTCTTGGAGGCCTTGGGGAAAGCTAACTATGAGGCTTTTTGGACCACCGGCCACTTTAGATTATTCACACTGTTGGTCTCCTGAGAGTTCCCTGGCCTGGTAGGGAATGTGCAGTGAGAGGGGCCGTTACTGTCTGAGAGGAGCCAAGGGTCCTTGTTACTATAGGAGAAGGAGCCCTGTGCTCTCACCTTGATCAGCAATCGCATCGCGTCCTCTCCCAAGTTTGGGAGTTCTATCTGTCTTTGATTTCCATTTGAAGATAGGAAGCACACTAGCAAATATTCCGCTTCCTAACCCTCTCCTTGAAAATTCTAAAGGGTGTGCCCATTGCTTGTGGTCCTGATAGGTGATCATAGATGAGCTAATAAAGAAACTGGACATGAATCTGAACGAGGACATCAGCTCCCTGTCCACCGAGGAGCTTCGGCAGCGTGTGGATGTAGCTGTGGCTCAGATTGTCAACCCGGCCCGAGTGAAAGAACAGTTGGTTGAGCAGCTGAAGACTCAGATCCGAGACCTCGAGATGTTCATCAACTTCATCCAAGGTCAGAGGAAGGGATGGGAAGAGCAGGGTGGACAGATGTCATAATAATTGTATGGAATCCGAGTACTGGTACCTAAACGTGCCAGTTCGTCATGTACTGTGTAGGAGTTTTGATCACTCAGTAAGGGAGCCAGCATGGTAGAATGGAAAGAACACGGAACTTTTTTTTTTTTAAGATTTTATTTTTAAGTAATCTCTACACCCAGTGCGGGACTTGAACTCACAACCCTAAGATCAAGAGTCAACACGCTCCTCCTACCGAGCCAGCCAGATGCCCCAAGAACATGGATTTTAGAACCAGATAGTTCAGATCCCAGCTCTGTCACTTCCTGGCCTCGGGTCCTTGAGCAGGCTCCTAACCTCTTTAGTCCCACTCTCCTCACCCGGGAAATGATGATTCACGCTTCCTTCATTCAGCAAATATGTATTGAGCCAGTCACTGTTCCACACAAATCAGATGATATTTGTAAAAGTCTTACCACGTGGAAGGCACTAGTAAATATTCTTTTTCCTCCTCTTTGTATCTCCTGATTACAGATGAAGTGGGAAGCCCCCTGCAGGCAGACAGTGCACGCTGTGAGTGCAAGGCCAGTGGGAAGACGGGAAGTGGTGCCACCAGAGCTGACAGCAGCAGACTGCCTCCAGGAAACAGCAAAAGTAAGTACAGCTTCCAGAACAGGCGAATCGAGAGAGGTAGGAAGTAGATTAGCAGTTACCTGCGGCTTAAGGGGCTGAGGAGAAGTGGGAATGGGAAATGCTAACGGTACAGTGATTCTTTGGGGGATGCTAGGTACACAGCTCTGTAAATATACTAAAAATCCCTGAATTATACACTTATACGAGCGGAATATTTGGCATGTGAATCACAGCATAGCTATTACTAACCCCAAACAGTTAAGTCCAGCAACATCCTGAGTGGCTCTTGGCTTCCTGTGGGACCCGTACTGTAGCTCAGAAGCAGGACCAGGTCCCAGCTCATGACTTGCTGAATGTACCCCTGTGCCAGCGTCGCCCTGACTGACGAGTCGCTGCGTTTTCTAAACAGCAAAGGCAGACGACGTGAAGAAGGTTCAGGAGACGGGGCTGCACCTCATGCGGCGTGCGCTGGCAGTGCTCCAGATCTTTGCCGTTAGCCAGTTTGGTTGCGCCACGGGCCAGATCCCACAAACCCTGTGGCAGAGGAGCCAGGCTGACAGGGACTACTCCCCCTTGCTGAAGAGGCTGGAGGTGTCCGTAGACCGAGTGAAGCAGCTAGCCCTGAGGCACCAGCCACACGACCACGTCATCACCTCTGCCAGCCTCCAGGACCTGTCTCTGGGAGGCAAGGACGAGCTGACCACGGCCGTGCGGAAGGAGCTGACGGTGGCAGTACGGGACCTGCTGGCCCACGGCCTCTACGCCTCCTCGCCGGGGATGAGCCTCGTCATGGCCCCCATTGCTTGTTTGCTGCCAGCCTTCTCCTCAGCCCCCGAGGCCATGCACCCGTGGGAGCTCTTTGTCAAGTACTACCATGCTAAGAACGGCCGTGCCTATGTGGAATCCCCGGCTCGGAAGCTCTCCCAGTCCTTTGCCCTGCCGGTTATGGGCGGCACCGTGGTGACCCCCAAGCAGAGCTTACTGACCGCCATCCACATGGTGCTGACGGAGCACGACCCTTTTAAGCGCAGCGCAGACTCGGAGCTGAAGGCCTTGGTGTGCATGGCGCTCAACGAGCAGCGGCTCGTGTCCTGGGTGAACCTGATCTGCAAGTCGGGGTCGCTCATCGAGCCCCACTACCAGCCCTGGAGCTACATGGCACACACAGGCTTTGAGAGCGCCCTCAACCTGCTCAGTCGCCTCAGCAGCCTCAAGTTCAGCCTCCCTGTAGACCTGGCCGTGCGCCAGCTCAAGAACATCAAAGATGCCTTTTGAGGAAGAGTGCCCTGGCCCCACACTGGCACCGTCCTCAGTAGGGTAGGAAGAGACGGTTAGTCTTCTAGGGTAGAAACAGAGAGCAGGAGGAGGGGTTTAAAGACAGTTTCCCTCGCCAAATGACTGCGAAGTCTGTTTTCCAACTTAGCATCTCAGAAAGAAATGCTTGAAACCCTCCCGTTAAAAGGTCTGCCCTGGCGTGTAACATCTAAGCACGTATGTTTGAGTCTATGTAAAAGAAATCAGCTGTGGCATACAGTGAATGTACCTCTTCATGCCACGTCTGAGTTTTTCAAAACCCAGGTCGCTCTAGCCGTTCTCTTTACGGGGGTGAGTGACAACATGAGTGAATTGTCGGTCCTGGAAGACATTCCACTCGAGGCTCTTGTCATCCAAGCTGGGAGCCGGATTCCTTCACTTGGAGCAGGTTCGAGAGAACCCTAAGGCCAGAATTTAAATTCCTTTTATGAATACGGACACCCCTTTTCTTCTGACCCCAAGGTCGGGGAAGGCTATGTCCTTAGTTGCCTCTCAAACTGGAATTGGGGATATCTGATAACAGCATTTCTGAGGGAGTTAACCACTGTTAGGCTCAGTGTGAGTCCTTTTCTGTGGGTAAGAACTGAAATCTGTTCCCGACAAGGTGGTCCTCCTCTCACGGCACAGATGATGGTCTTTTGACTCTGGAGCTGGTTATTTATGAGGAATGACCCCCATTGACCGGTACCATGTCCTCTGGCCAATAACCTCCTGTACACACCTCCCAGCAAGATGCGGACACAACCCTTTGGGAAGTAAATACGTTAGAGATGCCTTCCTCGACAGAAACCTTGCCCCCCAGGTCAAGTGTGAATGGGAACACACTTCAGTGACCAGCAGCATCTCCTCCCAGGACTGTGATTCCGCTTGTCCTGGAGGCTGGGTGATGGAGGAGGTCTGACCATGCAGTGGGTACCGCAGCAGGGGGGTAGGGACTACAGCGATCCCTGTTGACAGACAAGGGACTGAGCATTTCCTTGTAAAACAGACTCTAGAGTGATCCTATTTGGTCTTCAGTATTTTAGCCTTTTTAGTTCGGATTTATCATTCAACTTGCATAATGCTTCAGGACTGACCAAAGATGGGCAAGGTATATATCCCTTTCTGGAAAACCAAATGGGATCTCGACACTACTGACTCAGCATTGTTTCATGTATTATGTTGCCAGCTGCACTTTGTGTCTGCACTATTACATAGTGCATTTTAACTTAATTTTTTTCAGCAACATGGTATTTAAGACGTATTATAATTCATTAGAATTAGGCATCCTGTGTGAAAGAGGATAATTGTAAAATGTGGAAAATGACAGATCTGTGGTTGCTAATAAAATCATAGTATTTTATGTAGCTTCCCTGGAAGACCGTAGAGACTCTTGGCTTTGGTTTATACGTCTGTGCATTATTAGCCCATCCTATCCAGATTAGTATTTCCTTGAGCGACGTCTGGCTCTTGGCCTTTCTGCCTCTTCTTGGCCCACAATCCTGGATCAGGTCAACTTTGGTGGTGGTGTTTTCTCCCAAATATTACCATCCCATCTCACCCAGCCATGCAGTCCATTCCCACAGCAAATTTCACCTTACCTGCTACTGTTGGAGCTAGCCCGTTTAAGTCCATTTGTCTAGATATTATTTAGGGCAGATGATAACTGCCATGGCTATATGGCCCAGCCCCAGTATTTTTCTAATCCTCACAAAGACTAATTTGTATCAAGGTTTTGATTTAATTTGTATCAAGCATCGTGGGAAGGTTTTTTAGGTCATCCCAATTGAATCCTCACTACCTCTAAGACAAGACGATATTATCCCCATTTTATAGCTGAGTAAACTGAGGCTAAACATTTGGTCCAGGTTTATGTGATGGAAGAGCTGAGATTTGTACTCAAGTTGCCTGAATCCAAATCCTATGGTCTTCATATTCTATCATGTTATCTGATCGTATCATGCTGCTTCTAGATCTTTTGTTCCTCTCTCTCCTTTATCCACCCCTTCACTCCACCATCAGTTTGGGGAAGAGGAGGTATTTCCCGCATGCCCACCAGAAATTTCAGCTGCCAAGGGACTAGGCCACCAGGAGATGGACAGACAGCCACTGTTCTGCCAAGTTCTTCATGAAACGTAAAGACTGTAGAAATGGAGACAGTGCCGCCAGCATCCCAGCAGTCACATAGCTGCTAGTCACTGATATCATCTGCACTGTTACTTAAGGCAGAACTCTGTCCTTGGCTTGGGGTGAGGCACACAGGACAAGGGAGGAGAGAAGGGAACAGTCAGCCTAGGTCTAAGCATAGGCAAGAGCAGGATGAAAAAAAGTCATGGATATGTATCCATAAAAGTGCAGGCTCCATTGTTATAAAAGTACGATCTGCAAAGAATTTTTTTTTTAACTTTATTTATTTTGAGAGACAGAGCGAGCGGAGAAGGGGCAGAGAGAGGGAGAGAGAGACAATCCCAAGCAAGCTCCGCACTGTCAGCACAGATCCCGACGTGGGGCTTGAACTCCCGAACCATGAGATCTCGACCTGAGCCGAAACCAAGAGTCAGATGTTTAACCGACTGAGCCACCCAGGCGCCCCTGCAAAAGCATTCTTAA
The DNA here is from genome assembly GCA_028646485.1 of Cryptoprocta ferox. Lineage (NCBI taxonomy): Eukaryota > Metazoa > Chordata > Mammalia > Carnivora > Eupleridae > Cryptoprocta > Cryptoprocta ferox. Next base: position 38,280,392 of record CM053565.1, read on the forward strand.
GGATTTCTAAGGTGGAGGCAGTTGGCTGGCTCAGTTGGTAAGCATGCAATTCTTGATCTCAGGGTAATAAGTTCAAGCCCCATGTTGGCTGCAGAGGTTACTTAAAATCTTAGAAATAAAGATTTCTAAGGTGTTCTGCATTCATTCATTCTTGAATGCCTGCCAACTGCCTGGGCCAGGCTAGATACTGAGGAAAGATAAATAAAACATACCCACTGCCCTCAAGGAGGAACCTGAAGATTTGGGTAGCTTGTTAGAACAAAAATTACTGGGTCCCATCCTATAGACTTTTATTCCGTAATTCTGGAATGTGGCCCGAAAATTCACAATTCTAAGTTCCCAGGTTCTAAGCATCCCAGACTGATGCAGCTGGTCTGGGGACCACATTTTGAGAACCACTGATCCAAACCACATAAGTCATGTTCTATAATAAAGCGGAGTATGGATTGGATTGCTGAGGGAGCATAGAATGAAGAGATGGATTCTGCCTGGTAGAACTTTGGAGTGGCCTTGAAGGATGGATTTAGATAGAGTTTTGCCTAGTTGCAGTGGAGGATAAAGACACACGGACCCACCTGACTAAAGACCCCAGGGCTTGAAAGAGGTTGGATATTTCAGTAGTTGGGGGAGGGGGGGAGGGAGGGAATGGTATGTGAGGATGTGGAAAAGTAAGGAATTTAGGCTGCAGGAAAGGTGAGGTTTATTTTATTTATTTTTTTTACATTTATTTATTATTGAGAGACAGAGAGAGAGCACGAATGGGGTAGGGGCAGAGAGAGAAGGAGACACAGAATCCGAAGCAAGCTCCAGGCTCTGAGCTGTCAGCACAGAGCCCGACGTGGGGCTCGAATCCACGAACCGCAAGGTCATGACCTGAGCCGAAGTTGGTCGCTCAGCCAACTGAGCCACCCAGGAGCCCCAGGAAAGGTGAGTGTAAACTTTGGTACACAAAGCCAGTGAAGGATTTCAAGCACATAAATGGGGGATTTAAGAGTTACTATGTTGAGGGAAGCTCCCCAAAATGAGCTCTATAGATCATATATGGCTCCACTCCAGACTGAAATTGTTATCTCCTAGGTTGGAAATCCATCTTTCCTAAACATAGCAAGCAATTTTAATCCACATAAAAGTTTGAGGAGGAGGGATGCCTGGGTGGCTCAGTTGGTTAAAGCATCTGACTTCAGCTCAGGTCACGATCTCATGGTTCGTGGGTTCAAGGCCCCACATCGGGCTTTGTGCTGACAGCTCAGAGCCTGGAGCCTGCTTCAGATTCTGTGTCTCCCTCTCTTTCTGCCCCTCCCTGGCTCGTGCTCTGTCTCTGTCTCTCTCTCAAAAATAAATAAACATCAAAAAATTTTTTTAAAAAATAAACATTTAAAAAACATGTTTTTAAGTTTGAGGAGAAGAGGGGTCCCTGGGTGCCTCAGTCGGTTAAGTGTCTTACTTCAGCTCAGGTCATGATCTTGCGGTTCATGAATTCGAGCCCCGAATCTGGCTGTGTGCTGACAGCGGAGCTTGCTTTGGATTCTGTGTCTTCCTCTCTCTCTCTCTGCCCCTCCCCAGCTCATGCTCTGTCTCTCTCAAAAATAAACATTAAAAAAAAATTAAGGAGGAGGAGAAAAAGATCTGAGTGAGGCTGGATCAGTTAGGGAGCAGGTGGAAAAGGACAGAAAAGATTTAAAAGACAAGGAAAAATTCAGAAGATTTAATACTAATTTGATTTGGAGAGTGTCTGTGAGAAGAGTCCAAGGCAATTATGAGATTTCCGGGTTTGGTTTCTATTTTCCAAAAGAGACACAGCAAAAGCATCAGCAGCAGGCTGGGAGCAGACCATGAAGGTGGAAATGGACAGGGTGGTGCGGTGTAGCAAGAGCACTGGGTTGGGAATGAGAACTTGCTCTTGCACCACTATCTCTGTGACTTTGCTGCTCTAGAACCATCCTCTCAGAGGCCAGAGTGGAGATCTCTGGAGGTACCTTCCAATTCTAAAATGTCTTATTCCAAATTAAAACAAAAGATCTTTCTTTATTTAAAAAATTTTTTAAGTTTAGTTTTGAGAGAGAGGGCAGAGGGGCAGAGAGAGAAAGGGAGACACCGAATCTGAAGCAGGCTCCAGGCTCTGAGCTGTTAGTGCAGAGCCCGATACTGGGGCTGAACCCACGAACCGCAACATCATGACCTGAACTGAAGTCGGATGCTCAACTGACTGAGCCACCCAGGTGCCCCAAAACAAAAGATTTTAATTGAATATAGAAATGTAAGTAATTATTTTATTTACTTGGATAAAACCACTGGAATGGGGTCTTGGCTGCAGGGAAAACTGGTCCCTGGAGAGGCTTAAGAGGATAATTGATGAAACCCTGATTGTTCTCATATCTTGCCCAAGCCAATTCTATAGATTCTTCAATGTTCAGATAAGCAAAAGCTGTAAGATGGTTTCCCTTTCTCTTGAACTCCTAAGGCAAGTAAAGAACCATCTAAAAACACTTCCAGGATGGTAATAAGAAAGAATGAAATCTGGCCATTTGTAAGCAACAAGGATGAACTCGAGGGTATTATGCTAAGTGAAATTAGTCAGGCAGAGAAAGACAGATGCCATATGTTTTCACTCTTTGTGGAACAGGAGAAGCTTAACAGAGGACCATAGGGGCGGGGAAGGGGGAAAAATAGTTAAGGAGGGGGAGGGAGGCAAACCATAAGAGACTCTTCAATACTGAGAACAAACTGAGGGTTGATGGGGGTTGGGGGAGAGGGGAAAATGGGTGATGGGCATGGAGGAGGGCACTTGTTGGGATAAGCACTGGGTGTTATATGGAAACCAACTTGACAAACTATATTTAAAAAAAATAAAAAATTAAAAAAATAAAAACACTTCCAGGGACACCTCCTGACTTACCTGGTAAAGCATGTGACTCTTGCTCTCAGGGTCCTGAGTTCAAGCCCCACGTTGGGCATGGAGCCTACTTAAAAAAATAAGAAAGAAAGAGAAAGAAAGGAAAGAAAGAAAGAAAGAAAGAAAGAAAGAAAGAAAGAAAGAAAGAAAGGAAGGAAGAAAGAAAGAAAAGAAAAGAAAGAAAAAGAAACACTCTTCCAGTGAGTGAAGGGAAGTAATTCAGTTTGCAAACCGGCTAGGCCTGGGTTCAAACCTAGATTTGAATCTCGTCCATGCTGCTGATCAGGGTCAACCTCGCATATAGGTAACTTATCCTCTTTGAATTTCAACTTCTTCGTGTCTAAATAGAAGGAAAATACACAAGATGCAGAGTTGTGGGGATTAAATAGGCTGTCGGCTTACCTAAAAAGCCTAGCACAGAGTAGGTGCTCAGTGATTATCACCTTCATCGTCCTTCACCTTCCTCACTGCTTATTCTAGTCGGTAATGTCTGTGACATCACTAGATTCTAAATATTGGGGGTACGCACCCTTGCCTAATTGATCTTTGTCTCTTCCCCCTTACGCCTAAAAATGCACACTAATACAAGTCCTATTTTGCTCTCTGACTCTTGCAAGCCATAAAAATCTATTTCAAACTGTGTCCCCTTCTAGCGCCAGAAAAAGGAACTACAACCAAGGGGTGCAGCAGAGCAGCGGCGTCAAAAGTCTGCGCGTTTTAGAGCCTTCCTTGCTCTTCCCACCTACGCGGGACGGACTCCTTTGCTCTTCCCTACTGCTGAAGCTACTAATAAAGTTTGAGTTGAATAAACGAGCGCCCAGGGCCTGCTCTCCCCGCAAGAGCTTCTTCCGCCCGTAAAGGATTTCAAGGGGTGGGGCAAAACGTGAGGGGCGGGACCGGATGTGAGGTCACTCTCCCCGAGGTGAAAGGTTAGCGGAAGTGTCCCTCCTTCCTTTCTGCTGTAGGCTCCAGTGGCCGGCGTCGGTGAGTAGAACCTTGAGCAGGATGTTCCAATCCGCCGCCATCCGCGGCCTGGGGGTCGAGTTGCGGGGTGGCGCCGGGCGCTTTCCGCTGCCCAGTCTCTGGCGACATCGTAGCGGTCCTGTCCTGCGATCAGGGGCCCGCGGGCTTCCTGGGCCGAGACCGTGAACGCCGCCTGGGTTTCCGGGCCCACATTCTCGGCTTGGCGGGTTTCTGAACGGCCTCTTTTCCTTCCTCTGCAGATATGGGCAAATTCATGAAACCCGGGAAGGTGGTGCTGGTCCTGGCCGGACGCTACTCAGGACGCAAGGCGGTCATCGTGAAGGTAGCCGCCTCGCGAGCGTCTGCGCGCCGACATCCCGGGAACGGGGCCGGTGTCGGAGGGCCTGCAAGCGTGGAAGTCCAGAGCTAGCTTGGCCTTGGTCCGTGAGCGTTGCGGGTGGGAGTGAATGCGTAAGGGCTTTTGAGAGAGGAAGGTGCAGAACACGGAGAGATGTGAGTTGAGTTGGGCGCCTAACGTACGATGCGTCCTCTGCTAAAGACGCTTTAAAACATAACAATGCCCAGCGTTTATCGAGCCCTCGCTGGTACCTGGCACTGCTTTCCAGGTGGTGTCATGCCCAGTCCTTAAGGTGACCGTAGGGGATTCTTTTCTACTGCTGATGTCTAGAGACGTTAAGTAATTCAAGTGAAGTAAAACATTAAGTGCTGGAGCTGGGATTCTGTAAAACCGGGAGCAACTGGTGTAGTCAAAATGGTCACTTGGCATATTCTAGCCCTTCCGTCTTTGCCTTCTGCCTGCAATTTGTGCCCTCTTGTGGGATTTTCCTAAGCTCCGGCCACACACTTTGCTTTTGGCTGTTGTGGGACCCGTGGGGCACCCTGTGTTTCCCTTCCCTCGTCTGTCTGAGACTGGTTTCTGGAGTTAGAGCACCAAGTACAGTTGTAGAGGAAGCTAAGAGATGTGAAGTCCTAAGAACCAGCGCTTGATAGAAAGCAAACATACCCTAAATGCTAACAATGGTTACTTTTAAACCACTTACCTCCCACAAGCCTTTCCAGATTCTTGTGGGAATGAACACGACCCTGTTACTGCTTGGGCATCTAGTGTAGCCCTCGGAATGTCTGCTTTGTGCGGTTTTTCCAGTAGTGGGTCTCAGATTGGGAGTGGGGGTGTTCTTTTGATACGTGCCCTGCATTTAGCACAGCACCTAAAGAGGCCTTCAGTTACTAACATGTGATTCCTGCCTGTTCAGAACATTGATGATGGCACCTCCGACCGGCCCTACAGCCATGCTCTGGTGGCTGGAATTGACCGCTATCCCCGCAAAGTGACAGCTGCCATGGGCAAGAAGAAAATAGCTAAGAGGTCAAAGATTAAGTCTTTTGTGAAAGTTTATAACTACAATCACCTCATGCCCACAAGGTGAGTCTATCAAGAATGGCCCCTCTCTGGCCTGCTGAATAAGGAGACCGCTTTCAATTTTGCAGCCATTCCAGTGTGGGGAAGAGACATTTTCACGTGTGACTTACAAAGTGGTCATGGTTTCAAGTGTTGCCTCTTTTTTAAAGTTTTTTAAGGTTTATTTATTTTTGAGAGACCGAGCACAAGCCGGGGAGGGGCAAAAAGAGAGTGGGAGAGACAGAATCTGAAGCAGGCTCCAGGTTCTGAGCTGTCAGCACAGAGCCGGGTGTGGGGCTTGAACCCACAAACTGTGAGATCCTGACCTGAGCTGAAGTCGGACGCTCAACCAACTGAGCCACCCAGGTGCCCCTCCAGTGTTGCCTCTTTAATTCAATGTGGAGCTGTGTTCTGTCATTTTCTGTGGTGACTTCCCTGACTTGGCCAAGCAGGATTGAAAAATCTTTTCCAAGCTTGCTCTTGATCTGTCTCCTCACCTGGAAATTCTAGAAGTGTTGGGTAAAGATTGCTTCATTTGTTTGCAGTCACGGTAAATACAGGCACAGAATCTGGCCTGCTCTCGTCCACTATTCCACTTTCAATGATCGTTTTTATAGGCTTTCAGAAATTGTTGTTAAGAAAAGGAAAGCAAGCCTCCCCCCAACTAATTCCACTCAGCTTCCAAGCCCTGGAGTTTCTGGCCTTTCACAGTATCGGGTACCATTCACGCTGTCCCGGTGTATAGGTCATAAGGAAATAAACATTTGAGAGAGTCCTGAACAATACTTGCCAAAACCCAGCAGTGTGTGCCTTACAGTTTGCTACCGGGGACTGTGTGTTTACTCTTAATTTGCTGTTTTAAAAAGGCAGAGCTGTTTCTCAGGTGCTGGGAAACAGTGAGACCTCGGTAACTGGTCACCCAGCTTTTGCATTCTCATAATGAGGCTAACCCTTCCCCGGGCACAACCTGAACACCACGAAATACAATAGCTCCAAATAGAAAGCTGGCCAACCACCATGATTGTAGTGAAGAAGATTTAATAAAGTGACAGTCCTTAGCCAGAAAAATAGTCACTGTGGAAAGTCGAGATGAAATGTGAAGTATTTTAATGGCTTGAGTCTTTTTAAATTGGCAGTTTCTTAAAAATGCCATCAGGACTTTGGCACAGCTTTTTTGCGGATTGCTCCTGCGGGGACAGACCCTGCCACCCCAGTGTCCCGGGAGTGCTCGGGCTTTGTGAACGCCCTGGTCGCACGTGGGCTGATCTTCCTTCCCTACTGTTGTCCCCAGATACTCTGTGGATATTCCCTTGGACAAAACTGTCGTCAACAAGGATGTCTTCAGAGACCCTGCTCTTAAACGCAAGGCCCGGCGAGAGGCCAAGGTCAAATTCGAGGAGAGGTAACTAGCTTTGGTAGTGGTTGTTGGTTGGAGTATGGTACCCCTATCCTGCATGAAGGGAATTTAGTTTCACTGTTCTCATTGGTGTCCTTTTTTTTTCCTCTAGGTACAAGACCGGCAAGAACAAATGGTTCTTCCAGAAGCTGCGGTTTTAAATCTGTTTTGTTTCGGTCATTAAAAATCCCCCCCAAAAAAAAAATTTCTTGTCTGTCTGCAGCATGTATTATTAGACTGGGCAAAAAGAACATTCATGTGAGACGCTGGGTGGTGAGTGAGAGGAGAAGCTGTGGGAAAGTATATAAAATAATGCCTTTGTGAGACTTGGACTACTTGTTCTCCGTCTGATAATCCTTTGGTCATCTGGCCACTCTCAGCGCGTAAGGCGTGAGCTACTGAATGGTTTCCCCAATAAGACTACTCCTGACGTCTAGGTGCAGAGTTGTTTAGCATTCCTGGCTTCAACCTGTTCCCTCCCTAAAGAACCTGGGCCACTCTCCTCCCTCCACCCTCTGCTGTGAATACCCCCAGGCTCCTCTCAGTGGGCACCGACTACTTTGGATTGAGAGCCACCAAGCTGAGGTTCTCCGACCAACCACGGGGTGCTAAGCCCCACTCTGGGATTCAGTAGGTCAGACTTTGTAGCAGGTTGTCCGGTGATCCCAGTGCTGTCGTGACGAGGCCCACACTGGAGAACTGCTCCGGTGACACGGCTGGGGACTAATGACGGCCTGACCCCTAGAACCCACATTCCTACTGGGATTAGAAGAGGTCCTCAAATGGCCTGTCTAGCAGAGACCAGCTAGAAAAGGTGTGGTTCAAGGGTCTTGGCATTGGGTATGTCCCCACAGCTGCAGGAAAGGTATTTGGTCCTTTGATTTGGCATTTTACCTTTCATCGGACACTGAGTGTGACCCTGTTTTACTGGTAAAATAGGCTGTCCATTTGAATTGGTTCGATGTCAGGAGATGGAAATAGGATTCAAATGGGGCGCCTGGGTGGTTCAGTCGGTTAAGCGTCCCAACTTCGGCTCAAGTCGTGATCTCACGGTTCGTGGGTTCGAGCCCCGCGTCAGGCTGTGTGCTGACAGCTCAGAGCCTGGAGCCTGCTTTGGATTCTGTGTCTCCCTCTCTCTCTGCCCCTCCCCTGATCACTGTCTCTGTCTCTCAAAAATTAATAAAATGTTAAAAAAAAAAAAAAAAGGAAATAGGATTCAACAGGCCTATTTGCCAAGGTTCACCTGGGATGTAGGGAAGGAGTTTGAGAAGGGCTGGGTCTATATAGGGAATATTGTGCACTGAGTCCTATGCACTTTTCATTTGATTTCCTCACCCTTAAGTATCCGAGCATCTCTCTTGAGACAGACCTGTCTAGCTTGCCTGGTCAGTCACAAATAGAACTGAATTTAAACTCTAAAACTTCCAAGTTCTTTCCACTCCACCTCTAAGGCTCAAGTTCAGATACTGTTCTAACCAGGTTTGGACACATGCTTCCTAGCAGTAGGACCTCAAGCAAGTTTCTCTGCCTCAGAAGTTTACAAGCTCACCTGTAAAATGGAAAAAAATGGAACCAAGTTTGTGGGGTTGTTTAAAAGATTAAGTTAATTCAGGGGCCCTGGGTGGCTCAGTCGGGCGTCCGACCTCAGCTCAGGTCATGATCTCACAGTTCGTGGGTTCAAGCCCCGCGTCGGGCTCTGCTGACAGCTAGCTCAGAGCCTGGAGCCTGTCTTCGGATTCTGTGTCTCCCTCTCTCTGACCCTCCCCTGCTCGCGCTGCCTCTCGGTCTCTCAAAAATAAATTTAAAAAAATAACAATTCATGTAAAGCAGATCCGGTATTGGGCACAGAACAGCTCCCAACAAATGCTGTCTATTAGTATACCTCTTGTGAATTTGGTGGGGAGGCTTTAACCATCCTGGTTGCCTTTCTCATTCAACTAATCTTAATTAGTCTCTGTGTGCCTGGCATCGCTCTAGGCTCCAGGGAAATAACAGAGACAAAATTCTACCTACAGGCTTGTGCTGGGAATGAGTGGTAGATTGGGCCCCACATCTAGCTTCCCCTGAGGCCTCCTATCTGGGTAAAGTCAACTTCCAAGACCAGAAAGGCTCCTCCCAGGGGTGGGGAAACCAGCTGGGGGCGTGTGAATATCTAACGGGCAGGGATTTTGGTGAAATGAAAGTGGAAGCAAAGAGCCTGCCGCTTCTACATCAGAAGTGTATTTCAGGTCCAGCCTAGAGGTGACTAAAGCCTGTCAGAAAGTACGAGCAAGAGTTTAGTCACTGCCACTTTGTGCCCAGCTCTGAAGCCTCAACTCTTGCCACCCGGACCCCAGGCCCATGTCAGTGACCCATGATGCGGTAAGTGAGGAGGAGAGTGTTGGAGGGAGGGGGAGAACAGAGGAGCATTCCTCTTGGCTGGAAATCTGCAGGTATCTCAGGGTCTGGAGGCCAAGCCTTTCTCTGCCTCGCTCTTAGACTTGCAGAAGGTCTGGGGAGAAACATGGGTGGGATTACCTCTCCCCTAACCCACTGCCTCAAAGACAGTTCTATAACCTGCACCTCAGGTGCTCGTGCATTCCTTGTGTGAATATGCATTTTCCTGAGAGAGCATCTGTAGTTCTCATTAGATACTCAAAGCGTTCTATGACCCAAAAAGTAGAAGACTTGTTCACACCCTTGTCTCCTGAGATCTTGCCCAACAGACTTCCCCTCATATTTCATCTTAGAGTTGCAGTAGATAGTCCCTCACCTTAGTGTTCATGTCAGCTGAACCTTAGGCCCTCTTCCGGGTCACAGGGAGACATGGCCCTCCTCTGAGAGCTCAGCTTCCCACTGTGTGCTGTGCTCCTCCCTTTCCTGACCTGTGAATGATCCTACTCCTGCTAGACTGAGCCTGGCCCCCCGGCCAACCTGTTCTTTGATCCCTAGACCTGCCAGCACTGTGGCTGGTGTGCACTCGGCACTCAATAAACAGCTGCTGAATGAATGAAGCTCTCCCCTCCCCAGTTTCTTCCGGTTTCCCTTCCCTGATACTATGGCTGTTATAAATACTGATCTGTTATAAATACACAGATGTCTTGCTTGGGAATTTTTCATTTGCCCCTCAAATGTAGGAAGAAAGATCACAGGCTCAGGGCCGGCTGAGTCGGTAGAGCATGCAACTCTTAATCTCAGGGTTGTAAATTTGAGCCCCACATCGGGTGTAGAGATTCCTTTTTTAAAAAAATCTTTAAAGGAGCGCCTGAATGTCTCAGTTGGTTAAGCGTTCAACTCTGGACTTGGGCTCAGGTCATGATCTCATGGTTCATGAGTGCAAGCCCCACATCAGGCTCTACACTGACAGGGCAGAGCCTGCTCGGGATTCTCTCTCTCTCCCTCTCTCTCTCTATCTGCCCCTCCCCACCCCAAATAAATAAATAAACTTTAAAATAAAATAAAATCTTAAAAGAAAGATCACAGGCTCTAGAGCCTGCCTGTCTGGTGCCAAATCCTGGTTCCTCCAATTGTGTAGCCCTGGGCAGTTAATTAGCCTCTCTAAAATGTATAGTCTAGGGGCACCTGGGTGGCTCAGTCGGTTAAGCATCCAACTTTGGTTCAGATCATGATCTCACGGTTTGCGAGTTCGAGCCCCGAGATGCGCTCTGTGCTGACAGCTCAGAGCCTGGAGCCTGCTTCGGATTCTGTCTCTCTCTCTCTGTTCCTCCCCCACTCAAAAATTAAAAAACAACAACAACATTATTTTCTCTCAAAAATAAATTTAAAAAAAAGAAAAAATAAAAATGTATAGTCCTAAGCTCCATTTCCTCATCTATACAATGGGAATGGTGGTAACACTTTCTCACAGGAATGCCTACCTGCAAGAATTAAAGCAGACATGGGCACCTGGCTGGTTCGGTTGGTATGGAGCATTCCACTCTTGATCTCAGAGTCATGAGTTCAGCCCCACGTTGGGTGTAGAAACTACTTTAAAAAAAATTTAACAGATAATCTATAAATCAATGCAGTAAAAACTTAGCACACTGGTTGGCACCTCCTAAACATACAATATGTGTTTGTTATTTTTTTTTAATGTTTATTCATTTTTGAGAGAGAGAGACAGAGCCTGAGTGGAGGAAGGGCAGAGAGAGAGAGAGAGAGACACAGAATCCGAAGCAGGCTCCAGGTTCCAGGCTCTGAGCTATCAGCGCAGAGCCTGACATGGGGCTTGAACCCACAAACTGAGATCATGACCTGAACCGAATCAGACGCTCAACCAACTGAGCCACCCAGGCGCCCCTTGTTATTCTTAATATTATTACCAACCTTTCAGAACCCTGGTTCCCCAAGATTATCTTGATTCGCCTCCATTTCACTCCTACTTCTAAGGTGGGTTCAGGAGACTTTCTTTTTTATGACTTTTTTTTTTAAGTTTATTTTTATTTATTTTGAGAGAGAGAGAGCATGTGAATGGGGGAGGAGGGCAGTCAGAGAGGGAGAGAGAATCCCAAGCAGGCTCCACACTTTCAGAGCAGAGCCCGGCATGGGGCTCGATCTCACGACCGTGAGATTATGACCTGAGCCAAAACAACAGTCGGACACTTAACCATTTGAGCTCCCCAGGCACCCCGTGACTTTTTTTTTAACGTTGACTTATTTTTGAGAGAAGGGTGTGAGGGTCAGAGAGAGAGGGGGACAGAAGATCTGAAGCAGGCTCCGTGATGACAGCAGCAAGCTGACACGGGGCTCTAAATGACAAACTGCGAGATCATGACCTGAGCCAAAGTCCAATGCTCAACTGACTGAGCCACCCAGGCGCCCCTCAAAACATTTTTTTTAATGTTTACTTATTTTTGAGAGAGACAGACAAACAGAGCGCGAGCAGGGGAGGGGCAGAGAGAGAGGAAGACACAGAATCCGAAGCAGGCTCCAGGCTCTGAGCTGTCAGCACAGACCCCAATATGGGGCTCAAACTCACAGACCCACAAGATCATGACCTGAGCTGAAATCAGATGCTTAATGGACTGAGCCACCTACGCGCCCCTCAAGAAACTTTTTTTTTTTTAATGTTTATTTATTTGTTTTGAGAGAGAGAGAGAGCAGAGGAGGAGCAGAGAGAGACGGAGAGAGAATCCCAAACAGGTTCTGCACTGTCAGCACGAAGCCAGACTTGGGGTTTGAACTCACAAACCATGAGATCATGACCTGAGCCAAAATCAAGAGTTAGATGCTTAACTGACTGAGCCACCCAGGTGCCCCTGAAACGAAACTTTTTAAATCAACAGAATAGGGATCACGCTTTCTGTACAGCTTTTGTAGTTTGCTTTTTTAGCTTATTGTGAGTATTTTTTCATATCATTTAATGTTCTTTAATGTCTTCTAATTGCTACATAATATGTTTATTTAACTATTCCTCTATTGTTATAGATTTATTTTTGTCTTTTTTGTGTGGGCTTTTTTTTTTGTTTTTTGGCTTTTTTTCTTTTAATGTAAGCTCTACCCCACATGGGTCTCAAACTCAGACCCTAAAATCAAGAGTCACATGCTCTACTGACTGAGACAGCTAGACACCCCTCTTCTGGGCTGGGTTTGTTGTTGTTTTTTACTCTTTTTTTTTTTTTAATGTTTGTTTATTTTTGAGAGAGAGAGAGTGAGTGTGAGTGGGGAGGGTCAGAGAGAAAGGGGGACAGAGGATCCAAGGCAGGCTCTGTGCTGACAGCAGAGAGCCCCAATGTTGGGGCTTGAACTCCCGAACAGTGAGATCAGAACCTGAGTCAAAGTTGGACGCTCAACCTACTGAGCCACCCAGGCACCCCAAAGATTACATTTTTAAAGCTGTGTCCCTCAAAGAGCTCTTCTTCTATGACCACATGCTGCTCCAACCCAGAGTCCTTTCCACCAAGTCCTGTCCCTGAGCGTATGTGTCTTCACTGGCCTTGAGTTTGACTTGCTTTAACCCTGACAAACCTCAGGTTCCTCATGTATAAAATGAGGATTCAAAAAATAGAAAACATTCAACATAGCACTCACCATGTGCCAGGCACCATTGTTCCCAGCAAAATTATAAGTGGAAATTGCTATTATGCCCATTTTACAGATGAGGAAACCAAGGCACAGGGAGCTAAATAACTTGTTCATTGTCTTGCAATACTAAAAGGAACTGGATGTAAGCCTCGGGGGTTTGGCCCCAGAGTTTGTGTTCTTAACCGTTACACTGAACAGCCTCCGGATACCCTATGATGAACGTAGGCAGCAGGAGATTTTATCTTACAGGGTGGTTAGGTTGTAGATTTCACAACATTTGTAGATTTCTAAATTAACCTTAAATCATTAACTCACCCCTACAGTATCCAGAATTTACAGCCTGTCAATGAGCTCAATGTACAATGGACTGCGATGTTTTTCATTAAGCACCAGATGCACGTTGGCTCGCATTCAGGAGACCATGTTATCACGTCACACAAATAATAGAATGTATAGTTGAATTCATGTAAGTGACTACAGTCAGCCTGTGTTGTCCTTAAGAAGGTCCTAGAGGGGCGCCTGGGTGGCTCAGTCGGTTGAGCGTCCGACTTCGGCTCAGGTCATGATCTCACGGTTTGTGGGTTCGAGCCCCGCATCGGGCTCTGTGCTGACGGCTCAGAGCCTGGAGCCTGCTCCGGATTCTGTGTCTCCCTCTCTCTCTGTCCCTCCCCTGTTCACGCTCTGTCTCTCTCTGTCTCTCAAAAATAAATAAATGTAAAAAAAAAAAAGAAGGTCCTAGAAGAGAGAAGTTTCAGTTGGGAGTTGGGGACAGGAGGCAGTTTTGTGATACTTAAATGAGATGGAGTCCAACTGTGCCGGGCACCTAGCAGGCCCCCAAAACCCACTGGCTCTCTTCCCTTGGCTGCTGGGGCAGTGGACTCTACCAAAATTCTTGACACCCAGGTCTACAACCTTGGCATTGCCTCTCCAGTTTGTCCTTTCTGTCTCCTTAATATCAACATCCACAGAGTCCGGGGGCTGCATGAAATGTGCTCACCCATGCGTGGCCATTGCCCGCGTCCGGCTCAGCTTGTCACGTAGGAGGAATTAGAACCTCCGAGTCTCACTCCCCAGTTCCCGCTGCTCCGGCTCATCCTGCCATGGTGCCAAGTTGCTCTCTTAAATACCATGTCCACCACCTCACCCGCCTCAGAAATCTTCACTAGGTCTGCATCTCCTACTGATACTAGATCCGAACTCCCCTGCTCCAGTGGTGTTTTAAAATCTCGAGGGGCGCGTGGGTGGCTCAGTGAGTTAAGTGTCTGACTCTTGATTTCGGCTCAGGTCATGATCTCACGGTTCATGGGATCTAACCCGGGAGTGGGGCTCTGCACTGACAGCATGGAGCCGGCTTGGGATTCTCTCCCTCTCTCTTTCTGCCCCTCCCCTGCTCATGCACCCTCGCTGACTCTCTGACTCTCTTGTCTCTCTCTTTCTCAAAATAAATAAACATTAAAAAAAAACTCTATATTGGGGCACCTGGGTGGCTCAGTCAGTTGAGCGTCTGTCTTCGGCTCGGGGCATGATATCGTGTTCCGTGGGTTCGAGCCCCGCATCGGGCTCTGTGCTAAGAGCCCAGAGCCTGGAGCCTTCTTTGGATCCTGTGTTTCCTTCTCTCTCTGCTCTTCCCCGGCTTGCACTCTGTCTGTCTGTCTGTCTGTCTCTCTCTCTCTCTCTCTCTCTCTCAAAAATAAACATTAAAAAAATTTTTAACTCTATATTTTATTTTTACTTATTATTTTTAAAAGTTTATTTATTTACTTTGAGAGAGAAACAGAGAGAGAGCCAGGCGGGGAGGGGCAGAGAGAGGGAGAGACAGAATCCCAAGCAGGCTCGCGCTGCCAGAGCAAAGCCTGATGTGAGGCTCAAACTCACAAACCATGAGATCATGACCTGAGCCGAAATCAAGAGTCGGATGCTTAACCAACCGAGCCACGCTGGTGCCCTTTTTAAAAGCTATTTTATTTTATTTTATTTTATTTTATTTTATTATTTTATTTAATTTTTTAAAGTTTATTTATTTATTTTGAGAGAGAGAGACAGCACGAAAGGGGGAGGGAGAGAGAGAGAGAGAGAGAGAGAGAGAGAATCCCAAGCAGTCTCTGCACTGTCAGCACGGAGCCCAGCAAAGGGCTTAAATCCATGAAACCGTGAGATCATAACCTGAGCCAAAACCAGCCGTTGGATGCTTAACCAACTGAGCCACCCAGGCACCCCTAAAAGCTATATTATTAAATAGCATTGCCAATTACTAGATTTTCAAACAATTATGTATAATTCGATCAAGATTTAAAGCAGAAGTAAAAAGAGAATGAACTATCTAGCTCAAAGTGTCTTAAAATGTATTTCATTTTTCGTTTTTTTAAACTTACATTTTCTCGGGGCGCCTGGGTGGCTCAGTCGGCTAAGTGGCCGACTTTGGCTCAGGTCATGATCTCGCGGTTCGTGAGTTCAAGCCCCGCGTCAGGCTCTGTGCTGACAGCTCAAAGCCTGGAGCCTGGAGCCTGCTTCGGATTCTGTGTCTCCTTCTCTCTCTGCCCTTCCCCTGCTCACACTCTGTCTCCCTGTCCCGCAAAAAGAAATAAACATTAAAAAAAATTTTTAACTTACTTTCTCTTATATTTTTATAATTGAACCATTTCTTTCAAATTAAAATTTGGATTTTTATTTTCCTTGAAAATGGGAAGATACGGGGGTGGGGCACCTGGGTGGCTTAGTCAGGTGAGCATCTGACCTCAGCTCAGGTCATGATTTGGTGTTCGTAAGTTCTAGCCCCACATAGGGCTCCCTGCTGTCAGCCAGTCAGTGCAGAGCCTGCTTCAGAATCTCTGTCCCCCTCTCTCTGCCCCTCTCCTGCTTGTACTCTCCCCCCAAATAAATAAATATTTTTTTAAAAATGGGAAGATACAGGGCACCTGGCTGGCTCAGTTGGTAGAGCACATGACTCGATCTTGGGTTATGAGTTCAAGCCCCATGTTGGGCAAAGAGCTTATTTAAAAAAAAAAGAAAAAAAAAAAAAAGGAAGATATAGGATCCAGGAACCACGTTCCCATGTGAGAAAATCTTGGTTGGATGGGGCGCCTGGGTGGCTCAGTCGGTTAAGTGTCTGACTCTTGGTTTCGGCTCAGGTCATGATCTCATGGTTTGTGGGTCTGAGCTCCACACTGAGCTCCACACTGCTGGTACAGAGCCTGCTTCAGATTCTCTCTCACTCTCTCTCTCTGCCCTTCCCCGCTCCTGCACATGCTCTTGCTCTCTCAAAATAAATAAATAAACTTTAAAAAAAAGAAAAGAAATCTTGGTTGGAGCTGAGAAGTTGCCACTTTAGCGGGGACATACATGTTGTTTCTAGTTTGTGAGTCCCTAGCACTCCCTATGGTCTACACTGGCTCCCTGGGCTCATTGATGTCATCTAATTGGCCCTTAAAGGCACCTTATTTGTAAACATATAAAGAACTAGGTACCGGGGTGCCTGGGTGGCTCAGTCAGTTAAGCGTCCGACTTCAGCTCAGGTCATGATCTCATAGTCTGTGGGTTTGAGCCCCGCGTCGGGCTCTGTGCTGACAGCTCGGAGCCTGGAGCCTGCTTCAGATTCTGTGTCTCCCTCTCTCTCTGCCCCCACCCCACCCCCGCTCACTCTCTGTCTCTGTCTCTCAAAATAAAATAAAGACATAAATTTTTTTTTTTAGTAAGAACTAGGTACCTTTCTCACTACTCATAAACCAGCATTATTTGGTCAAGCCCTAGTTTTTCTCTGCTTAAAACAGAGTGAACTCACACTGAATGTCTTTAACGCCCTGTGTAATATCCTCCCATTCTGTCATTAATTCACTCCATCCATTCATTCATTCATTCGACACACATTTACTGAATGCCTGTTTTGTGCCAGGGACTCTGCTGAACACTGGGGATACAGAGATGACTGGGACAGAGTCCCGCCTTCCCCAGTGAGCTCACACTTCTCTGAGCTGACCTTATTTATCAGGCTTCCCAACCACAGAGTGACCTCTGCCAGCTAACATCTACTCCATCCCACAAACAAAGGTGCATTTATTCGTATCCCTGGTGTCATTCCCCTGCCCATGTTGTCACTCTCCGTCTCTGGACTTGCTCCAATCACACCCAGCCTGAAAAGGCTGCTCGGCGCAGTGGAAAGAATGGCAGTCAAAGGACAAGCTGGGAGATGGGGGGTAAATTACCTCCCCACTCTGTGCTTGATATCTTCACTGTAAAGCACAGATTAGCAGTCTGGAGTCAGACTGCATAGGGCTGAATGACTTCCGGCAAGTCACTTAACCTCTCTGAGCTTCAGTTTCCTCATCTGTAAAATAAGGATAAGAGGGAATTTATTTCACAGGGTTGTTTCAAGAACTGAACCATATAAAAGCCATAAAAAGCTTAGCACAGGGCGCCTGCGTGGCTCGGTTGAGCATCCGACTCTTGATTTCAGCTCAGGTCATGATCCCAGGGTCGTAAGATCGAGCCCCGCTTTGGACTCTGCGCTGAGCATGGAGCCTGCTTGAGATTTCTTTCTCTCTCTCCCCCTCTCCTGTGTGCTCTCTCTCAAAAAAAAAAATTTTTTTTTTATTAAAGCTTAGCAGAGTGCCTGACATATAGTAAGTGCTCAATAAATGTTAGCTGGGGCACCTGGATGGCTCAGTCGGTTGAGCATCCGACTGCAACTCCTACCGTAATGATCTCACAGTTTGTGGGCTCCAGCCTCACATCGGACTTTGCACTGACAGCACGGAGCCTCTTTGGATTCTCTGTCTCTCTCTCTCCCTCTGCCCTCCCCCATTCATGCGCTCGCTCTCTCTCACTTTCTCTCAAAAACAAACATTAAAAAAAAAAAAAGTTAGCTAATAGCATGACATTTTGCCACTCTACGCCCCCACTCCTCCCAGAGGCCTCCCTAGTTATGTTAAGCCCTATGGGACTGTCCCTCCTCCATACTCCTGATATCCTCCACAGTCTGTCATGTGAGGGTACCCTTTCTTGGGTACTGTTTTGCACAGACCCGAGGGCCAGCCTCTTGTCCCCCACTGCCCTGTGTCCGTGCCCAGTACCCCACGGCAGGAGCTCAGTGTCCGTTAAATGCAAGCTCTGATACGAAGTTAAGTGCTTCTGGAATGAAGCAGCCGTGGCTGCCGTGAGGGCTCCTCCTGCCCCCCTCCCCTAGTTGAGTCCTGAGGAGAGTGGGCCAGGGCCAGCCCGGGGCCAGGGGGAAGGGGCTGGGCTGTTCCGGAGCTGAGCATCAGCTCTGCTGTGCGAGAGTCCGAGAATCGGGTCCCTTTCCCCTGGGCTCATTCTCTGGGAAGGCAGATGGATGTCTGGTCATTTCCCCCACCCCAGCAGACCCTCCGTGCCCTTCGGGAGGAGCAGGCCAGACTAAAGGGGAGGCTACAGGAGCTGCAGCAGCGGAGGAGGGAACTCAGGGACTTCCCCCATCAGGACCAGGTACGCTGGGAGAAGGGCGTGGCGCGGTAGAAAGAACGAGTTTCTCTCCTGGCTCTGCCACTTCCTTGCTGCATGACCTCCAGTGTGGCACTGAACTCTCTGGACCTGTCTTCCCGTCTGTAAAGCGGAACTCCCAAACTCGTAGGCTTGTGAGGACAAACTAACATCTTGTGGGGCAAATGCTCCTACAGGCTTGACCTACGTTCGTCCACCCATTTATCCAGCTCTGCTTCCAACAAGTGTACTCATCCCTGGCATGAATCTCATGGAACACTTTCCTCCTAGGGGCGGTGGGGCCTCTCCCGCCCTTGAAGGCTGCATCCGCCTCCTCTCCCCCACCTCCAGGTCCCATTCCCAGTGCCCTTGGTCCCCCTGGTGTTCCGAGGACACACCCAGCAGGGCACAGAAGTGCCCAAGTCTTTGGTTTCCAAACTCCGGACCTGCTACCCTCTGCCTGGAGGCTCTGCTTTGGTCACCTTCGAAGACCCCAAGGGTGAGCGCTCGCAGAGGCCCCTGGGAGGGAGGCTGGGAGGCTTCCCAGTACTGACCCTGCTCCCCCGACCCAGTGGCCCAGAGGGTGCTACAACAAAAGGAGCATAAGATCGACATCGAAGAGTGCTGGCTGCGGGTGCAAGTCCAGTCCTTGGAGCTGCCCATGGTGACCACGGTGCAGGTGATAGAACTGCAGCATCCTGGGACATGCAGGGGGTGCCATGCACTTGGGCACAGGGGAGGAGAGCAGGGGGACTGCACCTCTCCTTCCTGTCTGTCCCTAGGTGTCCAGACAGATAAGCAGGAGGAGTGTGCTGGTCACTGGGTTTCCCGCAGGGCTCAGGCTGAGTGAGGAGGAGCTACTGGACAAGCTGGAGATCTTCTTTGGCAAGACCAGGAACGGGGGTGGCGACGTGGAGAGTCGGAAGCTGCTGCAAGGGGGTGTCATGCTGGGTTTCACTACGGATGCAGGTGCGGGCCCTGCCAACGAGATTGGCTGATGCATTGGGCCACAGGGGAGAAGAGCCCTTGAAGCTAGAGGTCCATCCCTCTCTGTCCCCGCAGTGGCCCAGCACCTGTGCCAGACTGGCCAGTTTACAGTGCCACTGGGCCCGAAGAGCTTCCCTTTGAAGATCTCTCCCTTCCTAATTGGGGAGATCCAGAAGGCGGAGGTAAGTGGGAAGGTGAACTGGTGGCTGGGCTGGGAACCTGTCTGCCTGCCAGAAACTTGCCCAAGAAAGGATCAGAGCCCCCAGCCTCCACTGCCCTCCCCATTGCCAGCCAGCCTCTCAGGGCTCCCGGCCCTTTCCAGACCCCCAGGGGCATTGCCTGCCCCCAGTCCCTGACTCCCATGAGCCTTGCCCATCTCCTGGCTCCTTTTCCAGATCGTGTTCCGGCCAGTGGCCCAATCGGTGCTGGTGCTCAACATTCCTGACGTCCTGGAAGGCCCGGAGCTGCAGGACATCCTGGAGATCTACTTCCAGAAGCCCTCCCGTGGAGGTGGGGAGGTGGAGGCCCTAACAGCCGTGCCCCCAGGCCAGCGGGGGCTGGCGATCTTCACCAGCCCATCAGGCTAAGAGGCTGCCCTTCTCATCCCCTCACCCGCATCCCTGCCAAGCCTCTCAAACCAGGCTGGAGCTGGGTGCACAGGTGCGAGAGATGGTGCTAGTCAACAGCGGCTGGGATTATGGCTTATGAAATGCGGCCCAAGAACAATAAAAGTGGCGTGACCATCTTCTCATTTCATTTCCTGAAAGGAAACTTGATGTGAGCACGGAAGGAGGAGTCCTAACCTTCCAGGAGCCCACTTTCCCCTCCACTCTCAGACGCAACATCCAGGACCAAGGGTTTGGCTTTTTATTGACACAAACACAAAGGCAGCTTCGGTCACGGTAACGGGGTGGGGTACACAAAAGCAGAAATCGCCCTTCACACGTTTAGGCCTCATGTAGACACTGAAGAGGCTGAGGCCCTCCCCCCACCTCCCATTGGCAATAGCTGGGCAGTAACCCTCCCTAATTCCGTATCAGGGAGCAGAGGGAGTTGTACCCCTGTGCCAGCAAGTCCCCACTTTGGTTCCGGCGGCCCAGGTCCTAACCACCCCCCTCCTTATTCCCCTGTTCCATCTCCCCACCCATGTAAACAAAGTTTGGGGCTGAGTTTGAAAAGCTGCCCTCCTGCTCTGAGAAGGCAGTGGGCCTCCCTTGACGACACGGGAAATGTGCTTCGATTTTGACTTTGGTCCCAGAACAAGAAACAGATGGCATTGCCTCTCAGAGCTCTGGCTGGTAAATGCCACACTTATCTGCAAGGCTGAGAAAGCCGCCCCGCCTTTTTCTCCTCAACCACCCAGAGAGAAATGACAGCCCCAGAGACAGGACACGGCACAGACCCCAGGAGGCTAGGGGCTGCCCCCCCCCGCCCCCACCGGCACACGCACACAGATTTTTGGCAGTGTTGTGGGACAGAGAGGCAGCAAAAGCCCACCTCCACCAGAACGAGGAAGGCACTGGGGAGTACAGGGATGGAGGAGGAGGTGTGAGACAGGGACCCCCCCACCCCACCCCCACCCACACTCTCAAGCACAGGTTTTCCGTTGCTAAGGCACTGAGAACAAATCCACTAGAACTCAGTGAAGGGTGGGGCGGCGGGGGGAGCTCTGTGTCCCTCCCACAGAGTCGGGACCTAGGGAAGTAGGTCAGATTCCCACCCTTGTTGGAAGAGGCAACCTTGGTTAAGAGTGGCAGAAAACCCGGAGGTGGAAGAAGCCCAGCTGTGCTCAAGGAGATGGGGACCAGAGGACAAGGCCATGCAATGAGGCAACAGAGTTCAGAGGTGGGCACCAGCTGGCCTGGGCTGAAGGGACAGGAGGGCGAGACAGGGACATGCTGGATTCACATGGATTGGCCCCATATCCTGAGCTGACATTTTGATTCTTTGGGGGGGGCAGGGGCAGGAGGGGAGACGAGGCAGAGGTGGAAGCACACAGAACTGGACGGAAAAGGACTAGCTAACCTTGGCACAAAAGCAGCACAGCAGGCCCAGGGAAAGGGTGGGGGCAGGAAGCAGCCAGCCTCCCTCTGACCCTCCCTGTCCCCTTGGCAGGGCCCAGACATCCAAGTGGTCACTTCCCAACCCCTTCAGAGGGCAGGAAGGGGGGAGGCCCTGCCTAAGGAGAAAGAACAGGGCAGGGGAGAGGTCATCACCACGGAGACCTTCGGGGACGAGTGGGCAGAGAGCGATATGAGGAGGATGAAATGTAAGAGAGTCTGGCGACCAACACAACTCGGCTCCCTAGCTTCTCTCTTCCCAGGTCCCGAGGGTCTGCCAGCCCCGGCCCTAGTTCTCCTTCTCCGGCCCAGGCACCAGGAGGACTTTGCCCACGTTCTTCTTCTCCTGCATCTGCCTCATGGCATCCGCCACCTGGACAGGAAGACAAGACTTTGCTCCCATCGCCATCCGGCCCCTCGAGAGAGCCAGCCTAAAGGAGTCAGCCCTCCTCTTCCCAGGAATCCTACCCCTGGGGCCCCAGCCTTCAGGGGCCCTCCCCCAGCGCCCCCCCCCCACCCGCCCAGCCATCACACTCACCTTCTCAAAGGGCCACACAGAGTCAATGTGGGGTTTGATGCGGCCCTGGTTGTACAGAGCCAGGAGGCGGGCCACCACGCCACTGACTAGCTCTGCCTCGCCCTCCAGGTAGCCCAGGTGGAAGCCACACACCGCTCGGTTAGCCGGCAGCAGCTGCAACGCAGTCACGCTAAACTGGTTCCACCAAGTGCGCGCCAGGGCCATCAGGTTCCGCTTGGGGCCTGTCAGCAGGTTGGCCATTCCTGAGGGACGAGGAGACTCGGCCTGTGAATCCAGGTGCCAGGCACATCCCTGTCCAAACCCATGCTCATCCGCCCCCTGCTGGGCCTCTTACAATCACCCACAGCAGTGCTGGGGGGGTGACGGGATAATCCCCCCACCTGCTGACTGCCAGGCCCAGATGGACTCCAGCTGACTCAGAAATTGCCCGAATCTTCATTTATTTGTTGATTTGTGTGTGTGTGAAATAGTTTTTTTCTTTCTTTCTTTCTTTCTTTCTTTCTTTCTTTCTTTCTTTCTCTTTTTTTTAAATTTATTTTGGAGAGAGAGAGAGAGACAAAAAGAGTGTGAGCCAGGGAGAGGCAGAGAGAGAGGGAGACACAGAATCCGAAGCAGGCTCCAGGCTCTGAGCTGTCAGCACCGATCCTGACGCGGGGCTCGAACTCATGAGCTGTGAGATCATGACCTGAGCCGAAGTTGGACGCTGAACCAACTGAGTCACCCAGGTGCCCCATGTGTGAAATCGTTTTTCAAATGAAAATGCAGCCTGGACCAAGAAGCCCAGGAAGGTAGGACAAAGGAAGGCAGGCTGATTGATTTTGCATCTGGAAACATCTCCAGACAGGAACCCAGAAAGAACACAGAATTCACTGTGACTCGCAGGGAAAGTAGTGAACGAGAACGACAGTAGCTGTCCCCCCAGAGGCAGCAATCTGAACACATTACCCAGGCCAGCCCCTAACCTGATGCTCCCTCGAGCACCGGCGTCCCTGGGCCCCTGCATACTACCCTGCTTCCCCCCTCCATCCCCAGCCCACTAACTCACCATAGATGACCACTTTGCCCATGGGTTTGAGGAGGTTGTAGCCCTTGGCAGTATCTGACCCACCCAGAGGGTCCATGACGATGTCCACTCCTGTCACAGAGCAGGGGGGCCCAGGGAAGGCATTAGGATCCATAGATCTGGAGTGTCCCATCCCTGTCCTTTGCCGCCCTGCCCCTGCCCGTACCCATACCCCGATCCCACCTTTGGGGGAGACCTTCTTGATCTCATCCACATAGTCAGTCGTATGGTAGTCGATGGGGTGTGTGACCCCGTTCTCCTTCAGCAGCTCGTGCTTGCTGGCCGAAGCCGTTCCGAACACCGTCACATTCTCCACTGTGCGGCACAGCTGCACGGCGGCCATACCCACACCCCCTGCAGCAAGACATTTTCATAAGGAGGGGATAGGGAGTCACCCTGCCACCACTCTCCATTCTTGCCTCTCAAGGACTCCGCTCATCACCTTCATTTTGCCTGGGCCCATTTTGAGGCTTTCTCTCCTCATAACCATGTCCAATTCCCATGACTGAGAATTGGGGGGAGGGTAGCTGGCCAAGGAGGGGGTGCTGGGTGAGGACACGTTGCTATGGATAGCACACCAGGCTGGACCTGGTGCCTGAATGTTACCACGGCAACAATACTGCAGAGGCCTCTGGGAGCCATAGGCCGAGGCAGCCTGGTGTTGCCATGACAACCATCCAGACAGGCTGCAGGGAAGGGGCCCGAAGGAAATCTGGGTGGGGTGAGGAGGAGGGGGATAAAGGGAGGGGGGCCTGTCACCTGCAGCCATGTGTACCAAGACGCTGTGGCCAGGCCGTAGGTTGCCGAAGTCAAAGAGGACCATGTAGGCTGTGATGTAATTGACCAGCAAGGCAGCGGCTTCCTCAAAGGTCATGGCCTCAGGCATCTGGAAGGTCTGGGCCGAGGGCACAGTCACCTCCTCCTGCCACATGCCTGACCGGATCAACACCATCACCCGGTCCCCCACCTTGAAGAATGGAAGAAGAGCAGCATTCAGTCTCTTGATCCTTCACCCACTGGTGATTTATCACCTGCTACATAAAAGGCACGCTTCCTGGCAATGAAGTAGAGATAGAAGCAGCTATCGTAATCATGCTAATAGTAATAATCATAATACCATCAAAAACAATACTAACTTACCTTTACTGAGCGCTTACTAAGGGCCAGGCCCTATTATAAGTACTATAAGTCTATTGTAAATCTTTTTTAATGTTTATTTTTGAGAGAGAGAGAAATAGAATGTGAGTGGGGGAGGGGCACCGAGAGAGGGAGACCTAGAATGTGAAGCAGGCTCCAGGCTCTGAGCTGTCAGCACAGAGCCCGACGTGGGGCTCAAACTTGTGAACCGTGAGATCATGACCTGAGCCGAAGCTGGACGCTTAACCAACTGAGCCACCCAGGTGCCCCTAAATGCTATAAGTCTATTATATAGAAATGCTCGATTAATCCTTACCCGCTCTTTGAGGTAGAGACAGTCCTTATCTCCACTTTACAGATCTTATACTTCAATATTGTGTAAGATCCCTGAATGCCACAGAAGCTTACAGTTAGGGCAGCTTGAGCTATTGTTAAAGACAGCAGACTGTTTTGGTTAAAGAAAGATGGGCTCTGCTGTTTATGGAACAGTGTGACCTTGGGCAAATAAGAACCATTTAACCTTTTTGAGCCCCAGTTTTCCTGTCTGTAAAATAGGGTAGCTATGATGATTAAGGGGCTAAAAAATATATATATTTGGTAATTTTTAGCCCAGTGTCTGGCACATAGGAAGCAGTTTGTAGTATTAAGTAATAAGAATGATAAAGTGCGGCTAAAGATCTCTGAGCAGCTACGGTTGGGTGCAATCACCTCCTGAGAAGCATTTGAGCCAGTCCTGGGGGCCCAGAAAACACCTTCACCCAGAGTCAGGGGGAGGGGTGACGGACAAGGACAGCCACACCACCCCATCCACCAGGAAGAAGCATTTCCCGCCCCCCCCCCCACTCTCTCAGCCACCAGCACAAGAGCCTCATTGCAGGAGGGAAAGGGGGCAAAGAAAACCGAATCTTTCCCTCCAGCTTAGCATATGGGGGCAAGAGGAGGGCAGAGGGAAAGCGGCAATCTCAGGAGAAAGGCAGGCCTCTCCTCACTCTCTGAACCCCCCGGAGAGAGAAGTGTGGGTGCTATTCCAGGACAATCCGGGTCTGTATTGTCCCTGCCAGGAATGATGAGAATTCTGAATATTAAGGAGACTTGGGATGCATGGGAAGAGGGGATGGGACTCCCACACACACCCCTTTTCATGTCCCCGCACTCCACTGACGAGGATGCAGGCTGAGATCCAGCAAGGATGCAGGCAAGCACTGGCCTGCGATGAGATCCAGGGAATGGAAGCATTCCACCCCAGGACCTCAGGAGCAGCAGACTCAGAAATGGCCCAGGAGTGCTGCAAAGTGCAGTGTGGTCAGCCTGGGTCCTGACTAGCCCCGACCAATCATGGTCTGGCTCAGGACAAGGCTCACTTACCCACGCTAATGCCCACCCCTCAGCCCATCACAGGGCCGGGCCATGACCGGTCTGCCCAGTCCAGACATCAGGAGGAAGGGAGGGCTCTCCCCACAGAATCCAGCCTCTTACATCAGGTTCTTGCCCTGGACAGGATATCCTGTATTTACTAAGCGGAAAGTGTGGGGAGGGAGGTTAGGTGGGTGGCCTTCAAACATGAACTACAACTCCCCCCACACCCCAACACACACACAAAATTCCTTAGTATCTTCTCAAGAACTACTTATAAGTCAGTGGAAAGGGTGGGGCCAGAGCTGAATTGAGGGAGAAGCCCTTTAAGGAGGAGATGTTTGCATGCAGGATAAATCCAAGAACTCCAGCTCTGGGATCTGGGACTAGCAGGTCCTGCAAGAGGATGGCAGCATCTGAGGGGCCTCCCTTGCAGGGGGCTGATTTAAAAAGAAATCCCCAAACAAACGACGTGCAAAGGCTTCACCCCAACCCTCTCAAAAAGCTGCTCATTTGGAATTCCCTGGTGTCCGGGTTTGTGGCCACGATTAATGATAAACGAAAAGAGAAACAGACCGGCAGGGCTGGACCAACCTGCTCCCAGTACCACACCCCCCCCACCCCAGTCCAAATGGACAACGCTGGGATTTCGGAGGTGAGGGTCCTCCTCGAGGAAGGCGGAGGCGTGTTCCCCGCCCTCCCTCCGATGTTCCCAAGGGTAGCCTGGGGTCGTGGCCCTCAGGCTGAGTCACCGGAGGAGGAGATATTGTAGTCACGGGACACAGAGAGCCTAAGACAATGATCCAGAGACCCGATCTCGCCCCCGCCAACCCCAAGAGCAGAGTGGCAGTGTAAGGCCGGTGGGAGAGCGAGTGGCAGGCTCCCTCTCCTCCATGATGGGCGTGCCTCGTCTCTTTGGCCTTGATCTGGGAGGGGCCTCCTCACACCCCCACAGACCACGGGGTTGCATGTGACTGGGGCTCTGGCAGGGTCATGCGTCCCCGCCCAATCCTGACAACATAGCTCCTTAAGCTCCCTCGGGGAGACACTAATCGGTACTCAGGGTTACAGATCACAATTACCCAGGCAGTGTCTGCTGGGCCAGGGTACAGGTGTGGTTTTCAGCGGGTGGTGGGGGGCGAGGCGGGGGTGGGGGTGGTGGGGGGGGGTTGGCAAGGTCATTGTGCGCATGCGCATGGATGCCTTATTGTGTTTCCCCCCCACCCCCCCACCCCCCCCCAACCCACAGCCTCGGCGGCGGCTTCTGGGCGGCGGCCGCAATTGAAATGGTTGAGGAGGGGGCGATAACGCCATCTCCACTCCCTATCCCCCAGTATAAACCCAGTTCTCCAGGACCCTCGGAACACAGGCTCCCTTCCTAAGCCTTCCATGCCCTTCTACCTGGATCAGTACCAGTTTCCCCTGCCCTGCCACACCCCCGGCCCCCGCCCACTCGAGCTCCACTGCCCCAAGGCCTGGGCAGCCTATCCCTCCGCTGCCCTGCCCCGCCCTGGCCCGCTCACCTTGCGGTCGTTGACTCCCTCGCCCACTGCGACCACGACGCCGGCGCCCTCCATGCCCGGAGTGAGGGGCAGCGGCGGCAGCCGGTCGTACAGTCCCTGTCGGGCCATAAGGTCGGCGAAGTTGAGCCCGCAAGCCCGGACGCGCAGCGTCAGCTGGCCGGGGCCGGGGGCCGGGGGCACGGCCGGCCGGCTCTGCAGCTTCACCTTGTCGTAGCCGCCGAAGCCCGTGAGCACCAGGCAGCGCAGCGGCGGCGGCGACGCGGCCGCGGCCCCCTCGGAAGGCGCGGGTGGCTGGGCGTCGCCAGCGGCCTCGGCTTTCGGGGGCTGAGAAGGGGCGTCTTCTCCGGCCCCTACTTCGGCCGCCGCCACCACGGTGGCCGCCTCGGCTACCTCTCTCTCCGCGGACATGTCTGGGACTCCCGACGTGCGCGCAGCTGGACGGAGGGTGCACAGCTGGGGAGGGCGGGGCGCGCGTCGGGAGAAGCTGAAGCTGTGGACTCGGAGCGGGAGGGGAGGGGCGCCGGGCCGGGGGCGGAGCCTCGCGCGCCAACTTAAAGGGCCACCGCGCGGGTGTTGCAGGGGAGCGAAAAGTGAAGACCTGGAACATCTGCAGACAGACCCTCGAGAGGGCGTCTTAAGGTCATGCAGACTGCTACTTAATTTGCTCATTTATTCATAATAAGCCTTATGCAAGGTAAACAATATGTAAAAGGACAATCTGAAGGACGATCCCCAAACCTCAGTTTACACTAGATTTGAGGAGCCAGCCACCTGTGGACTGGAACCCAGCTAAGTTGTTCCTCAGGCTCTGACTCTACCCATCTGTAACCCATTCGTGTGGTCTTGGAGTGGCATCTTGGAGCAGGGAGACCGAGTCTTTAAAACTTTCCATCTGTTTAAAGCTCTGTGCCTCAACTTTCCCTTCTGTGAAACGGTGATAATACTGCTCGCTCTAAAAGATAAATTAAATCGAGTATAACCGATGTAAAAAATAAAAGCGCTTTTAAAAGGTAAAAGATGCCATGCAAATGCAAAACAGTTGTGTAGTCATCGTTAGACTCTGGATCAAGCCTTAAATGACTTTAGGGCTTGTCTCTGGCTGCAGCAGGGATGTCATTCTGGGCAGTTCTATTTTCCTCTTCCTCCCCATCTCTGTCTCCCTGAAGTATCCACCAGAGGACGCAGCTCCCCCAAAACTTTCCACCCTGCGTCTGGCTGGAGAAACTCCGTCCACACTTCCCTGCTAGCCCAAGCCCTCCGTTAGGCCACTCCAGCCAGCCCCAGACTAGGCCGTCCGTTGCCATGGGGACTGGAAGCCATGATGTCACCATTGTCCCGGTGGGTGTGTTGGAGTCCATACCCTCCTATCCCCGAGACTCCCTGCCGGGACGTGAGAGTGGAGGGGGGAGACCAAACCAAAAAGACTCCCTCCTTCTCCTACCATCTCGCGCCCCCTCCTGTTCAGGAAGTGGATGGCTGCCCCCCGCGCGTGTCCGCACTAGCACACCGCCGTGCACGCGTGGGCACGCAGAAGGCCCGAGCCTCGCGCGTTTGCAGCTTTCACCCTACCCCTAAGAACTTCGCTCGAACTCTGCCCCGCGCCCATCCCCAAAGCAGTCAAAACAGTCACATAAGCCCGGCCCGGCCTGCCCTGAACCCGCAGCGGTCCCCCAGAGCCCCCCAGCGCGCTGGAACCCCGCTCCCAGCCCTAGCATTCCCCAAGCCCCGCCCGGCTCCTCTGGGCCCCGCCCCCTCCGGCTGCGCGGGCGGGAGGCGGGGCCGGAGGCGCGGCCGTCGGGCTGGGGGCGGGGCGGAGGGGGGGGCCGCGGCCCCGGGCGGGGGCTCGGCGCGGGCCCGCGAGATGCCGGTGTCGGCGGCCCGAGCGGCTGCAGCTGCAGCGGCGGGGGAGGCGGCAGCGGGGCCCCGGAGGGGGGCTGCGCAGGGGGTCGGCGCGTAGCCGGGACTATGGAGGGGCAGAGCGGCCGCTGCAAGATCGTGGTGGTGGGGGACGCGGAGTGCGGCAAGACGGCGCTGCTGCAGGTGTTCGCCAAGGACGCCTACCCCGGGGTGAGGGACCCGCGTCTAGGGAGGAGGGCGCTGAGGCCGCGGGGGTGGGTGACTAGGGCCCTAGGGACGGACAGAAATGGGTGCCAGGGTAACCAGGGTCGAGAGAGAGGGGCTCGGAGGACCGGGGACCGAGGGAGGCGTTGGGGACTCTGGAAGGACTGCAGAGGATTGGGGTGGGAGGAACTGGGGAGCAGGGCGAGATGAATGGGGTTTCGGAGAACCAGAGGATCCAGGAGGGGACGCTAGGGGGATGTCGGGGGTCCCGGGCATTGGAGAGGGGAAGAACTAGGGGCTGAAGGGACCGGGAGGGGGTCTGGGAGCCTAACACCCCTTCCGCTGAGGCAGCCGCTCCCGGGATCTCCCCTTTGCCCAACACCAAACCAACTTGTGTCCAGGGGCTGGGCCGGACGGTGTGTGGGAGTGAGGAGGGCATTTGTCTGGGAGGAAGACTGGAGGATCTCATCTTGACCCATCCCTGTCTGCAGAGTTATGTCCCCACCGTGTTTGAGAACTACACCGCGAGCTTTGAGATCGACAAGCGCCGCATTGAGCTCAACATGTGGGACACTTCAGGTAGCCAAGTCCCTGGGGTCACCCTGACTTCCAAGGCCCCTACCCTCGCCCCTCCCTTGGCTAGACCCTTAGGCTCCAGGTGAGCCCAGCCTATCCATCGAATTTTAGAAGGAAAATCAATTTTCTACTTAAAGCAAGAGAAACTGAGAGTTTGCAGGGACACATAGAAACCTTGTCCTGAGGGAGGGAGAAAGCCCAGTAGATGATCCTCTCCAGTGGATTCTGCCTACCTGGGAAAGTTGTGAAGAATGGATTTATTTTGGAACATGTTTCTTAGGAGATAGGGCTGGGTTTAGGAAAGGCATTTGGGATTTCTTTGGGGGGGGGGTGGAGAGCTGCTTCTATAGACAGAAGTATAGAAATCTGAGCTGTCCCAAGCCTGTGGGGGAGCTCTGCCCCTGCCCCTCCCCCTCCTCCAAAAAAGGAGGAGGTTTTTATTTTTATTCAGCTCCCCCAGGGAGGACTTTAGAAGATGTCAGTCAAAGCTCAGAAAGCACATGCAAAATTTTGAGAATGCAGAGAGATTTCATGAGCTTCTCAAAGACTCAGAAAAGATTAAGAATGATTACTTTTAAAGAAACCCCTAGGGAAGTGGAGAGCTGCTTTCTGCCATTTAACCTCCTTGAAGAAACCCAGACTCTTTGATGGGTACTAATACCTGCTCTCTTCCCTCCTCTGCCCCTAGTGTCCCTTGGCCAGGATTGGTAAGGTCTCCCATTCCCTTCCAGGCCTCCCACCCACTCAGGACCCCATCTGTCCCCTCCCTCCATGTCTTCTCTCAGGTTCCTCTTACTATGATAACGTCCGGCCTCTGGCCTATCCTGATTCAGATGCTGTGCTCATCTGCTTCGACATTAGCCGACCAGAAACACTGGACAGCGTCCTCAAGAAGGTGGGAGCCTGGGGGAAACAGGATGGCTTACACTGAGGGGGACCAGAAACCAAGGTCCTGACCCAACATGGCCTGGAGGAGGGAGGGATGCCTGCGGCATGGTCATCAGCTAGAGAGCTTGTGAAGCTCTCTTCCTTCCGCATCCCCCTCACCCGCCCACCCCTTACCCCTCACCCTTGCTTCCTGGAAGTCAGTCCTCAGAGCTGGATCCAGCATCTGGGGGGAGATAGAGGAGAGCAAGGAGACCTACTCAAGGGATTCCTTATCCATCCTTCCCATCTCCTTGGGTGTGGGAGCCCCAGATGGAGGGGATGGGAATGCTCCTCCAGGAGCTCAGAAGAGCCCTGTGGTCTCCTCTCCAGGCCTCTCTTTCCAGGAGAAAAGCCCACGTTGAATGGACAGAAGTCAGCTAAAGCAGCCCTAATTCCCAGGTGGAGGAGGGAGGGCAGATTGGTCTGTTCCCAGGAACAAATTCGGGAAAGGGGGTGGGAATGGGGAAGTTTCAGGCTGGTAGACCCTTCATGGCCACTGAGGTAGAAGCAGGGCCCCTGACCCTACAGCCCCACCCCAACCCTTTCCTCCCTCCCCTTCTCCTATGCCCCATCCTGCTTTCAGCCCAAGGCCACCATCCCTACCTCCTTGCTCACGCGGGAGAGTCCAGACAGAGGGCTGCACGGTTTCTGCATGATGTGAGGAAGGGTGTTTTCTTGGCATGGAGCAAGATTCACTGTGTGCCTCCACCTACCCTTCCATAACTGTTTTCTTCCCCCAAATAGTGGCAAGGGGAGACTCAGGAGTTTTGCCCCAATGCCAAGGTTGTGCTGGTTGGCTGTAAACTGGACATGCGCACGGACCTGGCCACGCTGAGGGAGCTGTCCAAGCAGAGGCTTATCCCCGTTACACATGAACAGGTGGGACGCTTGACCTCTGACCTAGTCCCAGCCTAGATCTCTCACCTCCGCCCCTCTCTGTCTCTGATTTGAAAACAAGGGATGAGCTTGGCTCATCCCTTGCACGGGCTTCTGACCTATGATCCGATCCCTTGCCCACCCTCCCCACCCGCCCCCACTGCCCTCAGTCTCCCTTGCCCCTTGCTGAGCTGTAGCCTAAGCCCCATAACTTCCTCCATGCCCTCCATCCTTCCAGGGCACTGTGTTGGCCAAGCAGGTAGGGGCCGTGTCCTACGTGGAATGCTCCTCCCGGTCCTCTGAGCGCAGCGTCAGGGACGTCTTCCACGTGGCCACAGTGGCCTCCCTTGGCCGTGGCCATAGGCAGCTGCGTCGTACTGACTCACGCCGTGGACTGCAGAGATCTGCTCAGCTGGCAGGCCGGCCGGACCGGGGGACCGGGACCGAGAGTGAGATCCACAAGGATCGGGCCAAGAGCTGCAATCTCATGTGAGGGGCCCCAGGCGGGGCAGAGTGTAAGGAGCGGTGGCCAAGGGCCCGATTGTTCCCCTGCTGCACCTGGCTCCTGACCTCCTGACTCTGGCAGGGACTTCAGGGCAGGCCGAGTGAGGGATTCTCCTGGTCAGGAGAGCTGGAGGCAGAGGCAAAGGGGGCCACCATCCCCTCATCCTCATCCCCCTCCTCTCCAAGGAAGCCGAGGAAGCTAGCAGGACTGGGAGCCGGGCTGGGAGCTGGGGGGTGGGGGCTGGGGAAGCTGGCATCAAGCAGTGACCTTGGTTGAGTTTTAGTGTATGAAAGGTGCCTTCCCTCCCCACCCCCAGTCCCCATATCCTGGCCCTGGCTTCCTTCCCTAAGGGAAGTGTCCATTCTGTGACCTTCCCTTTTCCTCTCCTTTCCCTTCCACAGCTGTTCTCACTCATCCTAACCTCCAGGCAACATGCACTAAATTAAAAAGCAAGTTGAGTCCTTCCCCCTTCTACCCACAGTCCTAGCTCCCTCAATCCCTTCCTGCAACTGTCCCCAAATAAAGCCCATGTCCATGGAAAACGGCTGTGGCTTTAGTTTTGTTGCTTTCTAAAAACCCAATCTGCCAATCTCTAGCAGCAGGAGGAAAAATTAGAGTCTGGGAAGAACTTTCTTGTCTATGCCCATGGTTGGAGCAGAGGAAGAAGCCTTGGGTCAGATTAGCAGTGTCCTTTTAGGAGCCAGAGGTGGGGGAGTGAGAGGTCTTGGGAACATTCATCTCAGTTAATGAGCCAGACAATCCTTAAAAACCCATTAGGGGTTTTTAAGTGGACTGATGTGCAATTCATTCCTCAGCCCAGCTGGGGCCACCTGCTAGTGTGGAAGGGGTCCTGCTGACCGTGGTCCAGGCCCCTTGCACACCCCATCCACCCCCCAGCTTGGAATCTGCTGGTGTCCTGGGAGTTGTAGGGGAAGGGAGAGTGTCAGAAACCTCCACAGCACAGAAACTGACCCTTCTGCACAGTGAAGTTACCCAAGGGGACAATAGTTGGATTCTGGGGTCTCCTTGGAGGTGAAAGCAGGGGCTCTCACCTTCTTTCCATCCTGAGCTCCTTGATGATTTTGGAGGGAACATCAGCTGTGAGTTAGGGTCACTGCTTACCGGCCCCCCCTCCAACACCCTAGAGGGGAAAGCCAGTGGAGGGGCTGGTTGGAGCTCTTGTTGTCAGGAAAGACAGTGCTGGTCTGTTTTCTTGGGAGTCTGGTTTCACATTGTCCTGTATTCCCTCCCTGGCTCTGGTCCCACTGGCCTCTTTTCGGTGACATTCTCCCCCAGGAACCATCCCTGGACATCCCCTCCCCCCAGCCCCAGCCAGTTCTCCCAGACACACTCTGGGAGGGCACACAAACCTTACCCTCCCATCTGCTGGGTTCCCCCCTAATTCACAGCCCATCCCTCCCTCGTTCATTCAGTAAATATGTACTGAGCACCAACTGTGTGTCAGACACCGGCTTGGATTCTGAAAGGACCAGTCTCTGTGCTCTGGAGGCCAGCTCAGTGAGAAGTATCCCAGGTGAGAGGTATCCCAGGTCTGTGGGAGCTCCTTACAGCCCCAGGAGCCAGTGCTCTCAGCCAGGTCCTGAGGGTCGAAGAGGAGTTTGCCCGGCAGGGAAGGGGTAGGAAAGGCACTCTGGGCAGAGGGTACAGCATGTGCGGACACATGGAGATGAGAAAGAATGTGGCACGGTTGGGGCTCTCATGGCGAGGAGGGCAGAAGACAAGACTGGGAAGGTATATCAAGGCCACTTCAGGGCCCACAAAGGAGCCAGGACTTTACTCTGAGGATGTGAGGAGGCACCGGGGATTTCAAGCAGAGAATGAAGTGACCAGATTTGGTTTTGGAATGGATGCGTATCTGGATGAGGTGATATGGGGGCTGGGGGATTTGGCTCGGAGATGCGTCATTGAAAACAGGTTCTCCTTCCCTATGCCAGGGCCCGGTCTTGAGAGGAAAGGAAATCCCACCCACTGCTGGCTCACCAGACACCCCTTTCCCTCCCTGTCCTACAGGACCCTGTCCCAGTCCATCTCAGCTAATCTCAAGGATTCGGGGACAGCTTCATGGGTACTGGGCACCCAAACTGAGGTTAGGGGCTGACTCCAGGACCCTCCTCCAGCACCCTGAGTCCTGGGTTGGGGGTGCTGGAGAGGGCTGGGGCCCAGCTAGGTGGCTCCCAGAGGACTGACCCCTCCCCCACAGGGACCTGCCACACCATCACCTTGGGATTTTGGCCATGGCTTCTTTTCTCCTCTTTGGACTTTGATACAAAGCAGACTCAAGCCTATAGCCACCAAAGCGCAGAGTGTTTGGGCCCCTCTCTTCTCCCAACTGCCCTCTCCTGCCAGGCTCAGGGAACGCAAAGGCATTTCAATATCCGCCTAAAGCAAACATAATTAGCAAAATAAATCAGTGGTGGTGGGGGGAACCCCCAAAGTTTAATACATTTCCAATACCACCGGGAACAGATTGTGGTCTCCTCTGCAGGTCTGAGTTGTCAGACGTTTTATTTCTGGGCAGGAGGCTGTGCCACAGGGCCGAGGAGCCCAACGGGTGGGAGGAGGGAATGGGGCTCTTTCTAGATCCTCAAAGGCCCCTGCAGGCTGGCGGGAGGGAACTTTACCCCCACCCCCACCCCAGATGCAAGAGTCAGACCCAGCTTCCTCCTGCGCAGCTGTTTCCCCCACAAATTAGACACCCGTTTAGGAAACAATGTAGCCTCGTTAATCATTTAATGAAATAAACAACTAATCACGCTGTGATGCTGCCAGTGTTTCTTAACCTCTGCAATCAGCCTGCCCTGGAGGGGGGGAGGGAGAAAGAAGGGGTGGTGGGGGAGAAGGGTTATAGGGGCGGGAACTGGGTCTAACCCCTGAAATGCTTCAGCTGACTGAGGGTCCTCCCTCTGGGACTCCAGCTTTCCCAGAAGGGACAGTCCTGAAAAGACCTTGAGATTTGGAGGCAGAGGGCGTGGGTCTCAGCGCTGCCGCTCCTTCCCTGGGGAGGCTTTGGTGAGGTTCTGCACCTGTGCGACCTCAGTTTGCACACCTAGAAAAGAGCTGCTCACCACATCTACCTCACTGTGTTGAGGAAGACCCAGAGAGGAGAACAGATGTAGACAAGCTGTTTGACCCTTTATAGGTGAGCATTTATTCCTTACAGCATAGACACCCAGGCCTAACTGCTTCTGAGCCGGGCCCAGGGGAATCAGGAACCTCTTGAAGGGGGATTCTGATGCTCTGGATTCAAAGGCTGGAGGAAGGCCAAAAGACAGGAGGGGGGAGGTCTCAGTGGCTAGCTCCCACGTCTACCCTGAAGGCCAAAGCTTTAATGACTCCAAAGGCTGAAGTCCTTTGGCCCCCATTTCTTCTGAACACCCCCATAAGCTGAAGTCTCTGGGTGAGAACCCCACGTTGCCATGGCGACCTCACCCCAGATACACTCAGATTGAGTGTACTCTGCAGGCTGAGGGAAGTGGGGGGAGAGGGGTCATGTCCCTGAGGTTCCCAGTGGACACCAGGACCCTGGCAGGCAATCCTGGTACAGCCGTCTCCACCTACTCCACACTTGGAAACCCCAGGAAAGGGATTCAGCTCTTCTGTACTATTCCCCCCTTCTCTCTCTGCCAACAAAAGAGTTCCTTCTACACAGTGCAGCCCTTCTCCCCCTTCCCCTCCTCCAGCTGAGTTCCCAGGTCTGCCTCCATCTCTAGTAAATCCCCTACTCCCTCTCCTCCTCATGGGTGGGGGTGAGGGTCAGGGGGAGGAGAGGCTTCAGGTCCAGGCGGGTATGGTGATTCCCAAGCAGCTACCCACCCCAGCAGCCGAAGAAACAAGGGGCATGTACATAAGTGCTCCTCCCCCCCAAGAAAATGCTTCTGCTGTTGACTCCTAAATAACAGATGTCTGTCTGCATATTAATGAGATTGGACGAATAATTGGTGAGTTTTTCATTCAGTGTCAGAATGAACCCGAGGGCCTTATGTTCATGCACACAGACACCCACTCACCCCCCTACTCTCCCCTTCCCCCAGAGCACAATGAGACAGACGCAGATGCTGGCAAGTTTGACCCACAAAGGGGAGGGACAGACAGGGAACTGGGAGGGGGTGTCAGCAGGAGGGAGACCTCCAAGGTCTGTGGCTAGGTTTGTCTAGGTTTGTCGGGTTTCTCCTTCTTGATCTGCTGCCTCCCTAGACCCCCAGGGGCCTAAGCTTGCATGTGTGAGATTTCACCACCATGCAGAGGGGCCCAGAGGAAGGTGGGAGCCAGAAGATAGAGATGGTCATGGGGAAAGGCAGGTGCAGCCTAGGGGGAGCAAAAAAGCAGTGGGATCTTTCAGCGAGGTTGTGCCTCCCGCGAGCCCGGAATCACTGGGCCCCATACCCCGCTTTAGGCTTTAGCCCCTATGCCAGGGTGTGGGGTGAAGTCCAGGGATATGGGAGCTAGACAGCTACCATCTGCCAGCTGGGTGTTCCCAATCTCTCTGAGCCTCTCTTACTCTCTTTGTCTCTAAGAATATCTACCTTGCAGGACTGAAAAGATGAAATAAGATAAACTACGTCCAGTGTCTGTCATAGTGCCTGGCTTACAACAGGCCCAACACAGGGCACCAAGGTGGCTCAGTCGGTTGAATGTCTTGATTCTTGATTTCCGCTCAGGTCATGATCCCAGGTCGTGGGATTGAGTCCCGTGTCAGGCTCCGTGCTGAGCGTGGGGCCTGCTTGAGATTCTCTCTCTCACTGCCTCTGCCCCTCTCCCCAACTCATGCTCTCTCTAAAAAAAAAAAAAAAAGGAGGGGGGCAACGCATGTCAGTTCTCCCCCCACTTATCTCCCAAACACACCAAGACAGTTTCAAAATTGCTGCCTCTCCTGCCGGACCCACCCTTGTTAGGGCAGGGGTTAATTAGAAGTGTAGTCATTATCCTGGCTGCCTGGAAATCGGGAGGAAAAGATAGAGAGGGGGCAGGAACGGAGAAATGAAATGGACACAGGAGAGAGAATTGAGGGAAACCAAGGCCTGGAACAGGAGGAAAGAGACCGCAGCGACACAGAACCACAGGGAATGGAGAAGGTATCGCCGACACGTGGAGTGAATCCTAAAAAGAGAGGCTGGAATTTATCTCCTAGATTTCGAAACCCCAGTTGTGCCTGGAACTCGACCTTGGAAGTCTCATCCCCTCTTTACCACTTCAGTCTCCTCATCTGTAAGAGGAGGGAGTTGCCTTGTTCTCTAAGGTCCCGGCTCAGTGTGTAAGAACATGAGATTCTCAGAGGCCGGGGGAGCAGGGGAGGGGAGGCGGCTACCCCGACACCTACCCCCTCTCTATGGCCCATCAGTCACTCTTGCTCGGTCTCCTCTCTCTCCCTTGGTAAATGGATCTGCTGCACCAGCAAACAACTGTCCATTGTGTCCTAATGAGGGAAGAGCAGGGAAAACCAATCACTTATGATGCAAATGAGCGGCGGCTGCAGCCTCCCGGCTTTCACTGAGCGCCTCTCTTCTGCCCAGACCCCTGCGCTGCCCCAGTTGGACCTTTCTCCCCAACCCCAGTTTCCATCTGGTCCTGGAGAAGGAGGGGGAGGCCCAGACCCGCCTTCCCATTGTCACTCACCGCCACTCCCTGCAAGGAGCTTCAACCGTCACGGGGCCCAGGCTTCTCTCCCCACCCCAAAGAGCTAGTAGCGCGGGTCGGTTTTCTTTTTGTGTTTTGTTTTGTTTTTAATTTTTTTAATGTTTATTTGTTTTTGAGAGAGAGAGAAACAGAGCACAAGCTGGAGAGGGGCAGAGAGAGAGGGAGACACAGAATCCGAAGCAGAGAGCCCGACGTGGGGCTCGAACTCACGGACTGTGAGATCATGACCTGAGCCGAAGTCGGACACTTAACCAACTGAGCCATCCAGGAGCCCCTCAGTTTTTATTTTTTAACTGGGGTGAGATTCATAGACCATACGGTGAACCATTTGAAGGGGTACAGTTCCGTGGTATTTAGCGCACTCACAAGGTTGCATAGCCACCACCTCTCTGGGCTCGGGGGTCACGCCCCTCTGCCCGACTCTGCGCCCCCAGCCTCCAGCGGGGAAGGCACGGGGAAGCTGCTGAGACCTCAGCAGAGTCCAGGAGTAATAGAGGCTGCTGTTGGGCTAAAGGCTGAGAAAAGCCCAGAATTGGCCTGGGAGTGAAAAGGACAAGCCCTGAGCTTTAGGATGGAGCCAGGCGAGAAGACCCAGATTCTGGTGGGGACAGGAGAGATCATCACTGCCTTCCCCAGCACTGCCCTGGGCCCTTATCTTTAGGAAATAGTCTCTTGAATTTTTTGTTTCTTCTTCTCAATTTCCCCAGCATCTGGTTAGAAACCGGAGGAGACTCCAGCACAGATCTTGGTTTCCATGGCTTTCAGAGCCCCCATGGGCTTGGGGATGATCCCACAGCAGGTTTCTTACCTTGGCAGCTCCCGGGGGGTGGGGGGTGGGGTGGGCTGAGACCGCCACTACGAGAGGCCGCCCCTCCACACGCCCCAGGGACAGGCTTCACCAAAGAAAGATTTTTCTACTTATCTGGCATTGGTTTATTCCACAGACCTACAGCCTAACAGCTGGGAAGCTTCCCATAAGTTGTAGTTTGAGTTTCTCTTGCTAATATGCACTACATTTTGGCTTTATGTCATTTTCAAGCGAAGATGGCAAACATCTGCTTACCTGTGTGTCTGTGTTACCTTCAGATTACTCCCCCCTCCCGCCCCCTGCCTCCCTAATCTAGGACCTGTGGTAATGTTTTAAAAAACAAAACAAAACTCTTCTGGAATCAACCAGTGCCAGCTGCTGCAGCATTGCAGAGAGAAAAAGAAAAAAGAAACCTTTACAGGGTCACAAACTTTCTTTTTTCTTCTCTGGCCCCTGTCCCCACTCAACAGAAGTCCACACTTCCTCTCTCTCAGACAAACACAGCCCAGACAACATAATGAGGGCATTTTCATCTGTGTTCTAATGAGTAGGGAGTGCCAGGCTAGTTAGTCCCAGGCTAGTCACCGACTCACTGGGTGACCTTTGACAAAGACCTCAGCTTTATCACCTATAAAGTGGGAATAATTTTTGCCGTAGCCATCACCCA
This sequence comes from Cryptoprocta ferox, assembly GCA_028646485.1. NCBI lineage: Eukaryota > Metazoa > Chordata > Mammalia > Carnivora > Eupleridae > Cryptoprocta > Cryptoprocta ferox. The sequence continues at coordinate 38,319,254 of CM053565.1, forward strand.
GGGAACAAGTGAAGGAGGGAGAAATACTAGTTGTACCAGTGCTTTGAACTTGCAAAGAGATTATCATGAACATCATAATTATTTCTCTAGGGATGGCGGCAGCAGTTTATGTCTCGAGTATCCAGCCTGGAGGAGGCTTTGCCAGGGGACACATGGAGAGGTGGGTGCTGGCTTGATTAATCACAAAGGAGTAGGCTTCATGGCAGGCAAAAGAGAATCAAGGAGGGAACCCGTAGGTGTGAGCTGAGACGAGGAAGTAATTTTCGGATACTTAGATCTCTTACAGTTTTTGGAGTAAATTGGGGTGCTGGAAAAGTGGGTGGGAAGGACTGACGGGAATTAGCACTCCCACTGGCAGAATGTGGCTCATTTTCCAGGAACTCAAGTTGGGAGGATGGTGGGGGACCAGCAGTTGGATAAGACCTTCACTCGATGGGTCCGTTCATTCATCCACTAACTCATTCATTCAGCAAATACAGATTGGGTACCTAACAAAGTAACTGCCACGTACCGGGGGCTGGGTTCCAAACAGATAAAGTGACACTAATCTTGCTTCTAAGGACCTTCTAGTCAAACGGACAAAATAGACGCACACACAAAAAACTTACTGTTGGAAGAAAGTGTCATAAGCAAAGCAAACTTCTGGGGTGTTCTGCAGGAGGAGAGACTCTGGGCTGGAAGGTTGGTGAAGGTTCTGTGGAGGAGCTGAGGTGGGCAGGATTGGGCCTGGAGATGGAAGATGTGGACTCACTGAGGACAAGTTACAGTGTGAGTGGAACCTGTGGGTCCCCATGTTTGGTGGCCAGGGTGCCTGAGAGGGAGCAGCAGGTGAGGCTCTGGAGAGCTTGGGTTTCAGCTTGAGGTGGATGGTGTAGGAAGACTGCGTGGGTCAGAGAAATGTATCCTCAGAAGACCAGAAATGGATCTCTTCTCTCTCTCTTCCACAACCACAGCGCACACGCATATGCACACAGAGGCTATCACAGAACTGGGCTCCGAGTCTCCCCTCAATCATTAACCTTACTGTTACTCACCACCTCCTAGGGCTGGTTCGAGGCACGGTTTAGCCTCACAGAAATCTATGTCTGCATCAAGCCTTTGCCACCTCCTTTTGTTGTGTGACCCCGGGCAAGTTGCTTGACCCCTCAAAGTGTCACTTTCCTCATTTGTATGTTGGGAATAGTGCATGGCCCTTCGTAGGAATGTGGCAAATGATAGTCATTAATGATTAGTATTGCCGTTGCCCCGGAGACCTGGCAAGATCAGATGGTCCCCGGAACCCAGGGCTGGGTTTCCATTTTTCTTCCCTTTTAACTTAGTCATCTTCTCCTCCCATCCACCTCCCTCTGTTTTGTCCTCCTTGGATCTTTTCTGTCCCCCTTGATGGGTCCTGCCTGCTTTCTCCCTCCAGGCCAGCTGTCCCCTCTCCCCTCCGAGACTCCGAGAGCACGTTGGGGGCTGGCTCTCACTAGGTAAGGGTTGTCTGTTCGTCTTGCTTTTCATCAGTCAATAAAGATAAATTACAAAATCATTTGTTTTATTTGTTCTTGTTACCTTGAGGGCTGTCTGAAATTGCCTTTCTTTAGAAAGCCCCATTTGCATATCTCCACGCTGGAGTCAAAGGCTGCAGCTGTGGTTTCACTGCAATTTAAATATTAATAAAATCTCTAGCTAGTTTTTTAAAGCAGTCTGGCCCTTCTGCTCCTAGGCTGCTAATATAATTTAATCTTTGTCCTTTGCTTTGTATTTATTTAGAGGGCCATTTCGGAGTCAACTGAAGCCAGCTGCTGCAACCTTGTAGATAAGAACCACTAACTAGTCCACAAACCTTCATTTTCCTTAAGAAGTCCAAGAGCCACCTCTCCTGGAGACGAAATAGATCTCAGGTAACATTTTAAACCAATCAGCAGCCCCTGACACTAAGCCCCTTACACATAAATGTGAGCTGGCTTCAGAATCGGATTGCTGGGCCCCACTCCCCAGTTTCTGATTCAGTGTGTTGGGAGGGAGGCCCTGGATTTGGCACAGCTAACAAGTTCCTAGTGGTGCTGTTAACTTGCCACCCTCATTCCCCATCAGGGGATCACAGTTTGAGAATCCCTGCGCTAAGCCGCTGGTGAAACTGCCTTATCATTCTGGGTCCCTGAAACGAGGTCTCCAAAGTTCATCTGTGCCAGTCCTCATAACTCGAGGGGAGACTCTCCATCCAGTTCTCCGTTCCTTCCAGACCCTCCAACCCTTGCTTGCATTTGCCCGATCATTCGGACTCATTTCAGGATCAGCCCCCCTGCATCTCCCCAGGGCTGCTCCCTACAGGAGCTGACGGTCTCCAGTTCTCCTTAATTTTCTATTTGCCCAGATTCATTTCTCTAATTTTCTCCTTGTTACGGGCAGATTTACAGGCTGTGTGAGGGAGCCAAACTGAAGGGAGCATCACTGAAGTATGGTAACAGGGCCTCTGGCTCAGCCATTCCACAGCCTTTGACAAGCAAGTTCCCTCTGTCCCCTCTTCTAGCAAGCCCTCTTCTCTTGGGTTTTTGTGGGTAGATCTGTAGCTTCCCCTCACGCTGCCTCCCTCCCTGCGCCACCTGCCTCTGGGGCCCTGCTTATCTGCTCCTCGCAGCCTTCACAGGAGACATTCTGGGCAGCTTGGCTCCTTCTGCTCCAGCCAGTCCAACACTGATTTCTTTCTTTTTCTTCTGCGTGTGTTTGAGCCGATACTTTGTTGATGATTCGTGTTGCATTTTTTTGGCGGTGGGGTGGGGGGGGGAATAATCTTCCCTAGCCCCCCTCCCTGCACCTGCATGATAATCCCTCCTCTTCTCCTGCCTTTCCAGCTCCTTTGCAGAAGTTCATTTGTGAGATGTGATAACAACACAGGAACTAGTTCCCCCAAAGCTTCTGCGCCCAGAGAGGGTTAGATTGTGGGATGGAGAAGTGAGAGGCCATCTTAAAGACAGAGGTCAAAGGAGCAAGTAGGTTTGCTTCATCATCAGATAACTTTTTTTTTTAACTTTAATGTTTATTCATTTTTGAGAGAGAAAGAGTGTGACTGGGGGAGGGGCAGAGAGAGGAGGGAGACACAGAATCCGAAGCAGGCTCCAGGCGCTGAACTGTCAGCACAGAGCCCAGACGCGGGGCTCAAACTCGTGAGCCGTGAGATCATGACCTGAGCTGAAGTGGGATGCTTCACTGAGCCCCCAGCCGCCCCCAGATAAGACTCTTAAACCCAGCTAAGCATCATGAGGCCAGGGCCAGAAGCTGACTTCTGGGAAAGGTTATGCAGAGCTTGGAAAACAGATGGGGTGGGGGGTGGCGGGGATATTTGTTAGGAGCCCTCGAGAGATCATTACAGAAAACTTTTGTGTCTCAGTCATCCCTGCTTTCCCCCAAGATTCCTCGGAAGGCAGACTATACTACATGGATGTGGCTTTTCTACCAGCCTGTCAGTGACTGGACACCCCCAGGGTCTAGTAAACCATGGCTTGTCACTGGAAATGAGACATCGGTGACTGAGGACGGGGCCAGTAGCACTTGCTTCCCACCTGCCCTTAGGTTACCTAGACCCAGGGACTCCCTGGTGGGCTGGCGTGAACCCTGGAGATGTGGGGCCGTATGTGAGGCTGGACTGGACGTTTTTATTTTTGTGTGATTTTATTTTTAAGTCATCTCCACATCTAATGTGGGGCTCAAACTCAAAACCCAGGGATCAAGAGTTGAATGTTTCACCGACTGAACCAGCCGGGCGACCCAGAACTGGAAGGCTTTAATCACTGAAAGATAAGCAATCTTAAGACGCAGGCTGGATGGAAGTGGAAATGGGTAGTAGCCATGAGCCAATCCTGTCACTCCCCCTTTGCTGAGGCCTGCTCTCCCAGGGAGAGCTGCCACTGGGAGGCAGGAACATTCTCCTGCCTCCCACTGTGGCCCGAAAGAGTCTAGAAAGTGCTAGTTCCTCCCACAAGCCCCTCTTCTCCCCAAATTCCCTTAGGCTGGAACCAGTGCCTCTGACCTGGGACAGGGACAGGGATGTGGGTGGGCGTGGGTTCAGATTTCCAGGTCGTCACTTACTAGCTGTGCAAACTCTGAGCAAAATCTTCTATTTCCCATTCTCAGTCTTCAGGTGAGGTGACAAATACCCACTTCCTGGGGCTGCAATGAAGGCTCCATGAGATAAACATGTCATAAGGCCAGTTTATTTTCTCCACTCTCCCCTCACCCACCCAACCCTGTTTACAAATGTGGCAGTGCTGAATCATGTGAGGATTTAATTCTCTTTGCCTCTAAGAGGATCCTAATCTCTGAACATGTGAAGACCAAAAAATGATACAGATAGTTATCTGTGGATTAAGTACGTTAAATAGGAGTGGTTGTCAGAAATCTCAAGATACCCTCTCCAGATTCCTGTCCCCTGGTTATTCAATCAAACACTAATCTAGGTCTCACTGTGAAGGGGCTCTGCAGCTGCGATTAAGGTTATGGACCTTAAGATATGGAGATCACCCTGGATTACCTGGTGGGCACGATCTAATCACCTGAGCCCTTAAAAACAGAAATTTCTTCAGGGCGCCTGGGTGGCTCAGTCAGTTAAGTATCGGACTCGATTTCGGCTCAGGTGATGATCTCACGGTTCGTGGGATTGAGCCCTGCATCAAGCTCTGTGCTCGCAGCGTGGAGACTGCCGGGGCTTTTCTCTCTCCCATTCTCTCTGCCCCTCCCCTGCTTGTACTCTCTCTCTCTCTCTCTCTCTCGAAATTAATAAACATTAAGAAAAAAACCCAGAGGGGCACCTAGGTGGTTCAGTTGGTTAAGTGTCCAACTTCGGCTCAGGTCATGATCTCACGGCTCGTGGATCCGAGCCCCGCGTTGGGCTCTGTGCTGACAGCTCAGAGCCTGGAGCCTGCTTCAGGTTCTGTGTCTCCCTCTCTCTCTGCCCCTCCCCCACTCACACTCTGTCTCTCTCAAAAGAAATATTAAAAATTCTCTGGCAGGAGTTAGATCTGGCAGTCAGAGAGATGAGGCAGGGGAAGTCAGAGAGACTCCAAGCATGAGAAAGCTTTGACCACCATTGCTGGCTTTGAAGATGGAGGTAGGGGCTCATGAGGCCAGGAATGTGGGAGAAGCTAAGGATGACCTCTGGCCAACAGCCAGTAATTAAACAGGAATCTCAGTCCCACAACTGCAAGGAAAAATCTGGCCAACAACATGAAATGAGCTTGGAAGCCGATTCATCCCCAGAGCCCCTAGAAAGGAACACGGCCTCGCTGTCTTGATTTTGGGCTTGTGAAACAAATCACTTGAGCCGACTCGGCTTTCTGACCTACAGAACTGTGAGATAATACATGGATGTTATTTTAAGCCACTAGATTTGTGACAATTTGCAATGGCAGCAATAGAAAATACAAGAGGTACCAAAAAGTCCCCTCGATAACGCTCGGAGTTGGTAGTAGGGTCTGAGCAAGTCTGCAGCTTGTAAGCTTCAAGGAGTCATGCTCGGTGAAAAGCGAAAGCAAGTTTATTTGCAGATGAACAGCAACAACATTTACAAAACCTATTTTGTACAGTCAGGTCTGCACTGCCCTCACACACTAGGGGGCTAAGGAAGACCTAGTCCTTCCGACAGCTATAAACAGGCCTGGATAATGAGTTTATGAAAAACACTTTCTCTTCTTTCAGCACACAAAATTATTTATGAAGCTGTACAGCTCAGCAATAGGAAGCAAAGAGAAGAAAATTACCTCAAGGAAAGCAACAGCTCCTTTCCTGGTGGGAGCCGTCATTTTACAGACATGAAAGATCCCCTATCAGAGATCTTATATTTCAAGAGGAATGAGTGATGTTTCAGAGCTACAACAATAAACACTGCACTTATTTCTAATGGGGGAATTAGAAGACCCCTTTGGACATCAGTTCTGGAAAAGATTCTGCTATTTCAGAGCACAGCAGTGCTAAGAAATCTTTAGAAATCTGGATTTTCTAAAGGGCAGGATGACTCCCCTCTGCTCTAACCCTCAGGATTGACATTTATATCCATTACCCACCTCTGAATCCCCCCCGGCCCCCACCCATGCTCTACTCCAACACCTGAGAGCCGCCCAAGGGCTGTTCTGATTTTAAGTCACATCACAGATTCCCCAAGTACTTGCCTTCCACTGAAGGCTCTGACTCTTGGCCTTATGAACACAAGATTTTAGAGAAGCAAACTCAGGGAGCCCAGCTATTCTGAGGCCAGCCGTTCTGTGCCTCCAGCTCTAAGGCAACATCCCCAGTACGAAGAATAGGGCTGATAAATAATGAATCAGCATCTTGCTCAATTGGCAGGGTTTAAATGGTTTTACATTCTTTTCAGGTGAAAAATTACCACAATTTTGTGCTCGTGGTAGATTTCAAAGGGAGACTTGAAGCAGAAAATCTTTAAGGGCCCCTTGCATCGCCAGAATTTCTTCTCAGGCTGATGAACATAAAATATTCAGTAACCGGGACTGTGGGGAGACTGAAGAGGAGCTCCTAGGGCCTGGAAAACGGCTGCTTCTTACAGTCATTCTTGGGGTCCTGTGGCGACAGGCCCTATACGCCACACACATGGCTGGCCGGGGTCAGCAGGAGCTCCGCGAATCTGGGGGATCAGGTAGGTGTCCAGCTCCTGGCACTGGTAGAGGGCTACACTGTCCAATACCCACTCTCGGGTCACCACAGGCGCCTCACACACCTGCCCAATCGCTGGGGACAAAGAACACAAGCAGAAATTAGTCCATTCACAGTTTCCCAGGCCAGAGTCTTGTCCATCTACTCTTGGGGATGTGGTTGTATGAGTTCACAGGGGTAGTCAGGTAGGTGCAAAACCAGTGATCTTAAGTAACGCTTCAGGACATAGGACCTTATTTAGAAGCCCGAGGATTGACTGCTGGTGAAAGCCTACAGCCTCTGGCAACTTTAGTAACATGAGCTCCAATCTGCTAAAGGGAGTCACCAGAGAGCAAAAGAGCATTGCAATTTAATGGTTTTGCAACATCATAGGAGAAAAAGCAAAACAGATGACGAGCACGATCACATCTGTGTGAATATATGTGTGTACATATACACGCATGCATGCCTTATAAAATTTTACCATCACCATCTCCAAGTGGTGGGGTTACTGGGATGACTTCATTGTGTTTGTGTTCATTTATATTTTATGTGATGAATATTAATTTTTAACCTCCAACAATGGAAATAGTTCATGTCTTACTTTTGTAACACAAAAGAAACCAAAAAACTTTTAAAAGGACATTTTAGACATGCATGCATGCATGCATGCATTCAAATATTCATTGAGCACCTAGAAGGTGCTGAGAACTGTGTTAATCAAATACTGGGTGACCTGTGATGACCCAAACTTATCACATAGGACGCCACACGTCACAGGCACATGCCTATGGCCTTCTAAAGACCCACACAGGTGCACCATCTACTTCAGTTAATCATATCAGGACATTTAGACCTAAAATAACCGCAGTCTTCATACTTAACCTGGGCCCTGCAACCCATACTCCTCTGGACAAAGGCTTATAGCAAGACTTACCATGGAAGCCACTGTCCTCTGTCCAGGCGTCCGGTTGCACGACCACAACTGCGTGAGTCCCCTGCATCCCCGGGAAGGAAACAGCATTGAGGGTATCAGAGCAGGGCTTCTGGAATAGTCACTTCACCATTTCTTGATGGTTTGCTGAAGCAGACTAGCTTAGGTGGGACCACAGAAAGGAGGGGGATGGGCACATGGCAAAAAGGAAGGGTTGGAGGGAGAGCCTTCCCTCAATAAATTAAATACTTGGAGAACTCAAGCCCTTCCTCATTCTCCACAGATGGCGTCTTCTGGCGACTGGTAGATGGCCAGAGAAGACTCGGGGCAAAGAGAGGCTTCTGAGATCCACTGGCAGGGTTCGTAGGGACTGATGGGTACCAACCAGGCTTGCTCAGTCATAGGACAAATATCTGGCATCAAACGCTTACCTTGCTGAGAGTGAATGACGAAGGCTTCTTCACCACAGAAGCCCCACAGAGGCGCACCATCCACTCTAGTTGATCTAAATGGCACATACAGACCTAAAATCACCACAGGACTCTACACACTTAACCTGTGCCCTCTCCCCCATGCTCCTCTGGATGAAAGCTTACATCGAGACTCCTCAGTGGGAGAGTCTCCATCTCTCTGCTCCAAAAGGACAGAGAGGCCTTGACCTAGAATCTATGCCAGGTATGGATTCTAAGTCAATTTGCCACCACTTTGCTACCCACTCTGGTTTTCCGTCCCCAGAAGGCCGCTTGGTAGATAAGGTTTGACAGTCTCCCAAATAAAACACTTTGGAAGAAAAGAACCCAAGATCTAATTTCCCTTAATTTGCTTAAATTGCTGGCTAAGATACTGTGATAAAATGCTCACTTGCCTTCCCTCCCTCCCTGCCTAATTCTGTGCTAGTAATTGATAATCACGGCCAGTGAGAGCACCATACTTGGTGGTAATTACTGTAAATGTCAAGAGATAGGAAGATAATTTATTCAGTCAAAAAAAAAAAAAAAAAAAACCACATTGTCCTGGACAGAGACTCAGCACATCAGTGGGGAAGGGCTACGTGCTGAGCTGGAATCAACACATTCAGGGGAACAGAAACCACAAGGGCTTGTACAGATGTTCCCCTTGAACCTGGAAAATCAGCAGAATGGACCAATGCATGGCTCCTGGGCCTCTCTGGATGCTCCTTTTCATCAGCCCATTTCTGGCGACTGCTGAGGCACTCCTATTTGTCTGAGTGAACTGAGGTCAACGGACTCATCTCCAAAATGATACCTGCTAGAGACCTGGTTTTCATTACACCAAAGTACAGAAACACTGAGAAATCCTCAAGTGGCACTTGGAAACTTCATAAAAATCCAGTCAATAACCAATAAAGAAGACAGAAGCAAAATTACTTTGCCAGGCCCTCTTGGGGCCGCTCATCTGATCCTGACCAGATGCCAAGGCCATCTTCTGAGAAGCAAGAGAACCTGATCCCTGCGGTGGCAGGGGGCACAGAAGCAAAGGTGGGTGGACTTTCTTTTGAAGAGAACAAACCAAATCTATACACACACCAGGGCCTCAGTGCTCCACAACCGCAGAGTTGAGCCCCACAGCACTCCTAAACATAACATCACATTCAATGTCAAAGTTAATTAGAAAATGTTCATCCAGCGTCTTCCCCTGCCTGCTCTGGGCCTGTGTGGGGCCGCAGGCCCACAGGGCTTATGCAGCTGCTATGTTTGCTTCTTCGTATCAAATGAAGATGGTTTAGGAGGAGCAGAATTCCTTCTTAACATTTACAAACGTGAAAGGTACCTTCTCCCTAATTTGTGACTTCCCTCCTTTCTTAAACCAAAGGGCAAGAAGGGCAGCTGTACCCCACCTGAGCATAGAACACTGCATCCTAGAACCTAACTTTCACTGACTTCTCTCAGGAAGGGCCACAGGGCTGGTTTTTTGCCACAGGGTAACGTTTAAGTGCAGTTTGCCTGATGGGTGGTAGAGAAATAGAATAACCTCTAGAACTGAGTGAACTGAGGTCAACTGACTCCTCTTCGAAAGGATACCTGCCAGAGACTTGGTTTTCATTACACCAAAGTACAAAAACACTGAGAAATCCTCAAGTGGCACTTGGAAATTTCATAAAAATCTAATCAATAACCAATAAAGAAGACAGAAGCAAAATTACTTTGCCAGGCCCTCTCGGGGCCGCTCATCTGTCCCTTGCCAATCTCCCCCCTTAAGATGGCCTCTCCCGTAACACTTCACCACATAAGGGAAAGGCTGGTGCCGGACTCGGCACCTCTCCCGGTCTCTTACCTGTGGGCATGTTGGTAAAGGGCCCATAGCAACAGATTTCTAGGCCCCTGAAGATCTGGGAGAAGAGGGGCACAGAGGGAGGGAGAGAAAGAAACACCAATTATAAAAGAGTATGCATTTTATAAAACACAACATAAACAGACTCTCGAAAATGAAGGACTTTTTCTTCACCACCTGATCATTTCTGCTATGTCCCGGAGACAATCAGTCCAATGACAGAACGTGGATGGATTTTAGAAGACTTTTTTAAAGTGCATATGTAAAAAAAATAATAAAAAGAATAAAAATAGAAGTACGTATGTAGTTGAGCCACCCTACGGTCACTCTTTGTTATCCAGAGGCTGAGCTTTCCACTTCACCACCAATCAGGCCCAGGCTCCTTCCTGGTGACTTCATTTCTTGTTAGTGACAAAAACCTGGGCCTTCCTTATATTTAATAAAAGGCTTGGATGGCTAAATATTCAAGCTATTAACTGCAATTTGATGTTTTTACCCAGACATGGTACATCAATACTAACCATCATCCTAACTGTCAGAGAAGTCTATGTTGATGTTAAATGCTTTTTTTCTCTTCTCACTTCTGGTCTCTGAACATCTGTTCCTGCCTTCACACTGCTTTAAGAACAGCCATTGTTCCTTTAGGTAACCTAAACCATTTTTAATCTAGAAGTTAATCTAATCTAGAAGTGAAGCCTGGTTCTGCCTATCCCCATTGAGCTGACTTGACGGCCTGGTTTCCAGGAGACACAGATTATATTGTACCTCCAAGGTGCCTCTTCCACTTACATATAGTGCAGACTAGCACTGTCCAAAAGAACCTTCTGTGATGATGGAAATGTTCTACATTTGTGTTAATAAGGTTCCCACAAGTCACACGTAGCTACTGAGCTCTTGAAATGTGGTTATGGTGGGTAAGGAACTAAACTTGCTATTTTATTTAATTTTAGTTATCTAAATTTCAAAGCAGCCTCATGTGGCTGGTGGCTACGGCGTTTGGACAGGCAAATTCTTACCCACGAACTGGCACAGGTTCTTAGACACAAGCACATCATTTAAAAGAAATCTAAAGTTGTGTCAGTTGGCTGGATAGATATTGTCTGGGTAACCATCATTCTCTTGACCCTCTTTCTCTGCATTCCACTAAAAAGCCTGGACCTCACCTTGTTTAAATAAGAGAGATGGAGGTACAGAAAACTCAGGAGCTAAACACTCATCATGGCCTTTTAGGAAATGAGCCTCCTCACCCCCATTTTAACTACAGCCAAAGGAATAAGAAGAGCAGCAGGACAAGTCTGTTTCTGTTTTAAGTGACAGCCTCCGTATATGCCATTCTCAGTATCTGTACGAATACACTGCATCCCCAACCTGCTGACAGGATCTAATGCTCATAATGCTAAAAGCTGTCCCCAAGCAGCCGTCTGGAGCCAAACATTGCTGTGAAAAGTACAAAAGATTAGGAATTTTTGTATCCAAGCTGACACTCACTGATGAGGGTAGCTAGTTATGAGATGAGTTAAGAAATATGAAGTTTCACTTCTACAACTACAAATACGTTTCTTTTCCACAGGAAAATACTATGGTGACATTTAGTGTCTTCAGAGTATCATTACTTTGACCAGGCACTTTCCATCATTGCCATCCAAAATTTAGGAAACACCCCCAAACGCTGGAATTTCCTTTGAAGAAGAAAGAATCTGGTGCTAATTTGGCCTTGTGTACAGTGGAATAAAAACAAATGGCTGGCTCACACAGAACTCCCCTGGGGTGAAGGCAGAAGCAGAAACAGGGCCAACAGCTTTCCTTGGCATCTGGAAGTTACTTGATAGGCTCAGAGGGTGGGGCTGGGCTGACCTCAAGGGTTCAGAGCTCTCCTAAAGCAGTTTTCCCTGGAAAATCACCTCTACTGGTTCTTTCTCAAGTTCTATAAAGGGACAGACAGTGCTCCGTACGAGGATGTTCTAAAATGCCCATTTAAAAAAGGAAGAAAAAAAGGCAAACTTTTAAAAAAGGAAGAAATGCAGACTAGGCATGTAAATGCTCAGCCAGTGACCTGAGAAAGCAGCAGGGTCAGGCCTGACGGGTAGGCGCGAAACCTTGCTTGGACTTCTCCCTGACAGAGAGACAATGCTTTGGCTCCCTCATCTGCTACAGTGTGATCTGGGAAAAAACAAATCAGAGTCTTCCTGGGACTCTAGGCCTTCAGTTGTAAAGTTGTTAGAATACCCTATTTTTTCCTCTGTGAAAACGGTAACTTTCCAAGAAACTATGGTATTATATATTTAAGATTTTTAAAAAGCATGTATGTATGTATGTAATCTCTGTACCCAACATGGGGCTTGAACTCATGACCCCAAGTTCAAGAGTTGCATGGTCTTCCAACTGAGCCAGCCAGGCACCCCTAGTATTGTTTCTTTTTTAATACTTAAAAAAAAAGTTTATTTATTTATTTTTGAGAGAGACAGTGTAAATGGGGAAGGCAGAGAGAGAGGAAGACAGAAAATCCCAAGCAGGCTCCACACTGTCACCATAGAGCCTGATGCTGGGCTCGAACTCATGAAACCATGAGATCGCGACTGAGCTGAAACCAAGAGTCGGCCCCTCAACTGACTGAGCCTCTCAGGTACCCCTCTTTTTAAATATTTTATTTATTTATTTATTTACTTACTTACTTACTTATTTATTTTTATTTGAGAGACAGAGAGGGAGAGAGAGAGAAAGAGCACATGTGTGTGTGTGAGCGGGGTAGAGGGGCAGAGGGAGAGAGAGAATCTTAAGCAGGCTCCATGCTCAGTGCAGAGCCCGACACAGGGCTCAATCCCACAACCCTGGGATCATGACCTGAGCTGAAATCAAGAGTTGGATGCTCAACCAACTGAGCCACCAGGTGCCTCAAGATTTTATTTTATTTTTGTCTATTTTTGAGAGACAGAGAATAAACACGTGCAGGAGGGGCAGACAGAGGGAAACAGAGGATCCAGATCCGAAGTGGGCTCTGCACTGAGACAGCAGAGAGCCCAATGTGGGGCTCGAACTCACCAACCATGAGATCATGACCTGAGCTGAAGTCAGATGCTTAACTGACTGAGCCACCCAGGCATCCCAAGATTTTACTTTTCTAAGTCATCTCTACACCCAACGTGGGGCTCAAGCCTACAGCCCCGAGATCGAGAGTCGCATGCTCCACGGAGTGAGCCAGCCACACGTCCCAAGAAACTATGGTATTGTTAAGAGCTCAGATTCTGGAGCTTGACTGTATGCGTTCAACTAGTCATGGGTTCCGAACTAGCTCTGTGAGCTTGGGCAATTTACTCAATCACTCTGAGCTTTTAATTTTCTCATCTATATAATAGGTATAATTATAGTATACACTTCATAGGGCTACTGTAAAATTGTTAATGAGCTAAAATATGATCAAGTGTTTAGAGCAGACCCCAGTATACAGTGTACATTATAATGATGTTAGCTATTGATTATTGAACACTTTCTTTTCTGTGCTTCCATAGACAGCCCCGGGTACATCCCCCTCACAGTAGTGACCACACAACCTTACAGGAAGACACCACGATGAAGTGGAAAGAGCAAAGGCCTCAGATTCACATCTATTTCAAATTCTAACTCTGCCCCTTAACAGCTGAGATTTGAATCCCAGACTGCAGTCCAAAGTACATAGCTTCTCTACACATCTAAGCTCCTTCATCCATAAAATCGAGATAATACTCATTTACCTTATTGGGCTAGGTATAAAGAACCTAGATGGAAGCACTTAGCCAGGGCTCCAGCAAGCGAGTATCCAGTGCCCCTTACAGATGAATGAGACCATTTCCACCAAACGAACTGGAATGAAGGGGTGTGGGCAGGGTTTCTGTCAACAAGGCAGAGGGAACTTTACCTTTCTGTCCTGGGATTCTCTTGCTCTCTTTGGACCCTGGTGGTTTCTTCCATTGACAACATCTCCTCTGACTTCAAATTCATGCTGGAAAAAAACCGACGCACACCAACAGGGATCAGAGAAAGATAAACCTCCTTCAATGGAAGTGGAGTAGATAAGTCGTATTAAGGAATACAGTACTGCCGCAGGATTTTGACAACCCCACCCCCGCCCCCCCAAAATCATTCTTTTTGCTGGACTGAATGAAATGACCAGCATCTCAGCTGCTGAAATCAATTCACTGAAGTAAATCTTTGTGGGCAGAAATTAACAATTGGCTTTTCACCTCATTGGGACTTAATGTATTTTAATTTTCAGTATCTCTCTCTTCTCAAAACATTCACTTAGCATTTAGATTAAACTGCTAATACTGTGCTGTTATAAAGATAACTGGAGAATTCCTGATTTCTTAAATCAACTGTGTATTACCATCTAAGGAAATAAGGGCTTCTCAGATTTCCATTGAAAGATTTACAGTTAATGAGATCAAAATGATAAAATATACATTTAACCCACTAAAAAAAGTTAGAGGCTTTTCATAACCACTATTTGACTGGTCAAGGACAAGGAAATAAAGAATAATGGGACTGGGGAGGTTACAGCTTTTAGGAGAATTTGGGGAAGAATGCTTGGGAACAATTGTGACTGACACTTGATTGTAGGGAATACAAAGTCATGAGTGTAACCATAGGCTGTTATTAGAGGAAAGAACACTTAACATTTCACAGTCCCTTGAGTGAGAAGACTCTAGTGCTAAAAATGTCATCTATTTGAAGCTGACCCTCAAATTCCTTGTCCTGACTGCACCCCTGTGCCTACTTAAGCTCTCTACCTGGAAGTCTAATATACGTCTCCAAATTCCTATAGTCTGAAACAGAGCTCATTCTACTCCTCCCCCCTCAAGATGTTCCTCCTCCGTGTGTTCCTTATCTGATTTACTGTAACTGGCATCCACTCCATTGTTCAGGCCAAAACCCTAAGTGTTAGTCCCTCAATGCCTCCCTTAACCTCCTCCTCCAAATTTAACCCTTTAGTCGGTTCCATCTCTAAACATAAATCAATCTCTTCTTTTCCATGCCTCCAATTACCCTACCAATAAAATTCAAATTCCTTACCATGACTTCCACCAAATCCTACCTGATCTGGCCGTTGTCCGTGATCTTCTCCAACCCCTGGTCCAACCTCTGCTCTCTATAAATAATTTGCCAATTACTACTCTCCAGCTCCAATGGCCTATTTTTCTTTAATAAACCAAACTCATTCTTACCTCAAAACATTTATGCTTGTGGTTTTTCTGCCCTGTTAACATTTGTTCCCTGCATTTTTCCAGGCCAATTCTTTGTGAGGTCTCAGCTCAAGCTTTTCAGAAAGCTTTCCCTGGTCTCCTTAAGTAGTCAACTTCTGTCCCCGGTCAGCTGCTAGTCTGTTGTTCTGTAATATTTCTCCATAGTATGTATGTATGTATGTATGTATGTATGTATGTATTTTTTTATTATTTGGCTACTACCATTTCTTTTACATTTTTATTCTACAGTATTTATTGGTATTTTAAGTGCATCTTAAATCATTGTATGTCTCCCCTTAATAGAGCATGAATCCCACCGGAGCAGGGACCCAGTCTTATCTACTGCTGTATTCCTGGTGCCCAGGACACTGTAGGCTCCCAATCATATTAGGTCACTGAATCAAAGTTAAAACCAACAAAATGCCATTTAATTAATTATAAATATGCTAAATAGTACATAATAACTTAAAACTGCTTTGGCTAATTTTATTTTGCCTGGTCTGTTTTCACCAGCAGTTCTTAGATGGCTCTGTTCTAAAATGATTCTTCCTCCTACACTCTGTCTTATTTACCTCTCACTGTTGTTAGGATCATAAAGAGTAACATCTCTTTGAAGGAATCTGATTTTTAAGCAGATACATCTGCATATTAATATGAAGGGTTTCAATTCAACAACAGTTTTCTACAAAGGTATATGAATGTAAGATTTAGGTGGGCCTGTTTCTTATGCTTACGGGTCTTTCCGCCCTATAAATTCCTTTTCCTTCCTCTGAGGAAAGGATTGTTTCTATTGACACTTAAACAAGTGAGTGAGAATGCAGAATTTCCTGGTTTGCTCTGCATAATTCTTGATGGTCCACATTGTCAAGGAAAGTCTTCGGAAAGCAGTACAAAAAACAGGAAACAGAGATGTGTTCAGTGATTTTGTGACTTGGTGGCACCAAGTCTTTCTGATTAGTTTGTAACATCAAGTACCTACCTCATCTAGCATCTTTCTTTCTTTAATGGACTGGGTCACCCCTAAAGAGAGGACAGAAAACACAGGTCACACAAAGGCAGAAGAACATGCTCTTTTCACAGAGGTGGATGGTGGAGCGATATGTGTAACGGCACAGAGGGCCACACTGACTAGAGGTCCTCTCTATAAAGCAGCAGCCCCTTAATAGATTTCCTTCTGGAGACACAGTGGTAGCTTAATTTAAACACTATAAAAGTGCCTGCTGCACATGGATTTCTGCCTGCTATTAAATAAATCCTTAGTTCCTATGCTAACATTGCTAGGAGCAGATTAGGTCGTATTAGTTATAAAAAGAAATCCATTTTCCCCAACATCACCAGCTTATCTGAACAAAGAGATATGCATTAAAGATACAGCTAGTTTAGTGTTACCATTAAAGACCTCTTGGTAATTCAGATTCGGCATCAGCAAAAACCTGAGGTGTTAAAATGTTAGGTGTAAAAATGCAATTCTGAGGTGTTAAAGGGAGGAGGGAGGACATTATATTGTACTTACAGAAATAGCTAACTACCCATTTTCCTCCTGCAATACCCAGAAAATATTTCAGTGTCCGTTCACACACAAACTCAGCATCTGCAGGATGAAAAACATCCAAAGGATTAGAAGTTGAAAACAAAATCAGCAAGTTCTGCTTTAAGAAGCTAAAGTGCCCCCAGCAACTTAGACTACTGGAGATCAATCCGGATTGATGATTCCAACAGTCCAGGTGAGAGACTCAGAGGCCGGAAGCACCCTAATTATAAGCAGCAAGTGTGCCTCTTTGGAGGCCTGGGAAAGGCTAATAGGAGGCTGGGACCACAGGAGAGGTCTGCTCTATCTTTCAGGGGCCGACATTGTCTAAAGACGTCTGTCATCGTGTTGAAGAAATCACCCCTATCAGTAGTATTGATACAAGTGGATGGGGAAGATCTATTTTACTGGATGGCAAAATGTGAAAGGAGACAAAAGCAGTTATTATTGAAACCCTGAATCTGAAATGTCCACGTAAGCAACAAGGTTTCACACCCAGAACTTCTACCTGGGGAATCCTAACCCCTTAATTTCTAATTCCCCCGAGAGGCACAAGAAAAACAGACTATTTTTTTTTAATAGCTTTTCTCTTTTCTGTGTACTTCAGAAGGTAGTAGCTGCAGAATCAGTTGTTTTCAACAGTCTCCTCTGAAGAAGTCAGCAAACTGAGGAAAGAGCACTTAGTTTTAAACAGGAGAAATGTATTTAACTAAATCCTAAACACAGTAGGCAATCTGCCAGTAGAAGCAACAGCCATTCTCCCTCCCAGGATCCTTCACAAATTTTTAAAAATTCTTTTTCTTTCTTCAAACTTTAAAGCTTTTCAACTGTTGTAAAAGTTGATTTAGTAATATGCTTTCAACTCAGAAATTGTAGCTCATTTTTAGTTTAAGAGTAGCAAATCTTGAGGCACCTGGGTAGCTTGGTCGGTTGAGTGTCTGACTTCGGCTCAGGTCATGATCTCACGGGTCGTGGGTTCAAGCCCCGCGTTGGGCTCTGTGCTGACAGCTCAGAGCCTGGAGCCTGTGTCTTGCTCTCTCTCTGCCCCTGCCTGCCCTGCTCACCCTGTCTCTTTCTCTCTCAAAAAAATAAATATTGAAAAAAAATTTTTTAAAGTAGCAAATCTTGTATTATCTTTGAGTTGAAAGACTGAACTACTTTAGATTTAATTTGCATTTTAACGTTTTCTTTTCACCTTTCAGCAGCTTTGATCCAAAACCACAGCTAGCTTAAGCTATGCTAAACTTTATTGACATCCATCTCTAAAATGTTACTTTGCTCAAAGTATCTCGTTGTGGTGCCTGACTCCTGTGAGCATTATCCTCTGACCCTGTGGTACGAAGTAGAAACCTAAGATCTCTGAGGTTCTAAGGCAATGTGTCCCTGCCAAGGAGTCTGGACCCTATGCTCAAGCGCCCGCAACTACGTGACAGAAACACCCTGGAGAGGACCACCGTATTTCCAGAGAGTCAATTTTGCGAGAAAGGTTTTAAGAATTGAACTCCAATCTGCATCTTCTGTGTGTTGGCAGGTGCCGCTCTTGGCTTTCTGGAGCCTAACAAGTGGGTCCACCTACTCTTCCAGAAATCAGCTCTTCAAATATTGGAAGACAGCTGTCTTGTTTCCTTAAGTCTTTCTGTTCTTTCATCTGTTCTTCAAATGTCATTGCTTTCGATTCCTTTCCCCCATTCTCATCATCCACCTCTGCGTAAACACTCTGGTCTGTCAGTGACCAGCTTCAAAAGGCAGCCTGGTGCTCAAAGCAGAGCACACACCTTCCCGGCAGCCCCTCCAGCAGAGAATGCAGTGGGGGATCAGGATCTTCACTTCACTTGCTCTGGACACTAGGCTTCTACTAATAAGGCCCAATTTCTTCAGCAGCCCTGCAATGTTTACTTGGTTTTAGCTAAAAGCCTCTGAGGTCTCCGTTATCACACAAGCCATAATTAAGACTGGAAAAGGGGAAGGTGTAGGACAAATGAATTTCCCCTTCTCCTTTTCCTGTTTCATATGCTAGGCTACCTCAGAACTGACAGTGGACCTGCATCCTGAAAAACTCTCAACCGCACTCAAACTGGATGTGAGGAGTAGAGCTAGGACATGGAGTGGACAGGGAGCTAGCATTTCCAACTGCCTGGATTTTGAGTGCAGGCTCGCTTCATTCTCCTCTTTGCCCCATTTGTTCCTCCAGGACTTGGGCTGTGCCTTACCAGAAAGCCCTTCACACACTGTGGTCCCAGCAGGGTAGACTAGAAGTGGTTCATCGTTCTGGCTCCTGATTCTCCAAATCTCAACCCAAACCAAAGGGGGCGAGGAAGTAAAGCAAAACCATTATTTTTCTTTCACAAATAATCGACTGACTGACTACTGGAAGACAGTCAGCCATGCTATGCTGAGCAAATATTCCCATTTCTTCAAGTGGTTTTATGCAGCAGATGCAACGTGCTCTGGAAAGGCTCTTGGTGTACCTGTTTTCATAATGACATGGGTAGTCTCTTCAGAAATCATGTTAGTTAAGGTGATGTGGTGTCTTCTGGCAAACTTCTGCACAAGCATCTGAAATCAAATCAAATATTACATCATAATAAATTACCTCTCATACACAGCTTAGACTATTAGTTACCCTAGCTCTGAGTCTCCATTTTCCTCACAAAAGGTACATCCCTTTTTATTCTAACATGCCTGAAGTCCCAAAATAAATAGCAATTTAATAAAAATTATGTATAAATCAGAGGGAAAAATTCTAAAATAGTCTGTGCTAGTAGCCATGGAAATATAACCCAGGATTCAAGATAATAATTTTTCCCTTTAATAGAAGCTATCATTTGATTCCCTTCCCTAAGACAGTTTCTTTGCAGAGTGATATGCTACTATAATTTAGATTTAGCAGCCTACACTTCGTAAGCCAAGAGGTAACCATTCTATTCAGAAAGGTATGCTACAGGTATGCGGCTGAAAAACCTG
The DNA here is from genome assembly GCA_028646485.1 of Cryptoprocta ferox. NCBI lineage: Eukaryota > Metazoa > Chordata > Mammalia > Carnivora > Eupleridae > Cryptoprocta > Cryptoprocta ferox. Next base: position 38,338,812 of record CM053565.1, read on the forward strand.
CTTCAACTCTCTCATAGTTACAAAACATTCAAGGCAAGATGCTTCTAAAGGTCAGTGTAAAAACCATCAATTTCTCTTAAGGATAAGGATTGGAAGAGATTCATATGCTTCCTGAAAGAAAGCTAAAGCCTTCTAGCTATTATCTATCAACCAAATAAAAATCAATAGGCAGTAAGAGAATTAACCAGATACGTTATGGACACGGTTGACACAATCAGTAGCTACCGTGCGGTAGACCACTTTGTTTACCAAGGGCCATCATTTACTAGCCATCGTTGTCCATGCCAATATTTATGTCCTGCACAACCCTGCGACAGAGATCAGGCCATCTTTCTTTCAAGCTGCCTCACTCCATACTGCCACAGGGCACCGAAAAAGGGAGGCTAGAGAAGCTAATGACATCCTCCCCCTTTTGCCACTGCCCTCTGCCAGGATCATTAGCAATTCTGAGCGGATTAATTGTTGATATCCCAGCCTTGAAACAGGGTTCAGTTAGAAGAGCAACTGCTGAAAAGATCATCTGAATATAGGCTTCAGAATTACTCATGTGTACTACAGTCAGCAGCTTTCATAATACACTGACCACTCTTCAGCAAGTCTGAATAGAGCTGAAAAGTTTTCTTCTTTGCTTGTTTAAAGACAAGACGTACCCGAGTCACTTATAGTCTAGTCTGCAGCTCCGAACTGTCCATGGCAAGAAAAGATTGGATCATTTTAGCCGTCTCTGAAAAGCTGAACTCACAGAACAAGGGAGGACGGAATGCTAATTTTCAATGAATAAATGGGAATTCTAGATGTACAGGCAAATGATCAAGAACAATATAAAGAGGCACAGGCATGAATTTTCAGAGCAAATAGCTGCTCTGGGCATGTGCTTGTGAGATGGGAATCCTAGCGTTACTGGTAAGAATTTATTCGTTGTATCTGCTAGGGCAGACACAGCTTACTTTGCCCTTTTTGGTGGGGGGATCCATTTGGCCACACAGAATGTTATGCCGAGCCGCTACCTAAGGAGAGGTTAGGATGAGAAACGGCGCTGAGCCTAGGAAGGGTATATTAAGAAAGATACTTAGGAAGGACTCAGTCGTCTCTCAGTGTGCCATGAATGGCACCCACTCTTGTATCCATCTGATACATACGCTGGTGTGTGATGATTTTAAAGAAATATTCACTCAATTATTTGTTTTGTCACTCAATTATTTTACTATGAAAGGATACCAATGGTGATTAATTACAAGGGAGGTCAATTTCCTAGGATGTCTGAAATCTATACACAGCCCAAGGAAAAACAAGATTTCAGTGGTATTTTAATGGGTATTTTTCTACAATGTGAAACAATTCCTATTTGTAGCACCACAGGCCCAAGAACGTGTCAAATTGGAGGGAAGGGTGCTGCAGGGCAGAAATGATAGAGCAGGCTATTGAATAACTGTTACAGGCCAGGATGGAGACAGACCCCGGAGAAAAGCCACTGTCTGGCAGTTTTCTTGGAACTACTTTGGATTTTGTTCATTATGCTTATAAGTTCACTCAGACGTAAACCAAGGTGTTTCCTCTGGGGAATAGTACTATACTATGCAGGGGCGCCTGGGTGGCTCAGTCAGTTAAGCGACCGACTTTTGGTCTCCGCTGAGGTCATGATCCGATGGTTCGTGAGCTCTCTTGACAGTGTGGAGCCTCCTTAGGATTCTCTTTCTCCCTCTCTTTCTGTCCCTCCCCTGCTCGCTCTGTCTCTCAAAATAATAAACTTCAAAAAAAATTTTAAAAAATAACTATACTATACTTACTTGCTTTTTTGAATAAAAAGCAAATTAAAATTAAAAAGCTCTATATTATATCCCAAACTACAACATGCTGCTAATATTTAACGATTATTTACTTAATATACATAAGAAAAAAGGTCAAAGTTATAGCTTTGTCTAGGTCCAATGATCAGAAACCAGTAACGGAAATTAAATTACATTGAATTGTTCTCGGTTCCTAGATTTTTTCCTCATGGGTTATTTACTGCTAGTACCTATTTAAAACTAGCTGCACTATGTTAGGAAGTCTCAGTTGTTAGGGAGACGCATATGGATGCACTCACAAATTCTTTTGGAGTCAAGCCTGAGGCCACCATAGATACTCTCCTGTTGCCTCTTTTTGTTGAAGATACCACTTCTGGCTTCTCCTTGCTCACAGTGTCTTCCCTCTTATTACACCCAGCAGTATTAGTAATATGAACAGCAGCTGTACTCTTGGCTGATTCTTCAACTTGAAATTGGGGTAATTTCAAGGCAGAGGTCGAAGACGGCATGCTGTTAACATGCACCGGTTCTGGGGCTCTGTCCACAGAGGAATCAGACTCAGGATCATCAGAGAACAGGCTGATTCCAGATTCGAAGTAAGGGGTTCCCTCTGAAAGGCACGGGGAAAGAAGTTTAACCCACATGACAATGAATTTGAATTACAAACAGTATTCATGATTATATTTTAAAAATGAAAGTTTAAGTCAACAGACAAAAGAAATATAGCAGCATTTTATTGCCAATGACGGGAATACAAGTAATTTTAAATATTCCTTTCAAATTTTTATTACCTATATTCTCCAACTGTTTAACAATGAACATTACTTTTGTAAGGGAGGAGAACAATTTTGAAAAAAGAAACAAATACTTGATTTCTGTTTCTTTATCCACAACATCATTGTCTTTTTGACCTAATAAATCACTGATTATCATTACCAAATTAAAAATGGGAGATTATTCCTGAAACATTTCAGAAAATGTCACTCCATCAGGAAGTAAGCATAGCTGCATAGAGTTCATGAGATTCCTAAAATGACCTTAATGAACATGGCCAAATACCACATTTAGGTGCCAAAGAGTACCTTTTATGATAATGTGTTTTTGAGGACTAATTTAAAACTTTATTTACTAATTAAAACTTTGATTTATAAGCCATAAAACACACCATTCAGTTATAGTGATTTATAAGGCATAAAATACCTAGTCATTTATATTCATTAATTCATAAAATAAGAGCTTACTTTGTGGAGATTTGACTCATTTTTCAATAAAGGGCAAGCCAAAAACTTTATTCTAAGGCCCTGGAATTCTTTTCTTTTACCTTTTTTTTTTTTTTTTTTTAAAGTAATCTCTATGCCCAACATATGTGAGTTCAGGCTTGAACTGACAACCCTGAGATCAAGAGTCGCACGCTCTACCGACTGAGCCAGCTAGGTACCCTAGGGCCCTATAATTCTTATTTAACAGTTGAAATAAAACATTTAGAGTACACAAGACTCTCCCATCCTCAAAACTGTTAGAGCTAAACCAATATAGATATATTAACAGCTGCAATAATTTTCATGTAAATTTGGATTAATAGTCAAGCAATTTTTCTAAAATGCATTTAAGTATAACAGAAGCATTCATGATAGACTACACATGCTAGACATCTGAAAAGTTGATTCACTGAAATAACTTTCGGCCAGATTCAGAGTAAAACAGAAGTGTTTTATCCATTAGAACAGATAAAATATTACCCAAATCTTGTCTTGGCAAAGAAGACTGCTCCATGAAATCTCGGGGCTCTGACTTAGTCAGTTGCAGCTCCTCCCCATCAACATCCTTAATGAGCTCCTTCTGAGACAGGCAGTTTGTGCTCTGAAGACTCCTTGAGTGGCTGTGCGCACACTGCCCGGTATCTAACAGCCGGGGCTGAGAAGGGGAAGACCTAGAAGAAGGATGAAAGGAGAAAGGCGCCAGCACAGCTTATGAAAGGGCTCATCACACTTCCCGGGCAGCTAAAGCACAAGTGGGAACAGCTTACTGCCAGGGAGATGGGGGAGGACTAGCAGAAAAGAACCCGAGCGACTCCCCAGAAGTCTGCACCCATGATGCCTGCCAACGTGTCAGGGCTGACAGACAACATCTCCCCTTAGGGTCTGGGCCAAGGTGGTTTATCTCGCAGCTGTTTAAAAGCATGTCAGCAAATTTCACCAAATTATCCACTGTCCCTCGCTCAAATTCTATCCACTATTCCACTTGAGTCCAAATGGATATTTTAGAATCAATCAGGTCTCTCACAAAAATACAAAGCTGATTAATTTTGACATTTCTACACTCATTCTTTCTACCCAGTTTTAGCAGAATTCATAGAATCATCCCTACCTCCTGCCTTTTCAATGTCCAAAGCCATTCTAAAACCAAAAGCCAGCTATAAAGTATTGTCAGAAGAGTATACGCACTCAGTGGTTCATTCCTCTGCTCTTTCAGGTGTTTAGGACTTTGCAGAATAAGATACTTATCAACAGGTTTAAAGGATACTTAACAGATTTGCAGAATTAATACTCAAATGCACCATTTATAGTTGCCTTTAAATAATAATGGTTAACATTTAAATAATAAAATTATTATTATAATAATGGATTATATAATTAAAATAATATAATCAATAATGACACAATAAATATAATAATATAAATTAACAATGAACATATATTAAATAACTGTCAATTAAACACTTATTGGGTGATGTTTACTACAAGTCAGGCAATAAAACTAGGCCCTGTGGATTAAAGATGAGCAAAACGTGAGTTGTAAAGGGAGGCTGCTCAATGTGTAGGTTCTTTATTTTTTTTAATTAAAAAAAATTTTTTTAACATTTATTCTTTTTTTTAAATATTTTTTACTTGTTCTAGGTTCAACGTATTCTTTTTAAATTTTTTTTTTTTTATGTTTTTAAATTTTTTTTTTTTTTTTTGAGAGACAGAGAGAGACAGCGTGAGCAGGGGGAGGGTCAGAGAGAGAGGGAGATAACAGAATCTGAAGCAGGCTCCAGGCTCTGAGCTGGCTGTCAGCACAGAGCCCGACGCGGGGCTCAAACCCACGAACCGGTGAGATCATGACCTGAGCCAAAGCCGGACGCTTAACTGACGAGCCACCCAGGCGCCCCAACATTTATTCATTTTTGAGAGACAGAGAGAGACAGAACATCAGCAGGGGAGGGGCAGACAGAGAGAGGGAGACACAGAATCCGAAGCAGACTCCAGGCTCTGAGCTGCCAGCACAGAGCCCAACGAGGGACTCAAACTCACGAACGTGAGATCATGACCTGAGCCAGTCAGACATTTAACCAACTGAGCCACCCAGGTGCCCCAATATGTAGGTTCTTTAATAGAAGACTCTAGAGGGCACACTGGGTAAGAGGGGTTGGAGATATAGGAATATTTAGTCTTAAATATATATTTTTAAGTCTACCTATTTATTTTTGAGAGAGAAAGAGAGAGAGGGGCAGGGGAGGGGCAGAGAGAGTGGGAGAGATTATCCCAAGCAGGCTCCACGCTGTTAGCATGGAGCCTTATGCAGGGCTCAAACTCACACACTGTGACATCATGACATAAGCCGAAATCAAGAGTTAGACACTTAACCAACCAAGTCACCCAGGTGTCCCTTAGTCTAAATATTAAATGAGTGGTTAGCTCAACTGATTAAAATGTGGCAATGAGGGCATTACCTCTAAACATGAGTTAGCGCCTATGGAGGCCAGGTCTTTGCATCCTCTGCAGCCACAATGTCAGTCTCCTAGCCTCAAAAATATATCCTCAGTTCAAGAGGCTTGAAAGATAGTATGATTTGGGGGCGCCCGGGTGGCTCAGTCGGTTAAGCCTCTGACTTTGGCTCAGGTCATGATCTCACAGTCTCACATCAGGCCCTGTGCTGACAGCTCAGAGCCTGGAGCCTGCTTCAGATTCTGTGTCTCCCTCTCTCTCTGCCCCTCCCCTGCTCACTCTCTGTCTCTCTCTCAAAATAAAATAAAGACATAAAAAAAAAAAAGATAGTATGATTATATTATTGACAGCTTGTCACTATTTTCAGAAGATACATAAAAAATAAAAATATAGTATACACAGTAGGAACCCAAGGAATATGACTGCTGGGGCACCTGTGTGACTCAGTTGGTTAAGCATCTGACTTCGGCTCAGGTCACGATCTCACGGTTCATGAGTTTGAAGCCTATGTTGTACTCTCTGCTGACAGCGCAGAGCCTCCTTTGGATCCTCTATCTCCCTCTCTCTCTGCCCCTCTCTCACTCACACACACTCTCTCAAAAATAAACATTAAAAAAAATGATTCCTTTTTCCTTCCTAGAGTGGTGAGGTGCAGGACTCTAATGGGGCTGAGATTCTGTCTTGAACTACCAAGTAGAAATAACAGTTCAAACTTGTCCTCTCCTTGTAGTGTTGTAAAGATCCAATGAGAAAGTAGATAAAGTGCTTTTGAAAATACAAGGTGCTATACAGTCTTATCTCAATAATGATTAGAATAGACATCCCTGAAAGATATTCTGAATTTTCCTGGGGTAAATCAATAGCTACACTTTTTCTAGAGAGACAAAAACTTTGACTAGGGCAAGGGCTGCCTTGGAGAATACCATCCGCCCTCGGGCTTGTTTAGCTTTCAGTTCTGTATTTTATTCTGACCTTTGGGAGGGACAGATCTGTGCATTTCTCATCTTATAGCTCATGCCTTGTATTGATCTAGAAAACCTACATACAATTAAACAAGTGTCCTGGAGCAATGAGAGGTTAGAAATGGCTCTTTACAAAAAACTAGAGCAGTATGGTGAGAAAATTTAATAAGAGCTCAATATAAGTAAAGATGTTACTTAGATACCACAAACTGACATTCATTACTTCTTACCTTCTCATTCCCGGTTCTTTATTTTTACTGGTGGAACTATCCAGAGATATTTGAAATTTGTCAGCAGAGAGGGTTTCAGGATTCTGGCTTATAGGACAGTCACTACTTTTCTCTGAAGTTAATACTGCTTGAAATGGAATGAGAAAACAAAGAAATCCACTTTACTGCTTTGTCTTAATGGTGACAATTCAGGTGAGGATATCGATTTTTTCAAAAGCAGCAATCTGTGACAGTCAAATTAGTTTTTAAACAAGTATATCAGACAGAATTTTATAAACGTAAGTGATGCAGCACCAAATGAAACAAAATGACTAAAAAATAGTAATGACAATAAAGGACACACTTTAAGGCAGGAGTAAATGAAGATATCCAGCTGAGACGAGGCTGCAAAAAACATATATTTTTTGGCCCTGAATGATAAGGAAACAAGAATAGGAAATGAATTGTTATCTCTGCAGCAAAATAAATTATTCTGAAATCCCCTCAGATAACAGGGAAGAGAAAGTACTGGAAAGCACAAAGCACATTCCCTACTGCCTCCACATCCAAGACTGCAGAGGATGGGGGTTTGAGCTTTTTGTATGTATGTGTGGGGAATTAAGAAGGAAATGGTCAGATGAGAAAGAAAAACCAGGTGACAATTTGCTTTTCGTTTGCAATGACTACCAAAAAAACAAACCGAAAAACGAATATATACACAAAAACCAAGGTGCTGACTGATAAGGAACCTTGAAGTAATCTACGGAACTAATGATGAAATGGCACAAGAAAGGACAAAACATACAACAGACCCAAGGCCAAGTTCTGGCATGTTAGTGCCTCCTTTTTATTTATTAATTCCTCCAAATGTATTCTTTAGCACCGCTTTCTAGGAAATGCCTTAAAGGCAGAAATCTTTAAAAAGCACAAGCAAATACGTAAAATTACAAATGTCTTCTACCCACTAAAAAGTCACTGACAATTATAATATATTTGGAGCCTTTATGAGAAAAGCTACAATGCATAAATTGAGGCAGAAAAACTTAAACAAAAGGCTGTATTAATTAAACTGTGTTTTAAGTCACTGGGTAGCCCAGAGGGAAATTTAATCCTCAAATGTACTATTTATAGTTTCCTTCATGTGCATCTTTTCTGGACCTGTGCGTTTCTAGGAACACAAGAACTCCCAACTGCTGAAAATAAGCAGAGTCTAAACCATGAACCAGCAGGTTTTTCTTTCAACTGTGTATGTAAAGCTTTTTAATTCAGGTATCATTCCCCACCATATCCAGGGTGATAATTGATAAAAGGTAGTGTGTAGTCTCAAAAAAAGTGAAAGGGTACAGGGTGGGGTGCGGGGAGCCTCAGACACAAACAGAGATGTTAAAGTCATTCCATTGCCTGAATGTTTGGCATATGAGCTGCTCTTTTCAATACAATACAGCTCATGATACAAAGAAATGAAGCTAACCTGAGTTAGGATTCGATAACTCAACAGTACTAAAAAACACAGGGCAAAACTCTTCTGCTCTTCTTCCTTTATCCTTATTTCATAAACACAGAATCCAGAGCCCAAGTCCTGGAACAGTCCCTCTTAAATCACCCCCTCTTCTGGCGGGGGGGGGGGGCGGGGCAGCGGTCTTAACACGTTATATTCTTCATGGCTAGGGACTATGGGATAGACCAAACATTTAATAAACTTACTGACTGCCTATTATGTACTAAGCATTATGCACAGTATTGTCGGGGGAACCAAGGGAAAAGACATCAGG
>CM053565.1:38347748-38427471 GCA_028646485.1 Cryptoprocta ferox
CCTGTAGAGTAAATTTATAATGGGTAAGGATACATAACATTTGCACAAAAATATGCAGGCTTGGGAATGACCCCTAGATAAACCATAGGACAGATCTATGCTGAGAGTAGGACATTTGATGTAAAGACCCTAGAAAAGGAGCCTTCTTCATCTTTAAGAATACTGGATGTTAAAAATAAAAACTGGTGAAATCCAAATAAGTCTAGAGTTTCATTTGTTACTAGTAATGTACCAATGTTGGTTTCTTAGGTCTGATAAAAGCACCATGGTAATGCAGGATGATAACATTAGGGGAAACGGAAACTAGATAAGGGGCAGAATTCCTGCAGGAACTCTCTGTACTATCATTGCTACTTTTCTGTAAGCCTAAAATTATTCAAAAATAAAAAGCTTATTAAAAAAAAAGATGTCAGTACAGCTAACGGTAAACAAAACTACCCTTCCTAGGATCAAGAATCTCACTTGAATTTCAGTTTGCCTCACATCAATTTAAGAAAGGAAAAGGCACAAAACTTGATATTAAGTTGATGCTCACACTGTTTCAGAAATAAAGCCGCAAAATTCCAGAATCCATATCCAGAAATCTCCTTTCAGTAAGTCTGGGGTGGGTTTCAGGGTTTTAATCATGTGAATTAAAATATTTACTGGGTGTCTACTATGTTCTTCTTTTTTTTTTTTTTTTAAGAAATTTTTTAATGTTTTTTTTTTTTTTTTTTTTTTTTTTTTTTTTGAGAGAGAGAGAGCTAGAATGCGAACAGGAGAGGGAGACACAGAATCCAAAGCAGCCTCCAGGCTCTGAGCTGTCAGCACCGAGCCTGACATGGGGCTCGAACTCATAGACTGCGAGATCATGACCTGAGCCGAAGTCGGACGCCCAACCAATTGAGCCACCCAGGTGCCCCAAGTGTCTACTATGTTCTAAGAGTTCTCTGCCCTCATGGAATCTATACTCTAGTGGGAGGTGAGGAAGAACTCTACACAGTAAGCAAAACAAATTGTGTATAATTAAAAGCTAATAAGGGTTATGAAAAAATAACAATATAACAGAGGAAAGTGGGGCTGGAAAAGTCAGGGAGGTAAAAGTTATAATGAAAAAGATGGCGGTTTATGGTAGATCTTACTCCACATGCTCAGTAATGGAAGATCAAATAAGCAGCATTTGAGCAATTTGTACAACATATTCCAGTTATGCCAAAGAGATCATGGAGGACACTCTCTGTGGAGTTGGGAGAAAGGACTTCTTTCTTTTTCTTTTCTTAGTAATCTCTACACCCATCATGGGGCTTGAACCCAGGGCTCTGAGATCAAGTCACATGCTCTGCTGACTGAGCCAGCAAGGTGCCCAAGGACTTTCTTCTTTTAACCCAGGAAATTCTCTTTAAACTCATATATATATCTTTTTTCTTTAATTAATTAATTAATTAATTAAATTTTAACATTTATTTATTATTGAGAGATAGAGACAGAGCATGAGCTGGGGAGGGGCAGAGAGAGGGGGGAGACACAGAATCTGAAGCAGGCTCCAGGCTCTGAGCTGTCAGCCCAGAGCCCTACACAGGGCTCGAATCCACAGGCTTCGAGATCATACCCGAGCCAAAGTCAGATGCTTAACCGACTGAGCCACCCAGGCACCCCAATTAATTAATTAATTAAGAGAGAGAGAATCTCAGGCAGGCTCCACATTCAGCACAGAGCCCAATACAGGGCCGGACCCCACAACCATGAGATCATGACCTGAGCCAAAATCAACAGTTGGATGCTCAAAAGACTGAGCCACCCAGGTTTTCCAAGCCAGAAAATTTTCATAAGCCTCTCCTCCATCCTCTCGACATTTATCCACCCACCTCAGAACTCTGAGGATGTTATAATTTCATGAGAAAGAAGACTGGTGAATAAGTGTACTATAAAGGACAGAGTAAAAACTTCTGACAAAAGTGTTATACAGAGATTCAGAAGAAATTTTCAAAAAAAGTTTTCAGGGGTACCTGGGTGGCTCAGTTGGTTAAGCGTCTGACTTCAGCTTAGGTCACAATCTCATGGTTTGTGAGTTCAAGCCCTGCATCAGGCTCTGCTGTCAGTGTAGAGCCTGCTTCTGATCCTCTGTCTGTCTGTGTCTCTCTCTCAAAAATAAATATTTTAAAAAGTTTTTCAAATCCATAGTAAAGTAGAATGTATAAAAATACAGCATTTATGAAATTTTAAAATGAAAGAAAGCAAGCAAGCCACAAGAAACACGTTGTCTGCAGATCTCCAGGAAAAAATAAATGCACCCCCCTACCCCCCGCCAAAGAGGAGACAGTAGATTTACACACATATTCAAAGCCATACAATAACATTGTCTACGTTGTGCATTAACATGGAAAGTCTAGTCTGTTTCTGAGACTGACGATGGTGAAAGCACCCCAAAGAAGAGAACTGTGCTGGGAACGAGACTTTGGGCTTCATTATCTGGGAGAGGAACTAAATGAAGGTACAGTTACAAAGAAAGCATTTAAGGAAATACATTTTGAACCACTGCCATAGCAACGGAGGCCCCAGCTTCTCATGCACGAGCTACTGTTTCTCCCTGAACATGAACATACTGCAAGGCGCAGTCTGGGACCTGAGCCACACTATTCTGGAGAATTAAGACTTGATTTCCTAGAAAGATGAAAAGGAAGGCCCTAAGGCCCCCAGGCAGACTAGGGAAGGAAGCGACAAAGAAGGGACCTTCACACTAAATTAGCTGGGTGGGTATCATGAAAACGTGGTGGAAACCACTTTGGGAGGGCTCACCACCCCTGGGGGTTCCGAAGCAGCAGCCCCCTCGGTGGTGCCCGTGCCTGTGCGTCGCCTTTCATCTCTGTGTCTGTGGATCTGCCCCTATTTAAAACCTGCCTGATGTGCTATCTTCTACAAGGCTCTCGCCAATCAAAACTCAAATTTTCATCTCACTTTCCTTCATTTACGCCACATTATTCCTCAGCTCTGTGCTCACCTCTTACGGGAAGTCAGCTCTGATCAATCCCAACCTGCCTAGTTATTCCAAGTGCCTTCTCTCAGAGGTCCGTGTAATCTTGTTGTTATAAAGGGCCTGACTCTTCCCACGTAACTGGGCTTCCTGTGGATCATGGTGCAATTCCTGACACCTAGGACATCTCTTTCCCAAAATCGGAAAGCACATTAAATAGGGCTTTGGGATCTGACACCACTGTTATAAGGAATACATCTTGTTTTTTATATGTTTTCTAGAATGATGGGGTTGCCCTATTTCCAATCTCCCCCAATACACTCAGCTTCCTATGGGCTCCCCATTGCTTCCCCTCACTGTGGGTCCTCAGACAATGACACTTCTTGACTGTCCTGGTTACCCTGTAAGGCAAATTAGTTGTGAGCAGGGACGAGAACCAGGGCTCATAAAATCACCCATGGAGTGACTCAGCAAACCAATGCTGAGCAAAGAACATAAAATGTTAGAATTAGACCCACACTTTGGGAGGGGAAAAACTTTGCTTAACATACCAGAGTTTGGCCAGCATTACAAACCTTTCTCTGATGTGTTTTGTTCCGGATTGAACAGGTCCTCAGGGCCACAAGAATCTGCTAAGAGGGCAGGAGAGCTGTTAGAAGGCTGGCTCTCATGCTGCTCTAGCACGGCTTCCAGTTCGGCCATTTCCTGCTGGAGCTTGATCAGGTTGTCTTGCATGGTATCCCTCTGCTGCAAACACAAGAAATGATGCCAAGAAAGTCACTCTTTTAGCAACTTGCCAGAGAGCAGGAGTATGTCAAACCAATTAATTTTAGCATGGGAACTGAAATCACCTAGAATGGAATTATGAGTTCTGGTTGAACACTGCTTCATCCAACCATATTCCTGCAATTAAGGCCCGTGAAGTTATTTCAGAATGATGTCAGAGCAGGGGAATAACGCCTCAAACTCTCCCAAACAGACTTGCTTTCTTGCGATGCCCTTTCAACATTGGTTATTCTCTTTTAAAGCGAGGGAGCAAAAAAACAAAGTATTCAAACACTTTCAATATTCAAAATTAGCAAGCTTCTGTTAACGTTTTACACAGGCCATGTTTCACAGAGTTGGGACTGTGGGACTCATAAGAGATTTGAGTTAGTCCATATCATAGCGTCTGACTTCTGGCTTGTGAGGACTCTTCCTTTTCTGGGATGCTTTGAACATTTAGTTTCCAAAAGAAAGAGCAAAGAGCTAATTCACTGATTTATCTATTCATTCAACAACTATTTGCTGACCATCTGTTATACGCAAGGCACTGTTCTAAGGGCTTATAGCCCTCATGGTGTTGCCATTCTGGATGCAGAGAGGGCACCAAGAGATCACGACAGAGAAGGACCTGCTAGAGGGAAGCATCTAGCAGAAAGAGCCCTAGGAAATCCTGCAAGGACTGTTACTGTTTTTAATTCAAGATAATGGGCTCTTCTTGCTAATGGGATTTCTGATGTTTATTTCTCCATTTCAAGAAAAAATCTGCTAAGTTTTAGGTTTTTGACAGGCAAGGTATTTGGTAAGTAAGGGGCCTTCCAAAAAATACATGTCTTCATTACTATTAGAAGGAACATCTATGGTTGCCAGCAAACCCCAGGGAAACACAGATTGTTTCACCCTCCCTTTCTTCCGATCCTTGAAAAGGACTTTTGCCCTCTATGAAAAACAAGCCATCTACTTTCTCCTGCTACACTGCGTTCATAGTTTTCAGATGTTTATGACCAGAAAATGTACTCCCAGCGTCACAAAGGCTTCCACTGCTGCCCCGAGACCACCTAGCTGCCAAAGTCTGCAGCAACGCCATTGCCACCACGTGGTGCTTGTGGGTAGTTCTGTCTCTGATCAAACCCTGGCCAGGGGAACGGCCTCAGTCAATCTGGAATGAAACCATACACAGGTATCTAACAAGCTTCAGAAGCTGTATTAGTCACTTCCGCCATGACCGCCACATCTAATTTCTCTGTGGCCATTAAATAGGTTAGAAAATCAGGAAAAATAGTAATGGGAGAATTGTAATTAGAGATTTTTCTTTGGGTTTTCCCGAAGGAATTACCTTATAACCTAAATTCCCTTGTAGGTAATTGCCCAGACACATTTGGGAGACCAAAACCAAATTGGTTACTGAGGGCTTTTTTTTTTTTTAATTCTAATTCTTAAGTGTTTCTGGAATTAACCCTATTCTTCTTTTCTATTTCCAATATGCTACTCTGATCTCTTTTAATACAGCTGCATTACTGTGGAAGTTCTTTAAAACTCATTATTGCCCTCAGGATAAAGCCCAAATTCCTAAGCATAGCATTCAAAAGGCCTTTCACACTCAGATCTTTTATTACTTCCCCAAACCACCCATATGTCCTGTTTTCCAGTTACACAAGACAACGTTGTGCTTTCTGGACATATCATGCCTCTGTATCTTTTTGTCTTGATTGCTGCCTCTCTTCTCTTTCCTACCTGGAAAATTCTTCTCATCTTTCAAGGTCCAGCTCAGATGGTCCTTCAGAAATCCCCACCAATCCCTACCAGGAACAGATGATCCACCACTACTTCATTTATACTAACACACTAGTATACAAAAGTGGAATACTGGACCCTTCTTAAATTTTATTTTATTTATTATTTTTTAAAATGTTTATTTATTCTTTAAGTAGAGAGAGAGCGAGCACATAAGTGCAGGGGAAGGGCAGAGAGGAAGGCAGAATCCCAAGCAGGCCCTGTGCTGACAGTCTCAAACTCACGAACCGTGAGATCATGACCTGAGCCGAAGTCGAGTGGACGCTTAACTGACCGAGCCCCCCAGGCCCCCCAGGCCCCTTCTTGATGGGTGGAATCCTTCTTCTTTTTTTTTTTTTTAACGTTTATTTATTTTTTTTGAGAGAGAGAGACACAGAGTGTGAGTGGGGGAGGGTCAGAGAGAGAGGGAGGCACAGAATCTCAAGCAGGCTCCAGGCTCTGAGCTGTCAGCACAGAGACTGACATGGGGCTCAAACCCACGAACTGTGAGATCATGACTTGAGCTGAAGTCGGACACTCAAACGACTGCGCCACCCAGGTGCCCCAAGTGGAATCCTTCTTAATCATTTTTGTATTCCCAATGCCTAGCAGGTAGTAAGTACTCAGTAAATGTTTAATGCAGAAATGAATTAATGAATGAGTATAGTTAATCAGTCTTTGAGAAAAAACAGATACTAAACGGTACCAAATTAGGGACGCCTGGGTGGCTCAGTCGGTTAAGTGTTTGACTTCGGCTCAGGTCATGATCTCGCGGTTCATGGGTTCGAGCCCAGCATCGGGCTCTGTGCTGACAGCTAGCTCAGAGCCTGGAGCCTGCTTTAGATTCTGAATCTCCTTCTCTCTCTACCTCTCCCCCTCTTGTGCTCTGTCTCTGTCTCTCAAGAATAAATAAAATATTTAAAAAAAATTAAATGGTACCAAATTAGGATTTCTCTCTCTCTCCTATATATTTCTCCTTAGTTCTGTTAAACAGATGGAGGGAAAAGATCCCACTTCAATCATTTTGCCTGTCTGTGCTACTCTAAATTTCAGTTAGCCATGAAATCTGACTTTAGCTCTGTTTTGAGTAGATTGTTAATAAAAATATTTTGCAAAATGAATATTGAACAAATAGACATATCTCTGGGAAGATCAGGAATATGAAAAACAAAGAGGTAGTTTATGGAATGTCCAATCTATTGCACTACAGCAGAGACCAACAGAATCAGAAACTGGAACCTACAAACTTAAAACGCAAGGGACGAAAAGGGGAAAGGCACTGGTGAAAGGTTGACAGAGCCCCAAATCCACCTACGAGTTGCAGAGGAAAGGTCTCCTTAGTCTTTTCATTCATTTTGTCACCATGGCAATCCTGTAGGCGGGAAGAATATTGGTGACACCTCAGGTACGAACCGGCCGAACAGGCCACCGTCTCAAAGATTTCCTCCTGACTCCAGCAGGTTTCAGCCCTAGAGGGATCTGCTCTGTACAGAAAACGGGCAGAAGACAAGCCCTTTCTTTCTATAGTCCTCACACCAATGCCAAGAATTAGAAGATGTCTTCCTGAAGAACAATTTAACAGCATGTATCAAAGACCAAAAATTTCAGTCGTAGGAATTTATACTAAGGAAATCACTGGGGATGCAGGCAAAGCTTTAGCTATTATCAAGATACTACTATAGTGCTGTACATAATAGCAAACAGTGTCTCTTACTTTGAAACCCTCATATTTCTTAATAGGTCAAATAAATCATGGCTTACCCAAAGGACAGAATACTATATAGCAAACAATCATTGAGGGGCGCCTGGATGGTTCAGTTGGTTAACCCTCCAACTTTGGCTCAGGTCATGATCTCACAGTTCGTGGGTGGGTTCAAGCCCCACATCAGGCTCTGTGATGACAGTTCAGAGCCTGGGGGCCTGCTTCAGATCCTGTGTCTCTGTCTCCCTCTGCCCCTCCCTTGCTCACATTCTGTCTCTCTCTCTCTCGAAAATAAACATTAAACAAAAATCATTGAGGAAAAATGACATGGAAAAAACATTACAGTGTAAGGATGTTAAGTACATGGAGCATTATGTAATTTTTTAAAGGTGTACACCTACCTTTGTGCACACACAGGAAGAAAAATGGAAGAATACGTATGAATAGTTAATAGTAATTATTTCTGGGTAACCCATAGAATTTAATCTTTTAAATAATTAATGTAAGCACATGGCATAAAATTCAAGGCACGATATTCAGAAAAGAATAAGGCTTCCTCTTCCTTCTCCCAGTCTTGTCTCCCCACTCTGAGGGCAACTACTATTATCTGTTCAGCGAAGAAGATGGTGTTAATCTTTATTTATTTATTTCTGATGGTGTTAATCTTTAAATACTGTGACAGAGAGTGCTTTTTCAAGGAGACTGGTCTGCCTGTAGTACTGAAACATTCATGTTACCGGAACGTTATAGATAGGACAACACTCGTATCCCCTTCATAAGTAACCACAATATTGGTCTTGGCCATTAGATACAGGAAGTAAAATTGTGTTACTTCCTTTTTTAAAGAAAAAAGAGGACTTACAGGCACCAAAGAACAACTAGTAGATTTAAAAAGAAAGAACAAAAAGAAATCTCCACAAAACAACGAAAGGCTAGATCATCTCTGTGGGCTCTAATTTGGTGCCGAGAATAAACACACCCCTCTCTTTAATACAGTAGTGCTTTCATAGATATTTTTGCTATAGGAAAAATTGCTTTTTAAAAAAATACATACTTTTAAATATTTATTTGTTTTTGAGAAAGAGAGAGAGAGAGAGAGAGAGAGCATGAACGGGTGAGGGGCAGAGAGAGGGAGACACAGATTCTGTGTCTGAATCTGAAGCAGGCGCTAGGCTCCAAGCTGTCAACACAGAGCCCGACATGGGGCTCGAACTCACAGACTGTGAGATCATGACCTGAGCCACCCAAGCGCCCCTAGGGAAAACTGGTTTTGAAGGTTTAGTTTATTCATTAAATTCAGGATGTAGTGTTTGCAGTGAGCCGGGTGGGGTGTGTGTGTGTGTGTGTGTGTGTGTGTGTATGAAATAAAAGGCGGCATGAGTTCCGTTCAGGTGCCTACCATCTACCCCGAGGAGACAAGGTACAACATACAACTGTTATACCATTAATTGTAAAGGATGATAAAGCAAATGTTAGAACATGGGGTGCCTGGGTGCATGCTACTGAATGCAGAGGACACGACACACACCCACACAAGCTTTTTACCTGAGTGGTTAAAATATCACTCTGAGTGGACGCCCCTGAACAGTCTTCGGAGAGGCTTGTTTCACTCTCGTATCCGGATGCCGCTTCACCTTAAATGACGATAAAAATAGCTTCAGATGTGAAAACAGCACACACCACAACTCGTATCCGTCTCTTCCCACTGGTGGGCCAAATTTCACTTTCACGTCATGCAAAATTATCACACTCCTTGTTTTGGGACACCCGGATTTCCTCTTGGAAATCATAAAGATGAAAACCAGAAACAAGTCCCCCAACAATCACATCTCATTCAAACGGAGAAGATGTAGTCGCTGGGTAAAGGACTTTTAAGGGAAGGCGCCTTAGGAGGAACATGTGTAAAGCTTAAGAAACGGTTACTTTAGTTGCACTTGGAAACTTGTAAAATGTACTCTCCCAACATTTAGCTCATCTCTATACTACAGATGGGGGCAAACACAAAAACCTGGTTCCAATACCTAAGTTCGAATCCACACTCTGCTCTTCTTCGTGATTATCCTCTTCCAGGCCAGGTTCCCTTTCATCATCATCATATGAACCCAATTCCTCGTCACTCAGAACGTCCAGGTTGTCAGACTGATGCCTCACTTGTTTGGAAGGAGGATCAAACATCAAGAAAGGATCCTGGGTATTTGTATTAACAGTCGAGTCTTCCAATGCACTGCACTGTGAAGAAAATAAGCTACCAGAAGACCTCGCTTCCTCACTAAGGTGATGTTCCTGGGATGCCTTTGCTGACGTTACCTGGTTACTGCTGTCATGTAAGCTATCCTTCAATGATTCTAGGTTCTCCTCTGTTTTCTTAGACAGACCTTCTGTGGCAACGGCATTATGGCTGGTAGACTGAGAAGGTATACTGGTTACTTTACCAAATAGTAAGTGCTGGAAGCAGGGAAGCTCTTCCTCCTCACTAGACAAGTTCTCTTCTGAGGACTCTAACTTCCTGGACCCCGTTTCGTGACCCTGAGCCAGACGTGTATGGTCTAAAGGGCTAGGGCTCCTTCTGAATTCTCCTTTCTGGACACTCTTGCTAAAAACAGCAGATCTTTCCCTATCGCCACTTTTAGCAAAGCGGATGTTTCCCTTTGTTTCACCACCATTTAATAGGTCTTCAGGTGTCTCCGAATGAACCTGAGAAGCATGGCTACTTGCCATAGGTTGTTCTACGTTATCAGAAATTAGACATGGGGAGAAATCTGCATTCACAGACTGAACTACTCCTTCATTTTCTCCTTGCTTTTTCATTTCTGGACGTTTACAATTATTTATAGGAAGACTTTGCTCAGGTTGCAGAAGACCTAATCTGAGCACAGCATTTAATTTAGATCCTCGGTTTCTACCCAGTTCTGTTTGAATGTTTTCACCACTGGAACCCACTTCATTAATACTAGAGCCTACTTCATTAGTACTGGAACCTACTTCATTAACACTGCTTGAGCTAACTTCTTTAAAAGTGCTTTCTCTAATGTTATTTTGGCGAATTGTGCTCACTGTACTTTGAATGACGTTCTCATTTCCCACTGCTCTTTCAGTTGATACTGAATGCTGCTCAAACTTTTCCTCCGACAGGTTTTTCTTACATAGAGTGTTAACAGATGATCTGATGGGAGAAAGTGGTGGTATATGATAAGGGTTTTTGGAAACTCCAGGGTTATTTGCAATAAGGAGTTCAGTTTCATCGCCTCTGAACTGAGAGGACTGACAAAGGCCAGAGACTCCTTTTACGCTACATTTGCCATAATCGCCCGGCTTCTCCACTTTCTGACTGACTGCAGAAAAGCCTGCAGTTGCACGAACTGCCTGCACGTGCTTGATTTCAGACTCTTTCTTTCCCCGATTTTCTTCTTTTGCTTCACATTCAAGAGTGACTTTTGGACTTTGTTTCCTTAGGGACTTGGAACTGGCCCAGGCTGTTGCACATGCCTTTTCTGGATTTCCTGGATTTGGAAACAGAGCAAATGACTGACGTTTTGAAACCTTGAACGTATTGTATAAATACTGCGTATCAAGTTCACTCTCTTCCACTTCTATGCTTGTCTCCTGAGTGTGGTTATCTTCACGTCTCAGAGGATCTGTAAAACCCTCTGTGCCATTTCTAGTATCTTTAGAACAACCATGGATAGGTTCCTTGGGGTTTTCAATTGCTGAACACAGACTCGCACGTTGATTTGGTGCTGCTTTTGCCTTCCCTAGGGTGTCAGCTTCCAGTAATGAGATACTATCCTGAGTGCCATAATCAGTATCAGGTACCAATGAAATACTGGGACTCTCTACAGATCTTTCAGTTTGCAAACTTCTTCCTCCACTCAATACCAGCTCTTTGGGATCTCTGGTACTATCAGACACGTGAATCGTTCCTCGGCTCTCTGCTACTTCTTCTCTTCGAATGCCAGGATTGGCAAACTCTTGAAGTTTATTAGAACTTGAACAATTAGTAAAAACCCCAGGTACGTTTGTTAAATTTAGCTCTGGAAAAGTGCCGCTGGCAAGTCTTTTATTTATTTGTTTACTTGGCTTGTTACGCTTCTTGGCTCCAGGTGCAGGTTCTTTATCTTCCACGAGTTGAAGGGCTTTGCTGTGTCTGACTGGCATTTGGTCCGAATTTTTTCTTTTCGCCATCTCTTCACTGCTAGAACAACTATCAATCTGTAGTTCGGTATGATCAGGTGGGCTTGAATTTTTATTGACTACCAGTTCCAGTGCACGCATGTGCCTGGTAGAGGATTTCCTCCTCAGCCTGTTCTCCTTAGGTGCTCTTGAACTGTGGCTATTTAATTCTGATTCCATATTGCTTATACTGCTGCTTATTGGTTCAGCTTTGGTTCTAAAAGCAGATTCATTTTCCAATGATTCTGTTGGGTTAGGATTTTTCTCTTTCTGAACATAATCACCTTTTGTTCCATTTTCAGGACCATTATTTGTTATATTCATCACATGACCATTTCGCCCTACAGGGTCGGTTCCCTCAATTAGCTTTTCAGGAGTCTTTTGAACAACTGCCAAATCTACTTTCTTGATAAAATCCTCAGGATGAAGGCTGGACGTAGGTCTCCTTTTACGCTTTGTTTTATTCGTGAGGGGATGGGCTTGCATTATCTGAGGTTCTACAGCACATGCTCCTATAATGAGATCTTCAGTTGTGTGGCTCAAGTTAGGGAGGCTTGCCTTCCGCCGATAGGTTTTCCCAAATATTTTATCTTCAATATTACTCTCTACTGGTTTGGTGGGGACTCTTTCACTTTCGCATATCAAAGCCTCATGAGGATCACTGGCGATTAAGTCTATTTTCTCAGAAGAATCAGAATATCCATCCACTTCTTTTGGCACTTCTACTGCACCAGCTACTCCAGTATTCGATTCACATCCTCCGTCGTGTGAGTCATCAGAAGTCAAAATTTCATCACTTCTGGAAAACCAGTCATTAACTTTCTGTATGCTACTATTCAGTGTTATCCAAGGAACATCTTGGGAGTCTCTAGGACTGTCAGAGGATGGAGGTTTCTGCTTACTCAGTTCTTTTCTCCCACACGGGGGATCAGCATTCAGAACTATCTTTTTCTCTGTGCTGGGAGTCTGCCTATCATTACATGTTTCCTTACTTTCAGCCCATCTGCTCTGTTGGCTCCTTGCTACGCCAGGCTGTTTGCTTTTATTACAGAATTCAGCCTTTTCTACATTCATTCTGTCTTTAGTGAGTAATAAACTGCTGTTCTCATGCTGTAATGAGCTGGCATGAGTATTTGTGCCACATGGCTCCACATGCAAGTTTGAAACAGAAATACCCTGATACTTTTCTGGATGCTTCTCAGTTGCATGCTTCTCAGTGGTGGTCAAATCTTTATTACTGGATTGATGATGTTCAGTGTTTGTTATGTCCTCAGAAAATTCACAAGCAGCTGAAAGTATACAAAAACAACAAGGTGCTTAAAAACTGAATTATCACAAAAAAATAATGTACTTCATACATCTTGCAGGGTAGAAATAAAGGAACAGACTATTTTTAGAGAAATTAACCTCATAACCCACCAAGTATACTGAAGATGTAGCTCATGCCCTTTCCCAGAATTCCTATTTATCTAGATTCTCCTTATCTCCACTCAGATACCTAAAATTTTGATTTCAGAATTCTCCCTATTCATAAACCATACCTCCTATTTCTGTAACCTCTGACAATGAACTTAAAGCAGACTGGGCATCAGGCATACAGTGCTCTGTTCTTATCTTCAGACTCATACTCCCTCTATTTAAATACCAGTATACAAAAGATGAAGTATAAACACATCAATTAAAAGGCAACAACCAGTTACATAGGCTACTATTATAATCACATCAGTCTAGTGCCATTGAAATAGATTAGGCTGTACCATGACATTTGAGAAAGAAAGATATTCTAACTCTTCCAAGAGATGTTGTGAATTATAAATGTCCCAAATGGTCTTCAGAATAATCTAATTACAGTACAGAATCTACCCATTCTCTCTTCATTGCCCATTAAGTTGGGAAGACTAGTCATTACCCTTTTTTGCAGGATTCAAACTGGCTTCAGCCCTGGCTCCTTGAGGGGTGATTCGTAACAATTCGTCATCTCCCACACTATGGAGAAGAGACAGAAGCCGTAATAAGAAACGCTAGTTATATGCTCACAGAGTTCTCAAGTGAGCAAGATCAAGTATTTTAGCTCCTCTAGGTACTACTGCAGTATGCTGATCAATTTGATTCACTTTCTGAAATTTGCGCTCTCCTTTAGTAACTTCCAGTCAAAATGAAATGGTCAAAGACTGAGGAAATACATTCACAAAAATCAGAGGAGTAGTGTAGATACACTGCTTTATGGATGTACAAAAGAGAGCCAAAATTTAAATGGTAGCCAAACAATAGCCAAAAGATGGTAAAGGAAAAAACCCAACATAATTTAAAAGTATATCTAGGGGCGCCTGGGTTGGCTTAGTTGGTTAAGCATCCGACTTCGGCTCAGGTCATGATCTCACTGTTCGTGGGTTCGAGCCCCGCATCGGGCTCTGTGCTGACAGCTAGCTCAGAGTCTGGAGCCTGTCCTCGGATTCTGTGTCTCCCTCTGTCTCTGACCCTCCCCTTCTCATGCTCTCTCTCTCTGTCTCTCAAAAATAAATAAAAAACATTAAAAAAATTTTTTTAAAGTATATCTAAATGAAGGGGACCTGGGTGGCTCAGTTGGTTAAGCGTCAGACTTTGGCACAGGTCATGATCTCACAGTTTGTGAGTTCGAGCCCTGCTTCGGGCTCTGTGCTGACAGCTCAGAGCCAGGAGCCTGCTACAGATTCTGTGTCTCCATCTCTCTCTACCCCTCCCCTGCTCGCTCTCTCAGAAATGAATAAACATTAAAAAAAATTTTTTTTAAGTGTATCTTATTGAGAACACAAGAGCAAAGATATTTAAACAAAGGGAGCACTGGGATGGAGTAGACGCTCCAACAGAATGCAACACTGCCTGTGTGTTTCTTTTCCAGCTGAAAGCCATTTCCTCCCAATTGAGAGATTAGGAAAAAGTCATTTGCAAAAAAGATCTGATTGGCAATGACAATCACCATAGATCACCAATGCCATCACAGATCTTAGAGTCAAGCAATTCCTAAGGGAAGTAATTTGACAGGTAACCCAATTGGGGTGGCTTGTAGATTACTGTAAGAATTTACATAGACAAAGCTTGAGGGATGGATGGAATTAAGGAACAGGAAAAGAATTGAAAATTAAGTCCTTTAGTATGTTCATGAGCCAATCAATACTACTGCTCAAGGAACTAAGTTAGACACTACCATGTGCTGGAAGCAAGTCTGACTGGAGTTCTGTTATTTTAAACTCTTTTGGACTCTACTAAGATAGGCTTTCTCAGCTATAAAAACAAACAACCATCAAGGTCTATTCCAATGCCATGATTCTAACTGAAAACACCAATCCTTAAAATTAAATAAAATACAAAAATGCCAGCTTCATAGACAAAGGCTCTATTCAACTCACCTGCAATAACTTGCCTTATTCACTGTATCTTCAGAAGAATCAGATCCTAAAAAATTCCCCAGATGACAAATCAATAAAAGGATTTTTATTGAAAGGACTAAACTCAATAAATGTACTTGTTGCAAAACAGATATTCATACAAGAAATATTACTGCGCACTCACTATATACAAAATCTGCAGGCACAATGATACATATGGCAGCCAACACAGAGAAGTGGTTATAAGCACAGGCTCTGACACCAGAATTCCTAAGGCTGAATCACAGCTCTGCCCCTTGCTAGTTTTGTTATCTTGGCAAAATATCTTCACCTCTGTGTGCCTTTATTTCCTTATGTGTAAAATAAGTATAATAATATCAACAATCTCAGAGATTCGTCAAGCATTTTAAATCAGTTATACAAGTAAAGCCCAAGAGTGCCTGGACCACAGCAAGTGGTCCTAAATATTCACTATTGTAGTTATTTTGTTTATTTTTATGACACAACATCTGTTGTCTTGGGACTTATGATCGTAAGACAGGAAAAGATTTACAAGTAATTTCAAGAGAATCTGGTAAGTGCGATGGTAAACATACAGTGGTGCCTGGGAGCCCGAAGAGGGCTTTTCTTTCCAACTATAAATACGTTCTAAAAGATAAGACAATTAGAGACCTATTTGAAAAAAAAAAAAAAAGAGAGAGAGACCTATTTGAACTGAGCTCAGCTTCTTAAAAGTCTCACTCGTCTAATACAACGTATCCTGCACCCCTCTAAATGCTGTGGCCATCCCATCATGTTATTTCTCATCCCTACTCTGCATCCTTCCAAAGCAGATTTACACATGCTATTACCAGACAGCCTTCCTTTTGCTCTTTTTATAAAATAAACCTCTTCAAGGTGAGACCTACAGCTTTTACACTATTTAGAACACACCATAAGGCTGGAGAAATAACAATATTTTATTTTCACTTTCCAAAGCTCCCTGCCACTGTATAAATTATGAGGCTTTTGGTATAACTGTAAGACTGATAATCCGGCAACTATTATTCTAAACTTACAAAATCTGTTTCTCTTACCCAATTCAATGTAGACAGATTTATTCTGTGGTTGTATCTGCTGCTTTGTCCTCAGAGATCTCACAATTCCAAGGTTAGAGAGTTGGACATTAAGACTGGTTTCCTGCTAAGCAGTACAGTAAAGAATGATCAACTAATTGTTGGCCAGTCCTGTGTTTCTTTTCTTAAAGAGATACTCCAGACCATGGACAAACAGACCATCATAATTAGCTAACACTTGACACCTGGAAAAAACACTTGGCAAACTGCACATCAAAATGTATGAGTTACGCGTGGTTTGAATATTTTTCTCCCCCCTCTCTTGTTTTAAACTTTTCTAAACTGAATGTTTTATCTATGCAATCTTTTGAAGTAAAGAAAACCAGATTTTGAAGCTAATACCTTATATTATAGCATAGAAAGGGAATGAGCTTCATTTAGGACACATTCCCAATCATATCTGGTAACAGGGTTATGAATAAAAACCCAGCAATCCTACGAACATTCAGTACGGGAAAGAAGCTCTAAAAATCCAACATGACTCTGATGAAGCTTTCCTTCTTTTTGAGTCCTTAAACAACTACTGAAAAATGAATGCTGGTACCATACTATTACTTAAAGATCTGCATTATTCAGTCATATACAAGCAACAACAGAGCAAATCACTGCATTTTCTCTGACAATTACACCTTTTAAGTTGAAGTAATTTTCAAATGGTAAAAACTGATTTTTTTTCCAGGCAACTTTTCAAAGGAAACAAATTAGAAGATGCTTCCTCATGCCTGGAGAATTACCGTTAAGATGATTATTTTAAAAACTAGCAAGTGGGGTGCCTGGATGGTTCAGTCGGTTAAGCGTCTGACTAGGTTTTGGCTCAGGTCATGCTCTCATGATCTGTGAGATTAAGCCCCGTGTCGGCTTTCCACTGTTAGCATGTAGCCTGCTTGGGATTCCCTCTCTCCTCTCTCTGTCCCATTCTCTTTCTCTCTCTCAAAATAAATAAATATTAAAATAAATAAATAAAAACTAGGAAGCTTAAAACCTAAAACCATCAGAGACCTTGTGGTTAATTTAGACAAGCATCAGAATGAATAAAGCACTAAAGCAGGGGAAGGGCCCAGAAGGTCTCTCTTGCCCACACTAAGTATAAAGACCTTCTCTTGGCTCTTCTTCTTCTTTTTTTTTTACATTTATATATTTTTGAGAAACAGAGAGACAGAGCATGAACAGGGGAGGGGCAGAGAGAGAAAGAGACACAGAATCTGAAGCAGGCTCCAGGCTCCAGGCTTTGAGCTGTCAGCACAGAGCCCGACATGGCGCTCGAACCCACGAACCGTGAGATCATGACCTGAGCCAAAGTCGGACGCTCTGACCCTGACCCTAACCCTAACCCTACACTTAATTCAGTCGGTTGACTGAGCCACCCAGGCGCCCCTTCTCTCGGTTCCTCTATCTCTTGAACCAACCAGTTAATTTACCATCTTCCCTTGTTTACTTTTTATATAAATCCACAAGCATCCAGCATCTTCAGTAATTCACAATGCTCAATAAACAGATGTTACTAGAATAAATGAAAATGGCTTTACCAAGCTAGGGTTTTCAGGTTCACTCTGTCGAAGTCTTTTAGCACGGTCTCGATAGCCCATGCTTTGGATAATAGAAACCTCCTCCTTCAGATGCTCAGGAGAGTTATTTTCCTTTTTTGAAAAGTTATAGCTGTTTGCAACTGTGAATTACAAAGGAAAATGTTATTTTTTTAGCTAGAAAAAATAGAGTAATTGTATCAAAGAACCAAGAGAAATCCTGTGTATATTCTCTGTATTGTTAAGACAATGCATTAAAGGCTACCTATCATTTTTTTAAATCAACTCTGGAAATTCTACTCTTAGGAAACACACAGAATGTCAAAATTATTTCTAATCTTTTTTCTCTACCTCAATACTAACAAATTCACCTATTATTACCATATTTCATTGAATCTAAGATGTCACTGATGCAAGATGTGCCATTATTTTCTGTACTGCTTAGAAAACACACTAGACTAAGCAATACCACCACAGGTGGTAAATTGCTCCCAATTTTGGAGATGCTAAAATGTGAAAAATGCACATCTCAGGACCTACAAAATAAGGGTTAAGACCAGTGGGAACGACCTAAAAAATAAATCACAGATAAAGAGTTAAAGTTGACTTAGACCAAAAGATCTTATTGCTTATTCACAGAAAATAATT
Source organism: Cryptoprocta ferox (assembly GCA_028646485.1). NCBI lineage: Eukaryota > Metazoa > Chordata > Mammalia > Carnivora > Eupleridae > Cryptoprocta > Cryptoprocta ferox. Next base: position 38,365,757 of record CM053565.1, read on the forward strand.
GTGAAAACTTCCTGAATTCTAATGGACAGCCACTTGAGAGCTGGCCCCTGGGGCTAGGCAACACTTACACTGCAATCCTGTGTCAAGCTCAAAAGCATGAATGATTTTCAACAACTCTTCAACAAGTTGGCTAAATCTTGTACTTTCTTGTAGGCTTCTGAAATTAAATTGATTGAGAAACATACTCAGCAAAGGATGATCAACTTTTTAAGGACACTAAAACACGGAAAGATGTGTAAACAAATAAAAAGATGTAGCAACAGTAGAAAAATTATATTCTCAGAACAGAGCTATCAGTAACATTATAGTATAATCAAACATCATCAACATCAGAAAAAGGTATGCAGCAGTATCGGTTGTTCTTTTCTCTCTCTCTCTCTCTTTTTTTTTTTTTTTCCATTCAAGCCTACTAAAAGCCTATAACTATCTAAAATAATAGTACTCTGAATCCATAGTAGATATAAATCTACTGCATAGAGAACTTCCCATTCTTAACACTTGAACCTCATCTACTCAACCTCCTAATTTGAGCTCTCAGGGATTTCTGTGAAATGATGATTACATTATTTCAAAAGCACAGATGATAATGTCCAAAGAGAGACTTTGGTTTAGGAAAGTTGTAGGGCAATATAATTTATTTATATGTTTAAAAATATCTCCATGACTGATATGTGCCAAACACTGAAAAAACAGTGTTGACTAAGACAGAAAAAGCCAGTGCCCCAAGAGAACTTACATTCTGACCAAAGGGATCCAAGATATGTAAACACACTGTGTGTGTGTGTGTGTGTGTGTGTGTGTGTGTGAGAATAATTAAGTAGAAACAAATTCAAGGACGAAAAATAAAAGCAGGACCAGGAGACAATGGGGGCAGAATGATACAGTCCCACTTTAGATAAGACTGCAAGTTCTTGTGCCATTAAGAAGCATTAGAAAGAGGCAATGAATTCCTAATACATTATAAGATATACAATAAAACTTTCAAGAAAATGACTTTAGAAATAATTTACTCTGTCAGCTGAATATCCGTTTATACATTTTTCTAGTGATGAATAGTTTGACAGGAACACCAACTATGTTCTTAAGGAATTTCTACTTTTCCCTGCTGTTATTGCATCCAACCGCCCACCACTACCCAAATTAGATACCTTTTGGTTATATCATTCTTACACAAAGGACACTGTGAAGGCCCTTTCCTCTGGTTGAGAAGTTTCAGCATACAAAATCTATAAATTATAAAGAATGAAAAGAACAATTTGAGTTACTTTTTTTTTTATACAGAGAGTATTTAAAAGGCAAAGAGCCATGAAAAGATAATCTCACGACTTCCCTTAAGAGCCATTTTCAAGGTAATGGCAGGTGAATTACAACCAATAACTTTGCTTTTAGATGCTGCATAAGCAGAAAACCAAACTACCTAAGCAACAATCTATGAAAACCAAACTTACATGCATATGGCTTACTGTTATGATCAAATAAAACATATTAAAAAGTCAATATGGCATATTTAATGATATATTCATAATTATATCATGCTGCATAATTAGATACAAGTGGTAAATAGTTTAAGTAAAGTGATTGTAATTAGTTTAAGAATTCAGCACATCATTAGAAAGTTATAGTAAATCAAGACAGTGTGGTGTGGGCCTAAGGACAGACATATATATCAATGAAACAGAATTGAGAGTACAGAAAATCCCATGTATCTAAGGTCAATTGATTTTCAACAATGGCACCAAGACAATTAAGTAGAAAAAATAAATAAATACCAACAAACAGTGCTAGGACAATTAAACATTCACATGCAAAAAGAAGTTAGACTCCTAACATATAATACAAAAACATTAATTCATAATGGATCACAAATTAAATGTGAGAACTAAAACTATAAATCTTTATGACCTTGAGTTAAGCAATGATTTCTTTCTTTCTTTTTTCTTTCTTTCTTTCTTTCTTTCTTTGGGAGAGAGAGAGAGAGAGAGAGAGCTTGAGCATGTGAGCAGGGGAGGGGCCGAGGGGGAGAGAGGGAGAGATGGAGAGAGACGGAGAGGGAGTGAGGGAGGGAGGGAGGAAGAGAGAGAGAGAGAGAGAGAGAAAGAATCTTAAGCAGGCTCCACACCCAGTGTGGAGCCTCACACAGGGCTTGATCTCACAACCGTGAGATCTAAGCCACCCAGGCGTGACTGAGCCACCCAGGCGCCCCAGCAATGATTTCTTAGATACACAAATAAACAAAGAAAAAATAGATACATTGGACTATACCAAACTTAAAAACTTTTGTGCTACATATAATACCATGAAGAAAGTGAAAGGTCAATTCACAGAATGGGAAAAAATATTTGTAAATCATATCTGTTCAGAGACTTGTATCCAGGATATATAAAGAACTCTTAGAACTCAATAATAGAGAAATAACCCAACTGCAGAAGACGTGGAGAAACTCAAACCCTCATTTATTGCTAGTGGGAATATAAAACAATGTAGCCACTTTGGAAAAGTTTGACGATTCCTTAAAATATTAAAGAGTTACCGTAGGACTCTGCAATTCTACTCATAAGTTTCTTCCCTGGAGAAATGAAAACATAAGTCCACACAAAACCTGTACATAAATGTTCAAAGCAGCATTATTCATAAGAGCCAAAAAGCAGGAGCAATCCAAATGTCCATAACTAAGGAATAAATAGACAAAATGTGGTATATCCACACAATGGAATACTATTCGGCCATAAAAAAGAAGATGTACTAGGGCACCTGGCTGGGTAACCATGTGACTCTTAATCTCAGGGTTGTGAGTTCAAGCCCCACATTGGCTATAGAGATTACTTGAAGATAAAATCTTTATTTTTGTTTTAATATTTACTTTTGAGAGAGTGAGATCAAGCATGAGCAGGAAAGGGGCAGTGGGGGGAACAAAGGATCCAAAGCAGGTTCTGTGCTGACAGCAGAGAACCCGATATGGGGATGGAACTCACAAACCCTGAGATCATGACCTGAGCCAAAGTCAGATGCTTAACCAACTGAACCACCCAGGTGCCCCTACAATCTTTATTTTTTAAACTTTTTTTAAAAGTAGGCGCCATGCTGAAAACATTATGTTAACTGAAAAGCAGACAGACACAAAAGGCCAAATATTGTATGATTTCATTTACATGAAATATCCGGAGCAGATAAATCTATAAAGACAAAAGGTAGATTTGTGGTTTCCTAAGAGGAAGTGGGAGGTGGGAATGGGTTAGCTGCTAATGGGTACAGAATATCTTTCTGGGGTGATGAAAATGTTCTTAGATGTGGTGATGGGTGCACAACTGTGAATATACTTTAAAAGAACACCCTGAACTGTACACTTAAAATGGGTAAATTTTATAGCATGTAAACTATATTTCAATAAAAATGCTTAAAAAACTCAAGGCAGGGAGAAAATATGCTCATATTTTATATTTACAGATGTGGTATCTGGCATAACCAAGTCGCACTAACAGTCTAAGGAATGAAGAAGGTGCTAGCCTGGGACAGCTGGGTTCTTAGAGTGGCTCTGGAGGAGAACAACTTTGTTGGTTATCTCATGGCTAAGAAGACATGAACACATGAAACATATTCTAATAAATTTGCTTCCTTAAAAAAAAAAAAAAACCACAGGGGCGCCTGGGTGGTTGGGTCGGTTGAGCGTCCAACTTCGGCTCAGGTCACGATCTCACAGTTCGTGGGTTCGAGCCCCACATCAGGCTCTGTGCTGGCAGCTCAGAGCCTGGAGCCTGCTTCCGATTCTGTGTGTCCCTCTCTCTGCCCCTCCTCTGCTCATGATCTGTCTCTCTCTCTGTCTCTCAAAAATAAATAAACGTTAAAAAAAATTAAAAAAAAAAAAAAACCTCTTCCCATTGACTGGTGGTGTCTGTAAAGATCAATGTTCCCTTAGGAAGAAGACATAAGACTCAGAGGAAAGAGAGGTAGAAAGCAAATAAAGGAAAGCGAGCAGTAGAGGTAGCCGTGGGAATAGTTTAAAAGCAGGGGCTCACTCACACCGCTGATATTTACTACATGTCCGGTACTGTGCTAGATGCAAGGGATTCAGTGGAAAAGCAAAATAAAATCCCTGCCATCATGAAGAACAGAATATTCTGGCTAAGGAGGTGACTGGGGGAGGGGGCAGACATTGGCAGTGAAAAGAACCATGAAAGAAAAGATTAAGGGAGCTGAAAAGGCAGTGGGAACGGTGAGCCAGCAGACACAGAGAGCACTTCTTACTGGTCATGTCCTTGAACGTGCAATGCCCTCTCTTAATCTACACAACAACCATAATGTCTTATCTCCATTTTACAGTACAGACTTGCCCCCAGATCACACAGTAATCAAGTGGTGAAGGTGATACTGGATCAGGACTGAATTGCAGCAAAGCCCACGTTCTTTCTGTCAGAGAAAGTGAATGTTGTAGGTATGGTCAAGAACACCAGGGTCCTTCTTCACCTATACAGATGCTTAATGACAACTCTATAGTGTAGGGGACGGGGGGGGGGTCAAAAAACTACCTGTATTGTATATAAATCCCCTTTAAAGAGACACGGACTAGGCTATCACTCCTTGAGAAGATGCAAATCCTACCTACACTCTACCATAATGGCCCTAGGAGGCATCAGTGAATTATATTGGCAATGGTACAATTAAACAATTCATAGTAGGGGTAGGGAGGGAATTTCCTGAACAGAGTACTGCAGCATACAGTAGCTAAACCATAGAGACAAGCTAAGTTATGGAGGGTTGTAGCCTGCACAATAATTACATAAATAATGCAGGGGAACTAGTTAAGTACAAGTCAACTAAAATATAGGTTCTGATTTTTCCTTATGCTAGAAAAAGAACAGGTGCTTCAAGGTTGTTAATTAAACCCAAAAGAGAAAATGACCTTGTATATGACTTGAAAAAGACTAAGTTAAAGAAAGTACCAACAGGCCAATGCATACCTTTTAGGGCTGAGAAGAATTTGTTAAAGTCTGTTTTAGAGTTCTGGGGAATCTACGGGATGCACCAATTGAATGAGAACACATATAGAAGTTCTGCATGAGGTTCTCAGTAAAAAAATGTGTGAGACAAGTTTGGGGCTTTTATTTTTTTTTTTAAGATTTTATTTTTAAGTAATCTCCACACCCAACATGAGGCTCGAACTCACAACCCTGAGACCAACAGTCACGTGCTCCACGAATAAGCCAACCAGGCACTGCAAGTTTCTGGCTTCTTGAATTTCTAAAGCCCAACGCTTAAGGAAAGACAATACATTTAAAAAGAAATTTTTTTAAATGTTTATTTATTTTGAGAGAGAGACAGACAGACAGAGCGTGAGCACGGGATGGGCAGAGAGACAGGGTGACACGGAATCCAAAGCAGGCTCCAGGCTCTGAGCTGTCAGCACAGAGTCCGACGTGAGGCTCGAACCCACCAACCGTGAGATCATGACCTCAGCCGAAGTCGGATGCTTAACCGACTGAGCCACCCAGGCGCTCCAAGACAATACATTTTTTAAAGCAAATGTAGGGGCGCCTGGGTGGCTCAGTCGGTTAAGCATCCGACTTCGGCTCAGGTCATGATCTCACAGTTTGTGGGTTCGAGCCCCGCATAGGGCTCTGTGCTGACAGCTCAGAGCCTGGAGCCTGTTTCGGATTCCCTATCTCCCGCTCTCTCTGCCCCTCCCCCACTCATGCTTGGTTTCTCTCTGTCTCTACAATAAATAAAAACATAAAATTAAAAACAACAACAACAAAAAAAGCAAATGTAGTATGTTTTCTGAAGGGTGGCTTCAGATTTTTAAAGCTAATAAAAAAAACAGTAAAAACACAGTGGCACAAACTAATTTGGGGGATTTTCAGAGTACTCATTTCTGAGCACATCTATACCCTGAGCAGTTTAACAATGACATGGAAATTTATTTAGGGGCACCTGGCGGCTCAGTCGGTTAAGTGACCAACTCTTGATTTTGGCTCAGGTCATGATCTCATGGTTCATGAGTTTGAGCCCCATGTTGGGCTCTGTGTTGTGTACACACCTATGTGCACATTCTTGAGCACAGGCTCTCTCTCTCTCTCTCAAAATAAATAAACTTAAAAAAAAAACTCATTTAATTTTGAGCTGTTGGTCCAACTCTATTCATGCAGGAAGGAATAAATTAATAGTTCTACATCTGGGCAAAATAAAGGCAGGATGACTTTTGACTACCTTCAATTACATTGGCTACCCTCGATTCCTGTCAGGAGAGCTAAGATTATAAACCAACGTGGTCCCTAGTTAAAGGAAATAAAGACCCTGTGGGCTCACAGCTTAGCATCTTGGCATCCTTTGTGCTGTTGGTCCCACCAAATCTTGTCAGTTTCTATAATAAGGCTCTGTCTTCTTGATCAAACCTCTTATTTGTATTTAGTTCCAGCAATTAAGAATCTATCTTGAGATGACTAGGTGGCTCAGTGGGTTAAGCATCCAACTCTTGGTCCAACTCTTGGCTCAGGTCATGCTAGAGCAGAGCAGAGCAGAGCCTGCTTGAGATTCTCACTCTTTCTGTCCCTCCCCCACTCACGCTGTCTCTGTCACTCTCAAAATAAATAATAAAATAAAACTTTAAAAAAAAAATCTATCTTGAGCTCTTCCTATGGAAGATTCTGCCTATGTTCCTTGCCTAGTACCCCAGTCCCATGGGTCAAGGTTCTGGTCTCCTAGGGTCAGGAATCTTATCCCTAACTTTCCGCCTCCTATGGCTGGATCCCTGCTACTTTTCTTCCCTTGTAACCACCACTCTAAACTTGTGCTCATTTTTGCTCCTAGACTCCTGAGAGACTATGTTCAATTTACTTCCTAGATTATCCATGTCTGGCCTATTTCTGCATCTCTGACATAACAACCCATTGCTAAGTTCCACAATTCCCTGATATCATGATCTAATGCATCTGGCCATCAAACCTCCCTAATACCAACTCACCACTTATCTGGATCGCCCCAGGTTAGCTGACACCAAGACTTGCCTTACTTAGTCTATCTAGTTTTTTGTTTTGTTTTGTTTTTTAGAATTTTTTAATGTATATTTATTTAGAGAGAGAGACAGAGCACGAGCAGGGGAGAGGCAGAGAGAAGGAGAGAGAGAATCCCAAGTAGGTTCCATGCTTAGCAAAGAGCCTGATGAGAGGCTCCATCTCATGAACCATGAGATCATGACCTGAGCAGAAATCAAGAGTCAGACGCTCAACTGACTGAGCCATCCAGGTGCCCCTAGCTATCTATAACTTTTTAAATACTGGGCCTTAAAAAAAAATGGTTTATATATTTATTTTTAAGTAAGCTCCACACTCAATGTGGGAATTGAACTCATGACCCTGAGATCAAGAGTCACATGCTCTGGCATACTGAGCCAGCTGGGCATCCCTAAATACCGGGACTTTTAAATTTTGTGTTATGAAAATATCGATCTGCAAAGAAACCAGTTTTATACCACAATAGTTTGATAAGCTTCCCTGTAGGGGCTACAAAACTAAAAACTCTCAAAGCAGAGTGATAAGGCTGTGCTGCCTTGGCACCTGACGGGGAGAAGGGCCTGAGGAGTCAGAAGAAAACTCATGGGGGCCGATCTAGGTCAGTGGGGCGGTGTGGGAAAGGGGAGAAGGGCAATGAGAATGGGCTCTGGGTCCCAGCTGGGACACATGAATGGGCAGAATAAGGCAGAATTCAGAGGAAGGAAGGGGCTGGCCAGCTGGTACACTTGAGTTTGCATATCCCTCCAGAGAGAACAGGTTTCTTTCAGCTTCAGCCAGCCCTCATTATCCTTATCTCAGAAGCACTTCACATTTTTTAGATTATAAGAATCTGATGAAAATTATGGACTATCTTTCCTAGGAAACTGCACATGCCTATAGCTTTTAATACAATTAAACTTAAAACTGAATATAATTCTAGGAAATTCATGAAAACCATTCATGAATTCCAAGTTAAGAACTCCTGAATTAAAAAATTCCTGAGGGGACACCTGGCTGGCTCAGTTGGTAGAGCATATGACTCTTGATCTTGGGGTTGTAAGTTCGAACCCCACAATGGGTAAAGAGATGGAGGGAAGGGGGAATCAGGGGTTTGTGGAAAATATGCATCATATACCCATTTGTGCTAGTAAACTCATTACCATGGACATGACTTGCTTTTCTGGTCAAAAAAGAAAAATATACCCAAAAACAAACTAGTTGACATTCAGGGCAAGTCTCAATCGCAGCTTAACAACAGAGAGAGGAGAAAACCCCCTTGTTTCACCAAATTGCCTACCAAACCTTTTCCCAAAAAACATTTTAGGGGCGCTTGGGTGGCTGTTAGTTAAGCGTCCGACTCTTGATTTAGGCTCAGGTTATGATCTCACAACTGTGAGCTCATGCCCTATGCCGGGTTCCACACTGGGCGTGGAGCCTATTTAAGGTTCTCCCTCTCCCTCTCCCCCCCTCCCCTGCCACGCTCATGCTCACGTTCACGCTCACGCTCACGCTCACGTTCACGCTCACGCTCAAATAAACATTTTCAAAAGGCAAGATCCTTAAAAATGTAAATATAATTCAAATCATTGGTATGCACGAATTTCAGCCTAAAAATAAACTGGTATCAGATCCTTTCCTTTCTTTACAAGGATTATGAAGCAGGTAAACATTGAACCTTAGGAGGGAGAAAGCAGAGGGACAAACAGAAAGTAATACCAGAAAGGAGAAACAGGGAAAGCTGAAACACAATTTGCTTATTGCACAATCACTTGCAATCTGCCTTCACCCATGGACACAAAAACAAACAGCTGTTCCAAATGATTTCACATCCCACCAGATAAATGTGCCAATATTTTCCCAAGAACTGTGGTTACAACCAACTTCCAGTGACTGTCTAAGTACTCTGAGGCAGAATGAAGCAGAGTTAAGATTTTTCTTTTTCACTTAACTGAAGTAGCTAAAGCTTCTACAAAGTTGGGTATTTCCTGTGTTGTGAAGAATAAGCCCAGAGCCACAAAAAACATTCGAACTTACTTGCAAAATATGTGATCACACTTTGTGGAAACAGGCTCTTTGATCAATTCCAGACTAGAAGGATACAAAAAGAAAAAAAGAAAGAAAGAAAGAAAGAAATGAGGCTCAATAATTCATTTCAAAATAAATATATTCTTGGTAAAGAAGTTCAACTTTAAGTTGCTATAACTGAGTCAAGGTAAGGCTTTAAGTTCATTTCACAAATATTCATGAAATGCCTGCTGTGCTAGGAGCCAAAATACAGCAGAGAACAGGATCTGTACCCTCCTGAGCTTTCAGACATCAAAACAGAATATATTACTCTACTCAACACTCTATATTATCCTATTATTATTATCTTTAGCACTTAAAAGATTAGCTGACATTGCTCCATTACTAATTAGTTTTCACTGATATACTTTTTTGAGTTCTCTTTGTGGGGAAACATCCTATATCTTAACTAAACTTTAAGCTCTACAAAGACAAAAAAACTTCTTGTATTTCTTTTGGATTCCCTCACAGTACTTTTTTCACGTGTGACTGACTTTTTATTTTAAATTTATTATTTTTTTAAATTTAAAGTAATCTCTATCCAATGTGGAACTCAAACTCAGGACCGCTTAAATTCTTAATATGGAAAATTTCAGATATTTACACAAATAAAAGAGTAAAATGAACTCCACGTACCATCACTCAGTTACAACAATTTCCGACTCAAAGCCAGTCTTATATACACACCAATACCCACTCAAGACCCAGATTATTATTCTTTTTAAGTTTATTTATTCTGAGAGAGAGAAAGAGAGTGGGGAGGGGCAGAGAGAAAAAGGAAGAGAGAGAGAATCCCAAGCAGGCTCCACACTGTCAGTGCAGAGCCCGATGAGGGGCTCTAACTCACGAACCTATGAGATCTTGACCTGAGCCAAAATCAAGTCGATCGCTTAACCAACAGAGCCACCCGGGCACCCTGAGCCCAGATTACTTTAAAATAAATTCCAAGAGGGGTGCCTGGGTTGCTCAGTCAGTTAAGCACCTACTTCGGCTCAGGTCATGATCTCACAGTTCTTGAGTTTGAGCCCCACATTGGGCTTTCTGCTGTCAGTATAGAGCCTACTTCAGATTCTCTGTTTCCCTCTCTCTGCCCCTCCCCACTTGCGTGCACATGCACGCACTTGTGCTCTCTCTCTCTCTCTCTCCCCCAAAAACAAATAAACATTAAAACTATTTAAAAGTAAATAAATTCCAGGAATCATTCATTTCAATTATACATATTTCAGAACATATTTTTTAAAAGATAAAGGTCTTTTCAGGATGGCCATGAAACCATTATTACTCTTAAAAAATAATTTTCTTTATGTCATCTAATACATAATATTCCAATTTCCCTATCTCTTAAAATTTAATAATTAAATCTGTTTAAATCAGGATCCAAATAAGATCCATGCATTGCATTTGGCTGATATGTCTTAGGTTTTTTTTTTTATATTGAGAAAGAGAGAAAAAGAGAGATCATAAGCAAGGGAGGGGCAGAAAGAGAGGGAGACACAGAATTTGAAGCAGGCTCCAGGCTCCAAGCTACCAGCACAGAGCCTGACTCGGGGGCTCAAACTCAGAAACTGGGAGATCATGATCTGAGCCAAAGTTGGATGCTTAACGCTTAATGCTCAGGCACCCCTCGAATGTCTTTTAATCTAGAGATTTTCCCTCCTTTTCCCCCCTTGTCATTTAAGAATTACGTCATCTGAGGGCGTCTGGGTGTTTCAGTTGGTTGAGTGTCTGACTCTGGGTTTCAGCTCAGCTCATGACCTCACAGTTCGTGAGTCTGAGCCCTGTGTAGGGCTCCACACTGAGAGTGTGGAGCCTGCTTGGAATTTTCTCTCTCCCTCTCTCTCTCTCTGCCCCTCCCCTGGTCACTCTCTCTATCAAAATAAATAAATAAAAAAATTTTAAAGTATATCATTTGATCTAAATCATTTCCCAAATTCAGGATTTTACTGATTGTAACCCTATGATATGGTTTAACATGTTCCTCTTGCCTCTATTTCCTATAAACTAGACTTACAGGCTCCATCAAATTCAGGTTCAGTTTTTTGGCAAGAACACTTTACAGGTGGCACTGTGCGCTAGGACTTTTATTACGTCACTTCAGGAGGTACACGATGCTTGGCGTGCGATCACTTTTTAAAAAGAATGTAATAAATACTCACTGAACTAAATTTAGAAAATAAAAAAAACACTTAAAACTATTAAAATTTTGAGAAAAGAAAACTGGTCACCCAAATTCCCATCTCTGTGGGTCTATTCACAGAACCTTCTTTATTTTCTACAAAATCTTAAGATATTCTTGAGACTCTTTCATTTATTAATAGACCAAGTATTCACTGGGCACCCACTGTACACAAGTACTGTTCCTGGGGACGGGAATCACAGCAGTGGACAAAACAAAGCCTGTCCTCATAGGACTTTCATTCTAGCTGTGGTAGACAGTTAATTGAGAATTAAACAAGAACATAGGGGAATAAGGACTAGAAATTTAAAAAAAAGCCCGGTAACAGGAATAGGGAGTGCTGGGGGCGGGGGGTGTATACAGGGTGATCAATGTCACTTCACTGAGGTGACATTGGCAGACAGTTGTATAATGTGAGGAAACAAGCTGTGCAACAATTGGGGGGAAGAACATTCCAGCAGTGGGAGCAGAGAAGGCCGACTCTGAGCAGGACCCTGCCGGGTGTTTTTGAAGGACAGTGAGTGGGGCACCTGGGTGGCTGAGTAGATTAAGCGTCAGACTTCGGCTCAGGTCATATCTCACGGTTTGTGGGTTGGAGCCCTGCGTCGGGCTCTGTGCTGACAGCTAGCTCAAAGCCTGGAGCCTGTCTTCGGATTCTGTGTCTCCCTCTCTCTCTGACCCTCCCCTGCTCTCACTGTCTCTCTCTCTCAAAAAATGAATAAAAACATTAAAAAAAAAAAAAGGACAGTGAGCATGCGGGGTGGGGGAAGCACTAGCAGAAGAGCTCAGAGAGGCAGCTGGGAGGCTGAGCAGGTAGAAACCTACAGGCGATTTTAAGTTTTTATCTTTTTATTCTGAATGAGAGCTTTAGCAACGGATCTTTGGTACAGTTCAACCAGGACATCAAAAAACAGGTAACCTGTGTGTGACAGGAATCTGGGTCTTTCCATTAAATGTTTCACTTTATAGAAAAGGATCACAGGAAAAGCTGGGGGACAATAGTCTCGTTGTGAAAGGTTTGGTAACACAACTCTTGTGATCATGGGGCTTCTGACGCAGCACAGGGTAACGGAGAGAAGAATATCAGAGTAAGTCAGATGGCCAAGTTTCTACTATCAGTTCCCTTATTTATGAACAGAGTGACCTCAGGCCAAGCCCTTGACCTGAACGTCAGGTTCTTTCTCTGTCACCCACTCTACCAGTCTCTTCAGGTTATTGTCAGAATAAAATTAAACACTACCCGGGAAATGTTCACAACCTGAGATGACTTGTACCAATGTGAGAATTATTATCCGGACCTAATGTGATTTTAAAAAGAAAAACCACCCGACAAAGAGAACTGTGATTTGCTACTAAATCACTATTCCTCAGATAAGCTGCATATCAAAGAAATTCTCAGTAAAGGCGAAATTGGATTTAGCTATGATACCAGATGGCTTTCATTCTCACCACTGCCTCAATTCTGAAATAATTATGTTTCCGCATGGCAATTATAAGCCAAGCTATACAAACATACTGTAAACACAAACTTTAAATGGATGAAAACTCCAATTTGTAAAAAGGTAATGACTGTTGAAAAAAACCTTGAAAAGGGAATGGGAATAAAAAGGAAAAAGTCCTCTTTTAGAGCTTGATGAAAGTAAATGTTCACTATAAAGATTCAAATATTTTGTTATTTTTTTAAGTTTATTTTGAGAGAGAGTGTGCATGGGAGGGGCAGAGAGAGAGAGAGAGAGAGAGAGAGAGAGAAGAGAGAGAGAGAATCCCAATTCAGAACCTTCTGAACTGTCAGCGTGGGGCTCAGTTTCACCAACAGTGAGATCATGACCTGAGCTGAAATCCAGAGTCAGACCACTTAAGTGATTGAGCCACCCAGGTGCCCCTCAAATATTTTACAGACCACCTAAGTGATTGAGCCACCCAAGTGCCCCTCAAATATTTTAAACACTTTTCGACTCAGGCAATTTAGACTTCCTGCACATTTGCATTTGGGCTTCTGACATGGGTAAATGATTGGAAAAAGGAGCTAGGTTAGGCTTGAAAAACCACTACCACCCACCAGGATACACATTTTAGCAAACTCTTCTGAAAGTCAAAAATGTTACATGGTCATGTGTAAAAAGTTAGAAAGAATTACTAATTATCATAAGTAAGTGCCAATGATAACTTAGAGGCCAGTAGAAGGTATTCTAGCTCCAAAGACCTCAAAAAAGTTGGAAGCCTACCTTCAAGCTACCATCAGTAACACTTTCCAGTCCAATCAGCAATCATTTATTAAGACATAATTGCAAATTCCATTGTTCTATGTTAAACAAACAACAGGAGCACCTTGGATGGCTGTCGTTAAGCACTGACTCTTGATTTCAACTCAGGTCATGATCTCACGGTTTGTGAGTTCGAGGCACTGTCAGCTCGGAGGCTGCTTGGTATTCTCTCTCCCCCTCTCTCTGCCCCTTTCCCACTCACGCCCGTGTGTGTGTGTGCTCTCTCTTTCTCTCAAAATAAATTTTAAAAACTTTAAAACAAACAAAAAGTGGAGTAGGTATGATTCCCATCCAAGAACTTCCCATGTGAACGAGTTTAAAGTTTAACGACACTCAGAATGAAAAGTTTTAGTTTAAAAACTTAAGTCCATTGCTAATAGAAAATAGATCTTAAAAAATAATAACAAGGAGCTGGAAAACACACAATGGCTAACTGAGAATGAAAATTTAGCATTAACTTTCATTCTTGTGTCTTTACTTTTTATGTATTTGAGTTTTTTAATTGATGGTTTAATTTGCCAGAATGAGAAAGAACATTACATTTTTATAACGGAGTAAAATAGATGGAAATGTAAAATAGATGGACCCAGGTGCCACACTATTGAGGACCTTTTGATCACTTTTTGTAATTATCATGAATAAGTTTTATGCTTTTTCAAAAGCAATTTTTTTCCAGTGTCATTTCCTGCTTCTCTGGCTCTGATGATTCATAAAGTAGGCTATAAATCTCATTTGGCTCTTGTTTTTATTTAGCTGAAATGTTGAGGGGCAAGGGAGAGGACAGTTACTAATAAATCTTGTATCTCTCTGGAAACACAACTTGCATGTTCTTTAATCTTAGTTTACTTGACTCCAAATATGAAAAACTTTATGAAGCACAAAGGAAAATGTACTTGAATTTACTCTCCTTTATTAAAGGTAAGAGGCAATAGGTGCAGCTTTCCAATTTATTTTTTGAATGTTAACCCACCACTAACCATCACCATATTAAAACCCATTAAACTAACAAAGAACCAATTTAGCTTATTATTTAACACCTTCAACAAACGTTTACTGAGTGGCTACTATGTCCCAGATATATACCAAGGATATGGAAGTAAATAAAGCAAATAAAAACTCCTGCCTTCATGGAATTTAAATTCTGTAAGGGTAGAGAAAAAGGATAAACAAATTATAAGGAAAATTAGATAGTAATAAGAGCTCTGGAGGAAAAAAAAACAGGAAAGGGAAATAAAGAGTGTGTTAGGGGTAAGGGTTTTATCATTTTATTTTTATTTTTTTGAGAGAGTGAGAGGGCACAAGTGAGCAAGGGGCAGAGAAAGAGAGAGAGAGGAAGTAGGGCTCACTGGAATCTAGGCTCAAGCTCACCCGATGTGGGACTCAAACTTACCAACCGAGAGATCATGACCTGAGCCGAAGTCAGATGCTTAATTACTGACCCACCCAGGTGCCCAGGGTGTTACCATCTCAAATAGGGTTGTCTGGAAATGCCTCTTTGAAAAGGTGGGATTTCAGTCAAGATTTGTAAGCCATGCAATCATCAAGGGTAGAACATTCCAGGCAGAGAGAAAAGCAAGCATAAAAGTGCAGAAGCAGGAGAGTATGTTTTAGTCTGAAGAAGAGTTAAGAGGCTAGAATGACCAGAGTAAAGAGAAGAAGAATAAAGATTCTAAATGTCCCTTTCTGGCTTTTCTCCAAGACATTCTGAGGTATGGTTTTTCATTATTTTGTAGATTTGGTGACTACCATGGATATCACCTAGTAACTATGGGGCTCATAACCTCTGGCAGCCAGTGAAGCGAATGAATGCCCTTCTCAGAGTAATGCTTTTAAATGCATAAAATAAAAAACATAAAATTATACAAGAAACTAATTATATTGAAATACAGTTCTAGCACTAGGCCTCCAAATGTCGTGAAGGGTCAGCAAGTTAAGAGTCCTGGACTTTCTGGGGTGATGGAAATGTTACACAGATATATACACCTGTTAAAACTCTTTGACTTGCACACTGAGATCTCCACATTTCACTGTATGTAAATTACGCCTCAACTTAAAAAAAAACCTTGAATATTCTTTTTTTTTTTAATGTTTATTTATTTTGAGAGAGTGCACGGGTGTGAGCACAGAAGGGACAGAGAGAGGGGGAGAGACAGAATACCAAGCATGCTCCATGCTGTCAGCCAGAGCCCAATGTGGCTTCGATTCCACAAACCACAAGTTCATGACCTGAGCCAAAATCAAGAGTCAGAGGCTTAATCATGAGCCACCCAGGTGCCCCAAAACCTTGAATATTCTAATCCCCTTTTTATTTTATAGATGAAGAAAAACAGGCTCACTCAAAAAGTCAGAGACTTACCAAAGGCTTTGATGATTTGCAGTATTTTTTTTTCTTTAAAGATTTTATTTTTAAGTAACCTCCACACCTAATGTGGAGCTTGAACTCAGCCCTGAGATCAAGAATGGAGATCAAGTGGGGCATCTGGGTGGCTCAGTTGGTTGAGCATCGGACTTCGGCTCAGGTCATGATCTTGTGGTCCGCACACAGCCCACTTGGGATTCTCTGTCCCCCACTCTCTCTGCCGCTCCCCCACTCATTCTCTCTCTCTCTCTCTCTCTCTCAAAAATAAACATTCAAAAAAAAGTGGAAACCAAGAGCCAGCCAGGAGCCCCAGTATTTTATTTAAATATACAGGGCTAGTTCCAACTGGAGACCTACTCATTCACGAGCACCCATCATTTGTGATTTTATTTTGCCACTATTAACTATGCCCATTCCAAGTGATAAAGCTGTTTTTAGAGCCTGGATGAAAAGGCCACTTACTCCAATCCAGATCCCTACCCCAAAGTAGAACCAATCAAGACAGTCTGTGGGCTAGGAAAGACAGGGAGCTGAATGTGTTAAGGCACTAAAAAGGGAAGGGGAGAAGCAGAGTAGAGAAAAAGAAGTAATTTCCTATATTCTCAAAGCTCTTGAGTAAAGAAAAGCAGCAACTGGGGCGCCTGGGTGGCTCAGTCTGTTAAGCCTCGGGCTTCGGCTCAGATCATGATCTCGAGGTTTGTGGGTTCCAGCCCCGAGTCGGACTCTGTGCTCAAAGCTCAGCACCTGGAGCCTGCTTCAGATTCTGTGTCTCCCTCTCTCTGACCCTCCCCTGCTCACGCTCTCTCTCTCTCTCAAAAATAAATAAAACATTAGAAAAAAAAATTTTTTTAAAGAAAAGCAGCAACTTTTATAGTCTACTTTTAATAGAGATTATAAATTTTTCTCCTTAATATGTAAGGTCAATTCTACTTATTTGCATAGGATATAATCAAGTAAGGAAGAATCTCAAATTAATAAACCCTTCTGTTGACTTACCAAATTGGACACTCTAAGATTTTCTGCATAGCATTAAGGACATTTTGTACTTCTTCAACACGATCTTCAGATAAATCCATTTCTCCCTGTTCCAATGAATTTTAAGGGATAAACTTAAATATATATGTATATATATGTATTATATGTATATACACACACAAGTCACTTTAAAAGGTTTGTAAGAACAACAGCCTAGTTTCATTAAATGTCATTTTTAAATAAGAGAACTATAAGACTGGAGTGCTTTAGGACTATACCAACCATAGAATTAATGACAAAAGCTTTATTTTTTAAATTCAAAAAAGTGTTGGGGCGCCTGAGTGGCTCAGTCAGTTGAGCGTCAGACTTCGGCTGGGGTCATGATCTCCTGGTTCAAGAGTTCAAGCCAGGCATCGGGCTCTGGGCTGACAGCTGAGAGCCTGGAGCCTGGTGCCTGGATTCTGTGTCTCCCTCTCTCTCTGCCCCTCCCCCGCTTGCATTCTGTCTCTCAAAAATAAATGAACATTTAAAAATATTTTTAAACTGTTTTTTGTAATTAAAGGCCATTTAAGTTCTCTGTTTTTTCCCCCACATATAGCCTCCAACCATTTCCTTTTGGTGTTTTCCTCTCTCCAAGAAAAAGAAAGCCACAGGGGGGTGACTGAGTGAGTGATGGTAGCCTCATATTTTTCCAATCACCTGGCTCTTTTCTTTTTCTTGCTTAAAACCAAACTCAACAAAAACAAAACCAACAACAACCAACGCTCCCTACCCCTGCCCTTCCCCAGTGTTTCCCACTGGTGTGCATTCATCCTCATTAGGCACGTCCATACCAGCAACATCCGTGACTGCTGACGCCCCTCTACTTTCTTCTTGCCCCTTCTCGGAAACGCGTATGAAGCCAGTTTTTTCTTCAGGGCTCTCCCTCCCTCAAAATCCACCCCCCTCCTACTCGACACATTCCTGCTCCCTTTCCTTTCTCAGGATCCCCTTCTCACACATCCCAGCCCGTCTTTTTACACTATGATATTCCCTTCAGGACACATGCCAGTTCCTGTCATCAGGATTCCCCCTCGGACACACCCTGCTCCCTCCCTTGTCCTCAGTGCCTCCCCCACCCCGGGACCCACAAGGTGCTCCCCTCACCACAATTTCCCCAGACTTAACGTCTTAGGCTTCTCCGGTTCCACCCTCCGCCCGCCCCTGCCAGGTAACATCCATCTTGTTCTCCCCCACTCTCTCCATATCTGTTTCCAGCCTGTCCTTCGGAGCACCCCTTGGGCCCTGTCCCTTCCCGCGAGCTCTCTCACCTTTACCCAGAGCAAAGCGTCGGGGCTTCCCGGGCCCAGGGTCCCACCTATATAAAACCCTCCCGGCCCGCCTTCAGTCCAGAAAAACCTCAGCGAGCTCTCGCCGCACAGTCGCACTTTTCAATTTGTCTGTAATTCCCGCGCTTTCCTGTTGCCACGGAAACCGTCCGCAGCCGCTGAGCGAGAACCTCTCAGAGTACGAGATCGAAACACGTTACGGAAGGGCGGAGCCGAAAGAGCCGAGCGTCTTTCCGGGCTCCCGATTGGTCATCCATTCTTCCCCGCGTTACGTAATTAGAAAGAGACGGAAGAGAAAGAATTCTCCCTCAGTTTTCTGAGGCCCCTGCCCCCTCACCTCTACACTTTCAGTCGCGGCTTATTATGTCACAGAGATTGCGGGACTAGGATCGGAATTACTACCTGAGGCCCGAATAGGAGCGCAAGATAAGTGCCTGAAACAATCGCAAAAAGAGGCTCCGTTCCATCCCCATTTCCGCCGCAATGGAAGTCTCCAGTTTAGGTAAATAAAAGGATTGTGTGGGGAAAACTACGATTTCCAGCATGCATTGCGGATCGAAAGGCCTTCGCCACAGTGTTCCTTGGAAATTGTAGTCTTATGGAGAGGCGCTTCCGACACCGGAAGCGGGCAGGATTCTCACGGCAACCCAGGTGACAGATTGAAGACCTCCGTGCGCTTACGCACGTCAACAGATATGGATTGGAGTGTTAGGTTTTCACATCTTGAGAGCCGAGAATAGGTTAAAGAACCTTCAAGTCCCAGGAAGACTACAATCCCCATCCAGTCCCGCAAGTCTCAGGCAAGGAGTCCATTAAGGTCAGTGACACCTAACGGAATGCAGTGGGCGCCGAATTTACCTGGGAAGGGGAAACGGGCCCCGGCCCACGGCTGCGCACTTGTAGTTCCGCCCCTCTGCCCCAGTGTTTGTTGTTGTTGTGCAGTTCTTGCTGCTGCTGCCCCGCCCCTGCCACGCATGCTCGGCCAATCAAGGGGGGGTGGTCGTTTTGAGAGACAACTGGTAAGAGCCAATCATCTTGTCGGAAACTCAGAAACTGAGGACTAGGCCCTATTTCTATCCGCCATGTTAGATAAACCCCGCAGGGATAGCCGCGGAGCTGGCAGCGAACGGTTTTTGCACTGGCCTCCGGTAGGCGCCCCCCGGGGGCGGGGAGCTGGTAAGGAAGTAGCTGCGGTTACAGAGAGGGTGGGAGCAGATCGCCACTGAAAGGGCTAGGGGAAGTTCAAGGAAGGGATCCTGCGAAAGAGGGGGGCGACTTTTTCCGTCTCTGGGGGCAGCTAGTCTTTTAACTGGATGAGACAACCGTTCGGGCAAAGGGGCTGAGGCGGCGGCTGCTGCCACAGAGATGGGGGGGGGGGCCGTGGTTCAGAACGGCATCTGCTGATGGCATGCCGAGACTCTCTAGCAGAAAGAGGGCCTAGGCAAAGAAAGCGAGGTTCCTCAGAGGGTGGTGACACGGTCTTGGGGACATAGAGGGTTAGGGAAATGATAACTGGAAGACGAGGATAAAGTCTGCAAGGAAAAAAAAATGACAGTGGCCGCACAGCCTCCCATCCCCATCCCCCTCCGCTTGTTGAGAACCTTGTCTTTAAAGATGTCTCCTTGGTCAGAGGCCTCTGGTTTTGGAAAGGCACCCTTTTTCCTTTTTGTCAAACACCCAGCTATATGGCACATGTTTTAACCCTCGGATAGCTTGTCAGGCCTTTGGTGGGAACGGTGATCAAAGCTCAAGTTCCCAGGTCTGCTTCACGAAAGGGATTTTTGGTATCCTGAAAAAATTGACGTAGAGGAAAAGCTGACTTGTGCCAAGCAAAGGTGAGCCAGTGGCATGAACTTATAATGTCAGTTTTGAAAGCTGAAGGCCTTAGGACCCAGCCATCTGACTTCACTGGCTTTAAAACAACAAGGACAGGTGGTGCTAACCATAGCTTTGGTATTTCCACAAGTTCAAGATTAATGCTCTTGCTGAAAGAATTTTCACATAAAAGCCAAACAGAAATAGGCAGTTCTTTATGAAGACCTGGATATGGTCCAGCTAAGCTAGAATCCCCCACTTCCTGTTTTCTCTCATCAGCCTACCAGCTGGATGTGCTCCAAGGTATCTAAGCTAATTTTAATTGTGTAATTTGAGACAAGGGGAGTTAGATTAGTTTCCTTCTGGACTCTCAAAAGTGTGGAAGTGTTTCTGGGAAGTTGAAAAATAAGAAAGTGATTCAGAATATCCACTTTTTGGCTGACTGAATCAGTTACCTCATTTCCCAGATTTTTTTTTCCCACCGAGAATCTGGGAAGTTGACCTGGGGAGGAGTTCTGTCCAAATGTTAAGGACCCCAAGAATTATGTTCTGCATGAATGGATATTAGATGTCAGCAGATTGGTGCTAAAAACTGGTATTGTTACAAACAATTGGTTGTGGACTTGACTGTAGGTTGAGACAAAGCATGAAAAAAAAATTGGAGGGTGATTGGTTTTGAATTAAAAAAAAATTTTTTTTTGTTTTATTATTGAGACAGAGAGAAACAGAGCATGAGTGGGGGAGGGTCAGAGAGAGAGGGAGAGACAGAATCCAAAGCAGGCTCCAGGCTCTGAGCTGTCACCACAGAGCCCGTGGTTTTGAATTTTAAAAAATCTCTGATCCTCAGAAAGTTCAAAGTCCTTTTAATTTTTTTTTTTTTTTTGAGAGAGAGAGAGAGAAAGAGAGAGAACACGCAAGCAGGGGAGGGAGAGAATCCCAAGCAGGCTCCACACTTTCAGCACAGAGCCGGACACAGAGCTTGACCCTGTGAACCTTGAGATCATGATCTGAGCCAAAACGAAGAGTCGAGAGTCCAATTCTTAACCGACCGAGCCACCCCGGCACTCCCAAAGTCCTTTTTAATGACACCCTCAATTGTATTGTTTCACAGGAGAGTACATTATATTGTGGACAAACAGGACTCTTGTGGCTTCTAAAGACTGATTTATTATTATAATTTTTGTGTTTGAGTAACGTTTCCAGAGAACTTGTACACACATTTTTGTTTGACCTATTTTACAGCTTAAGGAACTGATCTGCTCAGGTTAAATGACTTACTGTTATGTACAAGGCTAATAATGTGTCAGAGCTGTGTCTGGAGCCCAGCTCTTCTCAGCCCTTTTGCTACCTCCCCCATTACACTGCAAACTCTTGAGACATAGTTGTTCATTTCCTTTCTCCATTTGCTTAGAGCAGAATCTGGTTCTTTGAAGAGATTTCTTAAAAGATTTGCTGATAAAGATGGCCCTTTTCATTGCAACTTAGGTTTCGATTTTAATAAACTGTTTTTTCACAGAGTCATAAGAACAAAACGATCTAGAGGCGCCTGGGTGGCTCAGTCGGTTGAGCGTCGGAGATTTTAGCTCAGGTCATGATCTCATGGTTCATGGATTGCAGCCGCACATCGGGCTCTGTGTTGATGGGCCAAAGCCTACTTGGGATTCTGGCTCCCTCTCTCTCTGCCTCTCCCCCACATGTGCATGTGAGCAGGCTCTCTTTCTCTTCAAAATAAATAAGTAAATAAATAAACTTTTTTAAAAATCTAACAACTCATCAGTAAATAAAATTCTTAATTAAAAACAATTGACCAGAATAGACATTAGATTATAGAATATTAACTTCTTAGGCATGATAAGACTTTTCAAAAAGTCTTATTTTCTTGAGGGTTACATGCTCAGTTATTTTATGGGTGAAATAATGGCTGTCTGTCAAAATAATCCAATAGGGAAAGGGTATTGTAACCAGATTAGTCCTGTGTTGATGATAATTATGGAAAATTCCTGATGGGTCCTTGGGAGTTCATTGTATATTAATCTTCTTTTGTATATGTTCAAATTTTCCCATAATAGGGTTTTTTTTAATTAGATTACAATAGCATGGTTAAAACATTAGTTGGGGCGCCTGGGTGGCTCAGTCAGTTAAGCATCCGACTTCGGCTCAGGTCATGATCTCACAGTTCGTGGGTTCGAGCCCCGCATCAGGCTTTGTGCTGACAGCTAGCTCAGAGCCTGGAGCCTGTCTTCGGATTCTGTGTCTCCCTCTCTCTCTGCCCCTCCCCTGCTCATGCTGTCTCTCTCTCTCTCTCTCTCTCAAAAATAAATAAAAAACATAAAAAATTAAAAAAAAAACATTAGTTGACTATGGTCAATCTATATTGGATTTTGGAGCAATACAGAAGAAAAGACAAAACAAGGGTAGCCTTGAGTTTTTTATTATAGTTCTTTGTCCATGACTCTCCACTTTTATGTATGAAATTCTCCATAAAAGAAAAAAAGTAAAACTACAAAAAAAAAAAAAAAACACACACACACACACAAGAACTTGGATGAAAGGTGTTGACTGCTACCCCTGTGTAGTTCTTGGCTAGTGTTTTAGCCTCTAAATTGTTACCTGGGTTGCTCAATTTAGGAAAAGGCTGCTTTTCAAGGAAAAATGTAGAATGTAGCTTTCAAGCTATGAGAATGTAAATTCCCTAAGGGTAGAGACCAATGGGAGGTCTTCATCTTTGTTGGTATCCTGTTACTAGTGGATATTCAGTGGTATCTAGTGAATTAACTAATCATGTAAAGTTCCATAAAATCCTAAAGAATTTTATAACTGTTAGAGGATTTCTGTGGACGTGGCCAAAATTTATACTGTGTCAGCAAACATTTAACAGTGAGATTTGTTTTAAGCTACCCACCAGGTTGTAAATAGCAGAAGAGCAGAGACATTGTGTTCTCATTTGCTTTGGTGTCTTCCTACCCTAACCTATATGAGGCCCTCACAAGTATTCGTTGAACAAATGTTTATGCAGTTTATAAAGCCCTTTCTAATGTGTTTTCTCTCTCTCACCCATCCTCTCTAGCCCCACAGCATGGAACCACAGGTTACTCTAAATGTGACTTTCAAAAATGAAACTCAAAGCTTTCTGGTTTCCGATCCAGAAAATACAACTTGGGCTGATGTCGAAGCTATGGTGAGTGTTAGCCATCCTTTAAGCCTAATTTTTCCAAAGGTAGACGTTTTTAGCAGCGTCGTTTAGTAGCTGTCATATTTACCTTTCCTAGGTCTTTTGGAAAATTACTTTTGACAAGGATTCAATATTCATATAGGTGATGTTCTCCCCACTCCACCCCCTAAGAGAATAAAGTAATTCTTTAATTTGCAGCTAGGACTTGGAAAACCTGTTAATTTTAGAAACAGTCTGAGGAACGAATTGGTGTGTACCCTACCCTACCCAGGCCCCAAGGAAATGTTCTCCTGCCTGAAAGCAGATATGTTACTATGGTTTGTACCACCAAGGATATAACCCAAGTTTTGCAAGAGCTAATTGTTTTTCTTGCTAGGTCAGAGGTTAAGTATCTAAAAGTTGAGCACAGGGGCCCCAGGCTGTCCGCAGAACATGACCCTTGATTTTGAGGTTGTGTATTCAAGTGCCTAGTGGGGTGTTGAGATTGCTTAAACATTTTTTTAAATCTTAAAAAACAAAAATTTGAGCATGGGGCGCCTGGGTGGCTCCGTCGGTTGAACGTCCAACTTTGGCTCAGGTCATGATCTCACGGTTTGTGGGTTTGAGCCCCATGTCGGGCTCTGTGCTGACAGCTCGGAGCCTGGAGCCTGTTTTGGATTCTGTGTCTTCCTCTTGCTCTGCCCCTCCCTTGCTTGTGCTCTGTCTCTCAAAAATAAAGAAATATTAAAAAAAAAAAAGTTGAGCAGAAAAACTCCCACAGGTGCTTAGCAGCTCATCTGTTCTTTTGTTGTTGTCAGTACCTTCCCTCCTCTTGGTTTGCCCTTTGTACTCTTCTGGTTTTTGTTTGGTTTGCAGTAGTGAATGTTTTACTTCCTGTGTAACCGTGTTTATCCAACGAAACCCTTTGGTAAAATCCTGCTTTTATTGGGGTGCGTGGGTGGCTCAGTCAGTTAAACATCCGACTTCGGCTCAGGTCATGATCTCGCGGTTTGTGAGTTCGAGCCCCGCGTCGGTCTCTGTGCTGACAGCTCAGAGCCTGGAGCCTGCTTCAGATTCTGTGTCTCCCTCTCTCTCTGCCCCTCCCCTGCTCACACTCTCTCTCTCTCTCTCTCTCTCTCTCAAAAATAAATAAATGTAAAAAAAAACCCTGCTTTTGGTTGGTTATGTGATATGATAACTAAAAAGGAAAAGAAATGGTGGAAAGACTTCAAAAGATGATCTGATCTAGTTCTCTATCATCCAGCAAATATTTCTTTATTCTGTCCTAAAGAGATGGTTATCCAGAATGTTGGGGTGTTGGTCAAATGATCTGAAAATCAAACGCAGTTATCTTTCTTTTTCTAGTAGTTAAATGAGTTGACAGATTGCCTTTTTTCCTTTAAACTATAAATGGTAAAAATGTAATACATGCCCATTATAAGAAGTAAAACAATCCAAACATAAAAAAAAAAAAAGTTAAAATCCCTCTATTCATTTCTCTTCCATCCACTATTCCCACCTCATTGGGGTAACCAGTGTTAACGGCCCTGGATATAGTTACCCACATTTTCCATGTTCATACGGATATCATCTTAGGATCATACTGTAAACATAATTCTGCAGCTTGCTTTTTTTCCCCAACAGGATGTTATAGACAGTTCTCAGTGAATAGGTAAGGATCCAGGGTCATCCTTTTTAAATCTATAGATTGTCCACCATATTTTGGTGGTGTCGTCATACCGTAAATTAACCATTTCTAACTGAAAGATTGTTTCTAGGTTTTTTTTAATTGAGATATAATTGCCATGTAACATTATGTTAGTTTCAGGTATACAGCATAATGATTCTATATTTGTATGTATTGCAAAATGATCACACTAAGTCTAGCTAACATCTGTCACTATGTGTAGTTAAAATTTTTTATCTTGTAATGAGAACTTTTAAGATCTACTCTCTTAGCAACTTTGAAATATACAGCACAGTATTATAACTATGTTCACTATGCTGTACATTACATCCCCAGGACTTATTTATTTTATAACTGGAAGTTAGTATCTTTTGACTACCTTCGCCCATTTCACCCACCTCCCACCCACCCTTTGCCTCTGGCAACCACCAGTGTGCTATCTGTATCTATGAGTTCATTGTTGTTTCACTTACTCAGTACCCTCAAGGTCAAAGGGTTTTTTTTGTTATTGTTGTTTTTCTTTCTACCATTATAAAATAAACTACAGGAGAGATCTCTTTGTCTATAAAACTTACACACTGTTCTGTAGGATAAAGTTTCCCAAAGAGAGTCTAATGGGTCACAAGGCATGTGATTTTAAATTTTAATAAGATACTGCCAGGTGCTTTGCTTTGCAGAACGATTGTAGCCAATGCGGAAACGTATGACAGTGCCCTGAATTTTTGACAGTGTTGGATGTTATGGCTTTAAAATTTTTTTCACCATTCTATTGAGATGACATCTCATTGCTTTAATTTGCATTATTGTGACTACCATTAAGGTTAAACATCTTTTCCCATATTTAATAGGCACATTTGATCTCTCTTGAGTGAAATCTCTATACCCTAATGCCCACTTTTATCTGGATTGTTTGTTAATCATAATGATTAGCAGTTTTGCAGATGATCTTTGTATTGCTGATAATCACCCTTTGTAATGAGTTGCAAATATTTTCCCTATTTGTCTTTTGACATGGTTTTCTTTTTTTATGCCATTTAAATGTTTCATTTTTTAAGTTTATTTACTTTGGGAGAGAGCATAAGCGCGCATGCGCATGCCAATTGGGGTGGGACTGAGAGGAGAAGAGAGAATTCCAAGCAGGCTCCACACCTGTCAGCATGGAGCCCAGTGCAGGGCTTGAACCCATGGACTGTGAGATTACAAGCTCAGCTGGAGTCAAGAGTCAGACGCTTAACTGGCTGAGACACCCAGGAACCCCTAAATGTTTAATTTTTATATAGCGAAATATGCCCACCCTTTCTTTTATGACTTCTGGGTTTCTGTTACAATCTGCCTTTTTGATATGATATATGTACATTTCATTTGCAGGTAAAAGTTTCATTTGATCTGAACACTATTCAGATAAAATACCTGGATGAGGAAAATGAAGAGGTAAAGTATATGATGGTACCCATGGCCAAGTTTCCAGATAGGGATCTTATTTCTCAAGAATGATGGGGGATTAAAAAGTTCAGACTAACGCTTTTCTCATGTGTGTAGTGGTTTAAATGATAACTGCATGTTGTTAGCCGACTGTGGAATCTGAGATGGAGTTGAGAAATAAGGAATAAACATTAAAGAAGGAAATTCGAGAGATAACTTTTAAAGCTATATGGTGATATAGTTCAAATATACCACAACCTGCCATTAGCTTATAATAATAAAAATGACAAACCTTCAGTCTAACAACAGTACTATGTATTAGGTATTCTGTTATTATCTGAAGCCCAAAGACGTTAAGTAGCTTGCCCAGAGGCACAAAAGCTTAGAAATAATAGAGTAGGGGTTCATTGCATACACTCTGACTCCAGACCCCGTCTCTTAACCTCTATATTATGCTGCCTCTTAATGTACCTGAAATAAAGGAGGATACAGGAGTTAAGCAATAAAAGTCCTTAATTATTATTCACAGTTCATGATACTGGAAAAGCTGAATCCCTGACCTGAGATTTTTCATCTTATCTGTGAATCTGGTCCTAGTAACAGAAATGTTCCAATGACAAGAGGTTTATAATGTGCTGTTGTTTTTGTCCTTTTACAGGTATCCATCAATAGTCAAGGTGAGTTCCTGAGAGAACCAGCTCAACTTTATTTAAAGGCCTTAATCAGGGGGTGCTTGGGTGGCTCTGTCAGTTGAGGAACCAACTCTTGATTTCGGCTCAGGTCGTGATCTCAAGAGTTGTGGGATCAAACCTCTGCTTGGGATTCTCTCTCTCCTTCTGCCCCTCTCCAACCCATGCGTGCACGAGCACGCTCTTTCAAAACAAATTTTCAAGCCTTAATCTGTTGATGGGCATTTCCATTTACACTCAGATCTTGCTGCAGTATTTATTTTAGACTCAAATGTAACATACAGTAAGTTGACATCACGTTCACTCATCCATGGGCATTAGTTACATAGCAGATTTTTATCTTGTAGTAGTTTTTTGTATATACCTTAGTGCCTTTGATTGGACCCTAAGGACAGCTTTAATGGAAGGTTCTCTTATATTTAAGATGTTAATCTTTTGAAAATATGCCTCTTAGTTCAACATATATAACTCCATTCTGATGTTGCCTTTGTCCCTGACTTGTTAATATACTTTAATGTCAACTTATAAACAAGTGGTATTCAGAGCCAGAGCGAATTTCTAAGATGGTTTGGTTGTTCAGACCTTGGAATGCATTTTCACATAGGAACAATGTTGCGTTTAAAGGCTAGGTCCCCAGGCTAGCCCCAAAAGCTTATTTTAACCAGCTGAAATGATAGAACAGGCATATATCATTTTATTGCACTTCGCTTTATTGTGTTTTGAAGATACTGCATTTTTTAACAAACTGAAGATTTGCGGCAACTCTGAGTCCCTTTTTCCAGCAGCATTTGCTCACTTTGTTTCATATTTTGGTAATTCTCACAGTATATGAAACTTTTTCATTATTATTATATATAATGTGATGATCTGTGATTAGTGTTTATGACTCGACTAAAATCTCAGATGATGGCTAGCATTTTTTAGCAATAAAGTATTTTTTAATTAACGTATGTACTTTTTTTTTTTTAGATATAATGCTATTACACACTTGACAGATTGCAGATAGTGGAAACATAACTTTTATATGCACTGGGAAACCAAAAAATTGATTTGACTTGCAATTTCCTGGCATTCGCTTTGTTGCAGGGGTCTGGAACCAGAACTACAATACGTTTGAGGTCTGCCTGCCTGGGTTAACACTATCCATGAACTCCCGTGCATTCCCAGCCTCACTAAACCTAGTGGGAGGCAGCTGCGTTGAGGTTTTATAGCTGGAAGTCTCCAGTAGCAGAGAGAGAGAGATTTAAGAGGCAGAACTAATCTACAAGTGGCTTCTATTTACAATGGGACAGGAAGGGAGTTTGTCAGCAAAAAGACAGTAGCTGTTCATGTATAAGGATTGTAAGCAAAAAATTCTTAAAAGTGAGGATTGTAAGCAAAAAGTTCTTAAAAGTGAGAATCTTTTGGGGTGGTGAAGAAATAACACAGTATATATATTTTTTTGTCTTTTTAGGAGAATATGAAGAAGCACTTAAGGTAATCGTTATTTCATCTTACTTGCAAATAATTTATAAAATATTTATTAACCAAAACTTGAACCTCAATGTCATTAGCCATGAGGGGAAACTAACGAGACACAACAAAAACAGATTTTTAGGGAGATTATGACGAGTAGGGCATACCACTTAGCAAAAGGCAGCTCCTGATATAAAGGTTCTTTTTAGATATTGTTCCCTCTCATTGTTGGTCTTGGTGTCATCGTTGTAGGATTTAAAAATACAAAGAACTGTGTAGAATGATGCTTTCTGGTTCACATTTCTCATCTCCTTCCTTCACCCTGTTTTTGTTTTTTAAGTAGGCTTCATGCCCAGTGTGGGGCTTGAACTCATGACCATGAGATCGAGTCACATGCTCTACTGACTGAGCCAGCCAGGTGCTCCACCTTGTTTCCTATAGAATGTTATAGTATAAAGTGGGAGCATTTAAGGCATAAACTATACAGTTAACCATCTCTTGCTTGTCAATAATGAATTAGAGCATTCCTCAAAGTCACATCTATAAGGTGTGCCCAGCTGTCCTTTCATTACCACCTTTGTAATTAAGATTTTTCTTTAAAGTTTGACTAAACTTTAGTTTCGTGTGCCTGGGTGGCTCATTCCAACTTCGTCTCAGGTCATGATCTCACGATCTGTAAGTTCGAGCCCCGTGTCGGGCTCTGTGCTGACAGCTCAGAGCCTGGAGCCTGCTTCCGATTCTGCGTCTCCCTCTTTTTCTGTCCCTCCCCTGCTCACACTCTGTCTCTCTCAAAAATAAACATTAAAAAAATTAAAGTTTGATTATCCCTTATGAACTTGCAGTCCACAACAAAACTCTTTTCCCTAATCACTTTTGGTCTAGGGAGGGAAGGGCAAGATTTTTTACTTTGGGAGCTGGATTTACCCTTTCTGTTGCCTAGTTAAAATTGCCATTATGGGTGCAACCTGATTCAGCAGTTCAGCCAGTCTTCTTGGTTTTTACTCAGAAATCCTTATTTACCAGCCAATCTCTTAGTTTTGGACATTTGGGCCCTTCCATGGTTTCTTTTAGCTGAGCTACTCATCTCTTCTTTGTCTCCTGCTTCGTAATTTCCTTCTTCCCCAGTTTTCTTGTGGTCTTCCTATTTCCTCTTTGCTTTTAAGCTGTTGTAACATGCTGTTCTCTACACCCTTTCACCCTTGTCCAACTGGCTTTTCTCTTTCCCTATTCTCAGAAGCTACAGTAGTTTCACTACTACTTCTTAAAGCCCGTCTTCTACGGGCTTCAAAACTTTTTTCTTCCCCCCAGTCACTATTTACCTATGCAGTCAGAAATCTTAGACCTCACAAATCTAGATGTTGTATAAGCCTGCCCTGTCTCAGGAAGCAAGACTTCTATACATCTTTACATAGTACTACCTGATAGTTAAGATCCCATGTTTATATTTTGACACGTCATTACAGTAATTTTTTTGAACAATTTTGTCCACAGACTTTGCCATACATTTTATTAAAAGCCTCTTGGCTTATGGTCAAGATCAGGGGCTGGCAACTAGCCAGTGGGCCAGCCATATGTTTTTATAAATACAGTTTTATTGGAACCCAGCCATGCCTATTACATATTGTCTGTGGCTGCTTTTGTGCAGATGAGCAGAAACCATATGGCCTGCAAGCCTCAAATATTTATTATGTGGCCTTTTAAGAAGATTTGCTGATTCCTGATCTTAATACTTTTCAAACTTTTTGGCCATAGAATGCTATTTTTAAATGGAAGCTTGGGGCACCTGGGTGCCTCGGTCTGTTAAGCATCTGACTCTGGATTTGGGCTCGGGTGATGATCTCATGGTTCACGAGTCTGAGCCCTGCATCAGGCTCTGGGCTGGCAGTGTGGAGCCTGCTTGTGATTCTCTCTCTCGTTCTGTCTGTCGCTCTCCCTCTCCCTCCCTCCCTCTCTCTGCCCCTCCCTTGCCTGCTCTCTCAAAATAAACTTTTAAAAAATAAAATAAATGGAAGCTTAAGTCTTTTGTATGAAAATTGATAAAAGAACAGTTCATCAAGGGTGCCTGGGTGGCTCATTCGGTTGAGTGTCCAATTCTTGGTTTTGGTTTGGGTAATGATCTCACGCTTTGTGGGATTGAGCCCCATGTCAGGCTCTGTGCTGACAGCGCAGAGCCTGCTTGGGATTAGGATTCCCTCTCTCCCTCTCTGTGTCCTTCTCCTACTTGTGCTCATTCATTCTCTCTCTCTCTCTCTCTCTCTCTCAAAATAAATAAGCATTTTAAAAAAAAGAAAGAAAAGCAGTTCTTCTTGTCACTGAGTGACAGGTGGGGAGAGCTAGAAACTAATAGACTTGATCCCTGATCACTTGATGGACACTGGCACACCTTCATAGAACCTCAAGTGCTCCTTGAAGTACTTTTCAAAATATCATTTTTAAGAAGATGTTCTTCAAAAAGAGGTGACCACTCAAGTATGCTTTCTAAAATACTGTCCTTAATGGAAAATAAATGCTTAATTATAGCATTTAGTTTTAAGCTTCTTGGGTTCTGGTAGTCTGGGGTTGACTTTTTTGAAAAGCTGAGATTAAAATCCATACATGGAGTCCTGAACATTTCACCTAATAAAGTGACACATGAAACATACTTTTGTGTTTTTGATAATAAAACCATTTCTAGTTAACATTTTTGGGCAGAGAAACAGCAGGCTGACTAATAACATTGTATATGCCATTTGATTTAAGAAAATAAAGGTAAATCCTAACATTTTCAGCATAATTCACCCTACCTCTTCTGATTAGATGTCTTTGAAATTTCATTTGGGAAAGGAGAATTGCACCATATGTTTTCATTCCTAACTTATGCTCTCAGATGGCGGTTAAGCAGGAAAACCAACTGCAGATGCAAGTCCACGAAGGCTCCCGGCTCGTGGATGAAACCCCACTCCCACCCGTAGCAGAAAAACGACCAGTTGTGAGGGCAGGGAAGAAGCCGCTCGCTCATTATTCTTCCCTGGTGAGAGTCTTAGGATCAGACATGAAGACCCCAGAGGAGCCTGCAGCACAGGTATGAAGAGAATGGACCTGCCTCTATGGTTTTTCTCGCCTGATGTCTTCTTGTCCCTGGTCTAACATTTGAGCCATCCATCAAAGATTCGGGAGGTGTGACCATCTCTGCCTGACTTTTTGAAACTGGTAACTGGTTACTTATGAGAGGGGACAATAGGATGATAAAGAGAGTGTGTTTTCGTTTTATATTTTTTCGTACTCTTTTTTTTTTTTTAACCATACATTTGGATTATTTGACAAAAGAAAATTGTTATTATTATTTTTTTTTAAGTAGGCTCCATGCCCAGCGTGGGGCTTAAACTCATGACCCCAAGATCAAGAGTCACATGGTCTACCTGACTGAGCCAGCGAGGCACCCCAGGAAGATTATTTTAAACAGGGGCACCTGGCTGGGTCAGTCAGTAGACCATGCGGCTCTTGGTCTCAGGGTTGTGAGTTCGAGCCCCATGTTGGGTGTAGAGATTACTTAAAAAAATAAAAATCTTCAAAAAAAAAAAACTTCAAGATCTTGGGTTGTGTTTCCTTGCAGCGGCTCCCACTTGCTCCCCATAATGCAGAGCAGCCTCAGGACAAGCCCCCAGACTGGTTCACGAGCTACCTGGAGACAGTGAGTGTTCTCTCTCTGGCTTGGGTTTTAGCAGCGATGTTGGCACAGGGGGAATGGGAGGGAAATACCAAGCCGAACCCAGATGGCTGCTGCCTCTGGCGCAGGTGAATGAAGAGTGGTAACGGTTCTGTTCAGGGAAGCTCCTCACTTCTACAGTGATCACCCGGAGAAAG
Source organism: Cryptoprocta ferox (assembly GCA_028646485.1). Lineage (NCBI taxonomy): Eukaryota > Metazoa > Chordata > Mammalia > Carnivora > Eupleridae > Cryptoprocta > Cryptoprocta ferox. The sequence goes on from CM053565.1 coordinate 38,397,968, forward strand.
AGGGAGCCTAACTCTAAAGATGTAAGGAAAAAGAACAAGTCTCTATGCTTGAGAAGGAAGAGGTTATAAACTTAATCAAAACAATTTCTTGGTGTTTTCTTTGAATGAGTTTAGCAGTGGAAGAGAATAGCCCTTCTTCTGCTACCTTTCTAGATTTTCAGTAGCTACTAGGTGTTTTTTATGTTCTTATGCCATACCAGAGACAGGGAGGTATGTGGTGTATTTGATATCTTCAGGCCTTTTTCCTGTGTTGGAACTAAGGTTTTCCCCTCTTCTGCTCTGTATTCTAGTTCAGAGAACAGGTGGTTAAAGAAACGGTTGAGAAACTGGAACAGAAATTACATGAGAAGCTTGTCCTCCAGAACCCATCGTTGGGTTCCTGTCCCTCAGACGTCTCCATGCCTATTTCAGAGGAAACACTGTTTTTGCCGGAAAACCAGTTCAACTGGCATATTGCTTGCAGCAGCTGCCAGAGGAGGATCTGTGGTGTGCGCTACCAGTGCAGGTAAACTAACTTCGGAACGCATGGCTTTTAGAAGACCTTTGAGCAGGACTTCTTGATATCCTGGATAGGTAAAGGTAAATTGTGTGTCCTCTGTCTCTGAGCATCACACATAGATAGTAGCTCTGGGTTGGAAATAGCTATCCTCCACCCAGGAGACCTATAACCATTTGAAGGGTAACTATTCAGACTGTTGTTGTGTTCAGACGTACATTAAACCAACAGAGCCAAAAACAATGGGGAAAAAAATGACTAACAGAGCCAGTCAAAGTTATGCTCCCCAAAACAAAATTATATCACCGGGGATTATCTCCCTGTTGTTTCAAATGCTTTCATATCTTACTTCCTCTCGTAGATTGTCTTTTGAAATGGATACGTGTTAAGTCTGTTAATCCTCATTTTATTAATAAGGAAACTCGAGACATGGCATGGCCAGGTGACATGCTCAGGTTACCACCTAGCTGCTAACACAGTCAGTATAAAAGTCTCGTCTCCTGTCTCCCCACCTCTGGTACTTCCCAGTTGCCATGCTTTTCCCCACAGCCTCTGTCCATCCTACAATATCTGTGAAGATTGTGAATCAGGGCCGTATGCCCATGACTCCAACCACATCCTGCTGAAGTTGCGGAGACCTGTTGTGGGTTCTTCTGAAGCATTCTCTCACCCAAGGTTCTCTGCCCCTCGTCTTCCTGCTGCTCTGGAACAAGCCAGGTAAAACCATAAGTAAAGGAGGCTTGTTCTCTGATGGGCATCTTGGTTCTGATGATGGAGCATGAATCACAAAAATGCAGACAGCCTCCTTGGTTCCTGTTCATTTCCAGTTGATGTGTGATAATGAGGATGATTACCCAAAGCTAATGAGACGGAAATGAAAACTATAGAAAAGAAGCTGGCACTGACAGAGGCTACACTTGGTTCAAAATAGCTTCAAGCTTTGTTTTTGAGGTTTGTTTTTTGACACTTTTCATTTGTTCCCTCATAGGCTCCAGAAACAGGTTGACAAGAACTTTCTTAAAGCAGAAAAGCAAAGGTTGCGAGCCGAGAAGAAACAGCGAAAGGCAGAGGTCAAGGAACTCAAAAAGCAGCTTAAGCTCCACAGGAAGATTCATCTGTGGAGTTCCATCCACGGACTCCAGAGCCCCAGGTCTCCTTTGGGCCGACCCGAGAGCCTGCTGCAGTCAAACACCCTGATGTAAGCCCAGGGCCCGGGTGGGCACCAAGGTGGAGGTCCAGCCTTCCAAATCCAGAACTTCAGCCAGGTTTTCTCTTATTTATTGGCAGCCCCTAACACCCAAACTCTTAAAACTTCCTATTCTCTAATCCTAGCATTTTTTTAAAGTTTTATTTATTTTGAGATAGAGAGTGCGAGTGGGGGAAGGGCAGAAAGAGAAGGACAGAGAACCCAGGCTCCACACTGTCAGCACAGAGTCCAATGCAAGGCTTGAACTCACGAACTGTGAGATTGTGACGTGAGCCGAAGTCAGACACTTAACCTACTGAGCCACCCAGGCGCCCCTGACCCTAGTAATCTTACCGGTGGTTTGATAGTCATTGTTGACACTTGGTTTGTTGCCTCCTTCAGAAAGACAGCAACCAGTAAGATTGCAAACTGGCTGGTGTGACCTCTCGTCCCTGGAGGCAGTTGGGATTTGAATGACCTAACTCTCTAGTTCTGTTATTTATGGGCCTTTATCCTCACCATACTTTTTCAGCTCGGGAGTCACCTCTGTCTTGTTTTTCAAAAATTTTTAGAGGCACCTGGGTGGCTCAGTCGGTTGAGCGTACAACTCTTGAGTTCTTCTCAGGTTGTGATCTCACTGTTTTGGAATTGAGCCCCAAGTCAGGCGCTGCTCTGACAGCGCTGAACTTGCTTAGAATTCTCTCACTCCCTCTCTCTCTTCCCCTTACCCGCTCATGCACGCATGCACACTCCCTCTGTCAAATAGATAAACTTTTTTAAAAATTATAATTGTTTTAAAGACTTTTTTTTTTAAGTAACATCTACACCCAGCGTAGGGCTCCAACTCACAACCCCAAGATCGAGGGTCGCATGCTCTTTCAACTGAGCCAGCCAGGTGCCCATAAAGATTTTATTTTTCAGTAATCTGTGTACCCAACATGGGGCTCGAACCTACAACCCTGGGATCAAGAGTGTCGCACTTTCCACTAACCGAGACAGCTAGGCGCCCGCTATTAGTACTATGTTTAAGGCAATGCATTAGTACTTGAAGAGTCACTGTCAGCCTCTCGAACCACAGTGCTAGATATTCAGAAGCCATTGTACCCACCATAAGTGACTATCTGAATTTCTGTTCAGGCTCCCCTTGCAGCCCTGTGCCCCCATTATGCCAACCCTCAGTGCGGCATTTGTGGATGAGAATTTGCCTGATGGGACTCACCTTCAGCCAGGAACCAAGTTTATCAAACACTGGAGGATGAAAAATACAGGAAACGTCAAGTGGAATGGAGACACAAAGGTATTTTTTTTCTCCCCACACAGAAGGTGAAGACGTGATTGGAAGTGGCAGTGCTCAGCTGACAAGCTTTCTTTCTCTTGTCACTGGTCTTTCCAGCTCAAGTTCATGTGGGGGAACCTAACTTTGGCTTCTACAGAAAAGAAGGATGTTCTGGTTCCCTGCCTGAAGGCCGGCCACGTGGGCGTTGTGTCTGTGGAGTTCATCGCCCCAGCCTTGGAGGGAACATACACTTCCCATTGGCGTCTTTCTCACAAAGGCCAGCAGTTTGGGCCTCGGGTCTGGTGCAGTATCATAGTGGATCCTTTCCCCTCCACAGAGAGGCCTGAGAACGTTGCAAAGGGCATGATTAGCTCAAGCAAAGCCGATACTCTCACTTGCCAGAAAGAGGTGAGCACTGGAAGGGGAAGCTAAAGCCAAAACAGCCCACTCGCAGCCGGTTGTTCCTCCAGACATCTGGAAAGCGTAGCACCCCCCCCCGCCCTCAACACGTCCGTATGCTCATATTAGGCCTAGTCCTCAGGGGCTTTGTTTGCTTGTCCTTAGGATCTTGGTGCACGCATCCCTCGGTCCTTTTGTATCTCTTTGTGACGATGTTTGGCCGGCCTCTGCCGCAGGAGGGAAGGCTGGGCGGCCTGGCTTGTGGAACTGCTGGACTGATGGCTTTGCTCCCTAACCTTTCCCTCTCCTGAATGTCCCACGTGTTGTTCCCTAACTGCTAATGAAGTCTTGCCTTTGTTTTTAGTTGGTGCAGGTTTTTTAAGCAACTTCCCTTTATTAGAGTGTTACTAGTTTTTAGAGCATTTTACTGCTTAGATTTAGTTAACCAAAGTTAATGTCTTGTTCTTAACTGTCATCAACTATGGTTAATCCAACTTTTTATTAAAGGAAGCTAGGTGAAGGGAGTTACTATATTTGCAACTTTTTTGTAAGTCTCAAATTACATCAAAACAAGTTTTAAAACGTAGAGGATGGAGCACCTGGCTGGCTCAGTCAAGCATCCGACTTCGGCTCAGGTCATGATCTCGTGGTCCATGGGTTCTAGCCCCGCATCAGGCTCTGTGTAGAAACTCAGAGCCTGGAGCCTGCTTCGGATTCTGTGTCGCCCTCTCTCTCTCTCTCTCTGCCCCTCCCCCCTCACACTCTGTCTCTCTCAAAAGTAAACAAACATTGGGAAAAAATTAAAAAATAAAAATTTTAAATAAAACATGTAGAGATGCAGCAGTGCCTCTTTTCTTAGGGAGGCAGCTGCCACCTTACCTTTTGTGTTCAATTGAGGGCCTAACATTTGTCCCAATGGTTTGTCTGCATAGGAAGCTTTTCTTCTGGCCAAAGAAGAAAGTCAGCTTGATGAAGTAAGTGAGCAGTCCCAAGGGACAGGAACCTGCATACCACAGAAGACAAAAAATGTTGCCAGTGAGAGGGAGCTCTACATCCCCTCCGTGGACCTACTGACTGCCCAGGTGGGAGACTGAGCCCTTTGGGGGACAAGAGACAGAAGGCAGAGGACAAAGAGTCCCTACCCCATTGAGAAGGTGGTATAGCCACAGGCAGTGCCCAGCAAGTTAGCCATATGCCCACTTCGATCCATTCAGATGCACAGAGTGGGAAGGAGGTCACCTGTGGAAGGCGCTGTCTGAACTACACATTTCCTCTCTGAGCGGGGAACTCGGTCTTGTGCTTCCCCGCAGCTCCCCTTCAGTTGTCTCTTCACTTGTGCTTCTCTGGTTCATTTTCACCCCCACTGCATTTTCTCTCTCCCCTGCCACTTGGTTATTTGAATACCTAGCTCCCATTTCACTCTCCTTGATTTCGCTTGACTGAGGAGAGGCATGAATTAGAACAGAGTCCCAGAAGGTGTGATGCCCAGTGGCCTACCAGTCCCAGCAAGACAAAACATGGCTCTAGCCTCCGCTGCCAGTAGCCTGACATTGCCCTTTTTTCTTCCAGGACCTGCTGTCCTTTGAGCTGTTGGATATAAACATTGTCCAAGAGTTGGAAAGAGTGCCCCACAATACTCCTGTGGGTAAGAATGTCATTCAACCCATATCGTTTGTTTTATTAACAGACACAAAAGTGCTGCACCCTAGACTCTGGTAGGTAGTATCTTACTCTGAGGAAGTAGATGACAAGGATTTCTCCCACTATGTGACATTAAAATTGCACCCATGGATCCATGTCCCTTCTTTTTTCTGTTGTCTGTCAGAGTCAACAATACATGGTGGTATAAGACTTGCCCACAATAAAGGGGACCCTTGGGGCGCTTGGCTTCCCAGTTGGTGGAGCGTGAGGCTCTCGGTCTCGAGGTTGTGAGTTTGAGCCCCACATTGGGCGTAGAGATCACTTAAAAATAAGATCTTTAAAAAGTGAGGTGGGGCGAGCCCTCTTCTCCATTTTTCTCTAAACATTATGTCCTTTTGTCCTTTACATTCCTGGTTCTGTGTCTGGGCCATGGTTTTTAAGGCCAGATGACTGAGCTTTCTTTCCTACATTCACTGATCTGAGATACTTCCACACCTGATGGTCTGGAGAATTTCTTCACAACAGGCCTTGAAGCCTGCCTAGGTTTATTTTAGCCCTACAGGAGGCAAGAAGCCTGTGAGCTGCTGCTTCTGGACCCTGTTGATGATGTGATGCTTTTTCTTGGTTGATGATTCTTCTGTCTTCATTCTGCAGATATGACTCCCTGCATGTCTCCTCTGCCGCATGACAATCCTCTAATAGAGAAGCCAGGCTTGGGGCAGATACAGGAAGAGAGCGAAGGGGCAGGATTTAAAGCACTTCCTGGTAGGGGCTTCAGTATTTATAAAGTATTTGCATTGTCCCTGTCAGTATTATACCCTTTTCACACATACTCCCTCCTGACCTTCACATGGCACAGATAGCCACGGCTGTTCCTTGGCCTGGTGTCAGCATGGGAATGTGACTGGAGGAAGCTCCTCAACACCAAGTGCAGACAAGCTTTTGTCTTTCAGAGCCCACAGCATCAATAAAGAGGAAGGCTGAGAACACTGCCTCACTGGAGGAAGCAGAAGATGACCTGAGTGGGACCCAATTCGTGTGTGAGACAGTAATCCGATCTCTTACCTTGGATGCTGCCCCAGATCACAAACCACCTTGCAGACAGAAGTCCCCGCACAGTGAGTGTCCCCAGGTTCCCCCACCGAGCAGGGCAGTGCTTGAATTGTGGCTGCCCGACCAGAGTAGGAAGAAGCGCTCTTCCTCACTGACAGTGGAGGTTAGGTGATCTTTGTTAGAATTCAGATCATGGTGGTTTTTTTAGACGCCCCACACTCTATCCGACCATCTTAATTGTAGTCTCGAGCAAAGCAGCCACCATAACGCATGTTCACACTTTCTCAGGGGCAGAATCACAGCTGCACGACTCAGAGGAACAGCAGCCGCTTGTGCTGTCTGGATTCTGCCGTGAGGAGTCTTCCTGTAAGTGGACAGCACTCCTCCGCAGAGACCTCCATTGGCAGCTGAGTGGTGTCCTTTCTCCAGGGACACAGGCCAGGAAATAGTGGGCAGAAGCAGGGGTACCAAAGTAGGTTTCGCAAGGTTGTATTCTGTTGTAATCCGTTTTCTTTACAACAGATACTTCTAGATCAGATATGTAGAGCCCATATTGTGTATTTCAAGAACTATCCAAAAATTCAAAGTCTAACGCATGAAAAAATAATGTGGGAAAATCTCTTGTGTTTGTTTAAAATGTGCGCGCGCGCGCACACACACACACACAGACACACACAGACACACACAGGAAGGTGGGCAGGGGATGTGATAATAAGTAGGTGATGGGTATTGAGGGCACGTGTTGTGTCGAGCATTGGGTGTTTTATGTAAGTGAGGAATCAATAAATTCTACTCCTGAAACCTAGATTACACTGTAAGCTAACTAAAAAAGGTAATGTAAAATAAAGTTGAAATTAAATAAATAAATAAATAAATAAAGGGAAATACAATACACTTATTTCACCCACATGCACTTACATACAAATGCATAACAAAAACATCCAGAAGGACTTACACCAAAAGGTTCCTAGTAGTTATCTCTGATAGGATTATAAGTATCTTTTTTTTTCCCCCTCATCCATGTTTTGCCAGTTTTCTACCATGACTACCCATTACTTTGCAAAGAAAAGGAGGAAAGGAGGCATACAGTCCGGCAGCACTCCCCACCTACCATTTTCTCCTGTTAGAGCACTGGTACCTAGGATATCAGTTTTGATTTTAAGATTCATGGTGCTTCTCAGAAGCCTTGGTGTTTCTACATACCTTGTTGTCACGAGCTTCGGTTCTTCCTGGCTTTGCACAGGCTTCAGACGTAGAATGTGGCCATAACTGAGGTTCTGGCAGCAGCCCTTCCCTCTGGTTCATCCTCATCCTCTGGGTTTCGTGATTGTAGCCCATGACCCACAGGCTTTATCAAGTAAGGGCAGCACCAGGGGCTGCTGCTTAGCTGGAGCTGAAAATTGATTGCTTTCATCCTTTAGTGAAATTTGCCTTTCCTGAAGAGGGACCACTTGGAGATGAGCAGGAGGAGGTTGTCCATGTCGCTGAAGAAGCTGTCGTGGAGGAGCAAGTGGAGGAGGAGGAGGAGGATGAGCTCAAAGATGAAGTTCAGAGTCAGTCCTCTACTTCTTCAGAGGATTACATCATCATCCTGCCCGAGTGCTTTGACACCAGCCGCCCCCTGGGGGACTCCATGTACAGCTCTGCGCTCTCACAGCCAGGCCTGGAGCGCGGAGCTGAAGGGGAACCCGGGGTTGAGGCTGGGGAGAGGCTCGCTGGAGGGGAGAACCAGCTGCAGGGACAGAGCATCAACGACATCCTCATGACCTCACAGACTCTGGACGCCGTGCCCCTAACCCCAGAGGTGGTGGGGCCTCCACCACAGCTGCCCAGGTACCATCCACACCCCCCTCAGCTGGGTTGTTCTTCACAGGCGGAATAGAGAGGAAAGGACTCCATCTCAAGTCCTGTTTTTTTGTCAGCATGGGAAGAGACGATTTCCCACAAAGTCTGAATTTAGAGGAATAACAGTTGCATTTCCCAGAATTCGTGGATTCTGGATTTAAAGAAATGCTTGTTTTAATTATCTGAATACAGTCTATTTATGTCTTCGTCGTTGAGAGCCAGTTTTTAAACACAAACATCCCTGGATCTTCTTTCGCCGTTCTGTTGACTCATGGGTGAAGGCATCTGAAACTTACTTTCATGTTCACCCAAACAAAGTGTGGTAGGAAGCTTAATCTATTATGGAAAGAATACACTCTAAAATCAGAAAACAGTTATTTTTCATTACCTACTCATCTGTCTGTTTCACTGCTCCATCATAGTAACGGTGGAGCCTTGATGGTAACTCACACCACCCTCTCAGGGAGGTAGGCATTTCCCTTTCTCAGTACCACGTGGTGCCCCGGGTAGTGACCTGACTGAAGCTGGTCTTTGTAGCTTGACTGTGGCTGAAGAGGAAACCCAGAAGTAGAATGAGCCCTTTCCACCCGATCCCTAAGTTCAGACAGGAGACCTGGATCAGAAATGTGAGGTAGAGAACGGGGCACCACTGTGCCATGTTTACTGTCCCTCCGCCGTTCCCGTAGGTGTCTTTTCAACTGACCTTCAGTATTGTGTCTTTCCGAAAGGAGCCCTCCTTGTGCGCAGCATGATGGTTCCCCAGGAGTGGATTTACCAGTTACCGTACCAGAAGTTTCTTCAGTCCCTGATCAGATCAGAGGAGGTAATGACCAGCCTGAGTGTTCTATCTTTCTCTGTGCTCCTTTCTCATGAAACCAGGTATAAAGGGGCACCGTGTCTCTGTGACCCCGTGGCATTTTATTCTCTAGTAAATATTCTTAATATTCATGAAGTGAGACCTCACAGAGGTGGGCATTGTGCTGCAGTGGGAACACGGGCTGTGGAGCCAGACCAGGCTAGGTTCCAGGCCCAGCTCCACCTTTCCTCCCTGTGTGACCTTGCAGCAGGTCAGCACGTTCATACCACTTGCGAAGCTGTTTTCTAAGACAATAGCACCTTGACGTTGCTAATAGACCTTCCCACTCTTCCTCAAAAAACAAAACTTAAAAGTACTGAACAATTAATAAATGGGTCTGATAGGATTAAAGAATTTTTCTGATTCAATAAACAGTCACCTTGCATTGCATTCTGGACAGTCCCCCTTTATCACTTAAAACCACCTGCAAAATTTCCCAAATTGTAAAAACAAACAAACAAAAAAAAACACTAAATGCTATGATCAGATTGCTGCCTGCCTCCCAAAAATAGCTTCACTCTGAGTTAGGAAACACTAGGCACCTGTGGACGCTACGTCTAACCAGCAGCTCTTTTGCTTTTAGAGCCCAGAGGCTCATCAGGACTTGTAAACAGCAGACAGAAGAGCTATGACCACTCAAGGTAATTGGACCTTGTGCAGCCTCTTCTTCAGAAGCAGGTGGATATCCCAGTATTGCTTCTGCTTAAACAAGCCTCTCAAAGCATGTGCCACCTCCAGAGAGCCAGGAGAGCCGTCATTCCTTCTTATTTCTCCTGAAGCTTGTGAGCAACACTGAACAGAGGGCTAAACTTACCTTTCAGAGTGTTCATCTTCCAGACCAGTGCCCTCAAGTTCAACTCCCCCTTAGTACCAGAGGAGAAGGCAGGAAAGTCAAGCCCACTGTGTATCTCAGTAACAGTTTCTTAGACCTACCTGCCTCTCTGCTCCCAGTTGGCTCAGAGCAATGGCAAGCTGGGCTCCTCCCTACAGTTTGCAGAAAAGCACATTGCCTTTGGAGGTGTTTCCTCTGAGATGGTAATTGTGCAGACAGACTGCCAGTACTCCTCTGTGGCTTTGACCATGTAATTTTCAGCTGGGACAGAAAGCTGGTGCACTAACCAGAGGGGTGCGTTTTCTGCCCGGCCTTATCTTGCAACAGTAGAACTGGGCTCTACATCAAACCAAGATTTATAGCTCTAAAATTAATAGGGAGATGATCACATCCTCTTTTTACATCTGACTTTCTCAAGGTCCATTTTCTCTCAAGGATTAGAGCCCACATTATCTTGTAGGAAGATACTAGTTTGTGGTTTTTTAGGGAGATCATTTGGTTTTCCTCTCCAGGCACCACCACCATGGGAGCAGCATTGCTGGAGGATTGGTGAAGGGGGCTCTGTCCGTTGCTGCTTCTGCATACAAGGCCTTGTTTGCCGGGCCACCCGTCACCGCCCAGGTCAGTGTATGTTTTATTTTCCTGTAGCAGAGCTAAGTCCCCAGTGAAAATGATGCTGTCTCTCTAGTTGGAGAGTAGTATAGCATTCTGCCACCTTCTAGCTATAGGACTTTAGCCGTGTGACCTAAGGGAGGAAAGGAAAAATATCTAGTGTTTGTTGAGGACTGGTCATGTGTGGGGAGCTCTTCCAAGTACCAGCGCTACAAGGTGAAGAAGCCACCAGTCCCTGCCCAAAGACGGGGAAACAAACAAGGTACACAGACTTCTGCAATGCCGTGCAAGATCCTATGCTGGTGTTCTCTGGTGGGACAGCTTGGCCTGCTGTGGGCCCTTGCATGGGGCAGGAGAAGGCTTCCTGGTAGATGATGCCTGAATTGAGTCCCCAAGAACAAAATAAGTATTTGGCAGGAAAGAGGAATAGAGAGAGCATTGCAGACAGAGCCTAGCCAGTAAAAAGACTTGTAAGTGTGACTCTGAAATGGGAATTTGGGCTGGGAAGAAAAGACCAACAGAGCAGGTGGGGTGCTCTGTTAAGTGGTTTGGGTGTTAATTTAAGGCTAATGGGAGGAGCCAGTGAATGGGTTTTAAGGAAATAATTAACATCAGATTTGTACCTAGGGAGAGAACTCCACTATAGTGTGGAAACTGGGGGAGCCTGGGTGGCTCAGTCAGTTAAGCATCTGACTTCAGCTCAGGTCATAATCTCACGGTTTGTGAGTTTGAGCCCCGTGTCAGACTCTGTGCTGACAGCTCGGAGCCTGGAGCCTGCTTCAGATTCTGTGTCTCCCTCTCTCTCTGCCCCTCCCCTGCTCACACTCTGTCTCTCCTTTAAGAAAAAATAAACATTTAAAAAAAATTTTTTTTAAGAAATCCATTTGAGGGGCTCCTGGGTGGCTCAGTCAGTTAAGTGTCCAACTCTTGATTTCAGCTCAGGTCACGATCTCATGGTCTGAAGATCGAGCCCTGTATACGGCTGCGAGCTGACAGCACAGAACTTACTTGGGATTCTCTCTTTCCCTCTCTCTCTAAATAAATGAATTTTTAAAAAATCCATTTGAGAATCCATGTGTAAATGGAAAAGAGGGGTGAAAAAGAAATGGTAGAACTCGAAGACCATGATTAAGGAGCTAGAAAGAAGTCAAAGAGGAATCTGTTTCTGGCTTTAGGCAATCTATAGTACCATTCATTATGATGTGTAAGAAGGATATATTTGGGCAGGGGGAGAAGAAAATTAGGTACAATTTGGATGGTGTGGAATTTGAGGCATGTCCAGGTAAAGTTACCCAGAGTGCAGTTGGGCATGTGCACGTGGCTCAGAGAGGAGAGATTTGGCCTGGGAGTAAAGTTACTTGTATAGGTTATAGCAGAAGCCATGTGATTGGGTGAGAGTTTCCAGGAAAAGGGGGTGTAAAGCAGAAAGCAGCCTTTAAGAATCCTGGAAAGGAGGGCCCTGCAAAGAAGACAGAGAACTAGGAGGAAAATGAGAGTTCTGTGCTGGGGCTCAGGGAAGGGAACTTTAATGAAGAGGATGTCGTGATCAGTGCTGCAGAGAACAGGGAGCGAGTAGAGAGGACTTGGAGAGTGCAAGTATGCCTCACTCTCAAGTAGCTGGACCATAAAGGGGGAGAGAGTGAAAGCTAGGACGCAGAAGGCAGAGGGAGATGCTTCTACAGTTGGGCAAGCCAGTGGTAAAGGAGGTTAACAGTCAAGATGAGAGAGGATAAGGGGCACCTGGGTGGCTCAGTTTGTTGAATGTCTGGCTCTTGATTTCGGCTCAGGTCATGATCCCAGGGTCATGGGATCAAACCCCACGTCAGGCTCCCTGCTGAGTGTAGAGCCCGCTGGGGATTCTGGCTCGCTCACTCCCTCTGCCCCTCTTCTCCTCTGTGCATGCTTTTTCTCTTTCTCTAAACACAAAATAAATAATAATAAAAAGATGAGAGAGGATAAACCAGAGAGATTTCGGAGATAGAGGAAATGAGATAGCAAGCGAAGTACATGCGGAAGGATTAACCTGGAAAGGAGCCCGGATAATTTATTTTGAAATAAAAGGGAAGGAAGAGAGGGTTAATAAAAGGGTTGGGCATAGAGAGAAATGCCAGAGACCGTGCTCAACATGCTTACACACTTTCTTCTTAATCCTCTCAACAACCCTGCAAAATAGGAGGTATTTCATATCTCCATTTTCATACATAAGAGAATTAACTGGTAGTCAACACAGTTGGTAAGTTAAATGGGAAGTGTTAGAGTGATCCAGAGTGTTAGGATTTAAGAAGGTTATGTGTCCACCACAGAGCTTGACCTAAAGAGGGAGGTAAATGAATGTTCGTTTCCTCTTTTGTGGATTGCCTCTCTCCTGTTAAAAGGGAGGAAAATGCCAAGAAGTCACCCAAGATGTAATTTCCCAAACAGTTTTTTGTTCAGCTCCTTTGCATATCTGACCAAACCCTCCTCCAATAATGGTCTCTGCTTCTGCTTATACTTGTCCCATCACCACAATTACCTTTATCTTCACAGTGTTTCCAGGGCTTGTTTGCATCTTTTCCTTCATCAGGCCAAAGAATGCTTCCTTCGGAAAGCCCCCTCCAAAGCATCCTCCTCCTGGTTCTGAGGACAGTTCATTAGTTGCTCTAGATACCGAATCTAGAGCAGGCCATTCCCAGTCCTCCCTCAGAAGGTCCATTAGTGTCAGGTGGACAGGAGCACCATACCCTTGCATTGAATTTCCTAATATTTTAAATAAATCTGGAAAGATTCGTATGACTTAAAAGATAATAACAATTTACAAGGCACATAAATGATACAGAAAATGTTCTGCTTTTCTTGATTCTACACAGCCCGTAGTTTCTGAAGATCAGACAGCAGCCCTGATGGCCCATCTCTTTGAAATGGGATTCTGTGACAGGCAGCTGAACCTACGGCTGCTGAAGAAACACAATTACAACATCCTGCAGGTTGTGACAGAACTGCTTCAGGTCAACAACAATGACTGGTACAGCCACCGCTACTGAGGAGTGACCTCGTATTAAATAACTTTGCCTGCTGCTCAGAGATGATCTTTATTCTGTCCTTGGGGCGTGGGGGAGAATCCCTTGCTTATTTTTTAATCTGATGAATCTGTCTAGAGCCCATCATTGAGTTATCAAGACAGCACCTGCATTACAGTATTTTTTTGGGAGCAAATCAAAGACGAGAACTTAAACAGAGACATTGAACGAGCTGTAGGAAAATGGTTTTTCTGTTGATTTGGATAAAGCTCCTTTTCTCCATTTTAGTGCATTGAAGAGTATAACTTGAACTTTCTAAAGAACCATTTTTTTCTTTCTGCTTGTATTGAAGTTGAGTATTTTTCTTTGGTTAAATGTGGATGTTTCTATGGGGATATCTGTTGGCAGTTTTTAAAAGAAATTAACCTTGGAAGTTGTTTTCAAGAATTCTTACAATTTTTCTAGCCTACCCCAAGCCCCATAGCTGTAGGTATTGAAATGACACCCAGAGCCCCAAAGGAATGGTGTTACTCTTCCTTTCTCAAGGACAAAGTCCATTCCCTTGCAAGACTGAGTAATGGGCCGCTGTTGTCTACAGACCCCACTGGTACATTCAAGAAGATCCGCCTTCTGGGTCTCTGCACTTCCGTGAAAGGAGGAGGGAGTGTGCTCATTAGCCCACCAGCACCTACTGAGCAGTGTTTACTGTAGTAGTTTTGCATACAATTTTTCCTTATTTAAGGGAACAAATTTAGGTAGTGTGAAATATTTTGCTAATCCTGTGGAGGAGGAGAAAACTTGTATTAAAGGGAAAATAAATGTAACAGTTACCATTTTTCTTAATGTCAAGGCAGATATTCTTTACAGTCAAGTGAGGGTAGATAGAAACATGAAAAGTGAAAGGCAGGGTCCTACATTAATCTCTGTAAAGTCAGGTCAGGGGCAGACAAATGTGCGCAAGGCGTAGGAGATCCTGACGATTTCCTGAATGTTTGAAATCTGCTCAAAGGTATCTAGAACAGGAGGAGGCTGTTTTGTAAAACTTGGATGGGGGCACATTCTGAAAAAGTTTTGGTTTAACCCCAAAATGAAGGAGAAAGCTTGCTGCCAGGGGCCCAGGTCTTCATTCTGTTTACAGAAAGGAGTCTTCGGTACAAGTGGGTGAAGAAAAAGGTAACAGAAAACACTAAAAGCTAGTATTCATGAAAATGACTTCCAGAAAAAGACTTACCCTCATCCGGAAGGGGGAAGGGTAGTAAACTAGTATTATTTAACCTGGTTGGTATTTATAATGAATGGTGATGTTAATTAATCATTAGCCATCATGATGTTTATTTACAGTATAATTCTTGACCTATTCAATAAACCAAAATTCAGACCGCAAGCCAACCAGGCTGTTCATTATTTAAAACGTTTTTATCCGGGCTTCTGGGTAGAGGCTGAGCTGCAGGGTGTGTGTAATTAATTGGTTGATATCGGGCGAGACCTGTTCTGACCTCCTGAGTCATATTGTAGGGGTCCAGGAGGACCCTGGGGTCCAGTCGTCAGTCCGGTTGTACTTGTGCGTAACCGTTTAAAGAATGGTGGAATAAAGGTTCTTTGAAAGGCCTACCTGGATTGGCTGGTACTTGGGAAAGCAGCGTCTGAGCCGTGGGGTGGTCTTTAAAGAGCTGGGCGCACCTCTGGCTGCAGTGTGGGGAGGGGGCGGGCCCCTTGGGGGGGCGGGCCCGGAGGCGCTGGGGCGGAGCCTCCCCAAAGCACGTAGTCAAAGCTTGGGGTGAGGCCCTGGCCTCCTGCACTTTCGATTCAGCCTGCGGCGGTTGCTGTCGTCCGGGGGTGGGGTAAGGCCCTCCAAGACCCTCCTTCCTTTCTATCCCCTTTGGGAGGCAAGGGTCGCGGGACCTTCTGTGCCTCCTAGCCTCACGCAGGCACTCGCATGTAACAGGCTGGACTAACGGCCTCAGGGTGTCTGGCGGGACTTGAAATTCTCCTTCGATGAAGTCCCGGCTTCTGCGGCCGCTCTCCGACTCGGGGCCCCTGGTTGACCCCCGGAATAGGACAGGAAGCGGCTTAGCGCTCTGAGGAGGCGGGGGTCGCTGCTCCCCTCCAACCTCCAACGTGGCCTATTTTGCTCCCCCAGGCCTCTGCTGAAGGGGGCCACTAGCCTGGCCAGCCCCAGCCGTGGCCCCTCGGGTCACCCTACCCTACAAACCCTTCCCAAACACCATTCCAGAAATCTCACTCTTGGCTGACTGGAGCCCTGGATCCCTGACCCAACCAGGTGAGGCTCTTGGTTTTTAGCCCAGTAAGGTCTGAATGCAGCTCCCTTGCCCACCCATTCCGCCACCACTCCTGAGCCTTTAGGGAAGGATCTGGATTGTTAGCCATTACCATTCCTTAGTCAAGGATAGACCCTGACCATTACCCCCACTCTTCCCCCAGCATTCTTTCCTACCCCACAGAAAGCAGGGAGGAAGAGGTTTCCTGCTCCCTTCTAGGACTATTTTAAGGTTCTTAGCCACACCTGTGACCAGCCTAGTCTCCTTTCTCTTGTTTCAAGGAATCCCTGCCTTCCTGTTAAGCCAGCACCTGCCCAGGCTCAGGAACGGAAGCTTTCCTTCCACCCCCAGGCTGGGAGATCTCAGGCATTTCTGCCCGGCTGTTCTAGACACCTCTTCAGAGTCCTCTTGCTGCAGAGGATGAAGGGACTCTGGACTGCTGCCTCCCTCCACCACACCCCCACCCCCAGCCCTGTCCACTTCCTTCCCTTGAAGCAAATGACAGCTCAGCAACTTTCCCAGGAAAACAATTCAGTGCTCTGCCATTCACTTCTGGAAATCCCTTCTAGTGAAGTAACTTCTGCTTTTCTCTTCCCTCTTGCAGGCAGATTGAGCTCCCCTGCAGCAGTGAAGGGAAACACACTGCGATTTCTGATGGGAGAGTTCCACGTAACTGCTCAGTTTTCCGTCTCCTAGCTTCCTTGGGCTGGAGCTCGCTGACATTGTGGTGGCGCTCCTTTGCCAATCCTGAGAACTCAAAACCAGAGTTACGTCCAGTGTCCGTGCTAACAAGCTTAGCACTGAATTCTGTTCTTTTCTTATTAGTGAAAACTCCCCCTGAATAATGGGTGAGACGTTCTCCCAGTTGGATTCTCGGGAAGATGAGAACAAGTCGATCCTGCCCCCCAGCCCAGCCATGGGCAGCAAGGCTGCCTGCTACTCCAGCATCCGATGCAGCAAGCCTTTCTGTTCCTGCCTGCCTCGTGAAGGAACTGCCCGTGCCAGCTTTGTGACTTGTCCCACCTGCCAGGGCAGCGGGGAGATCCCGACAGGTGAGTGGCCCGAGGCTTTGGAAATGGCCTGGAATCCAGAACAAAAGCTCTTAGCCAGGTGGTCGGGGCCCCCCACCCCACCCCCCTTGAGCCTCCTTGATTGGGGTTGGGTCTCCCAGCTCTTGGTCCCCCCAGTTGCAGCTGGACCAGCAAGAAGCTAACTCTCCCTGGGCTCACTACAGAGACACTCCCTTCTCCACCCCTCCTCCCCTGGCTGTTCTCCCCTGCCAGAGTCCAGCTCCAGCAGGTCCAGGGGTCCCTGAAGGATGGACCGTGTCGGCGAGAGGGAGGGAGGGAGGGATGAGAGAGCCACGAGATTCTGATCACCAGGCAGGCATCTCTGCACTGACTGAGACTCAGCTTTATTTATCATTAAGTGTATGGGGCACAGCACAGAAGTGACATTTGCCTTAGACAATGATTTCTGATGACAAATTTCTTTAGTATGTAAAAATTTCCCAGAACATAGATTGGTAGAAGACTCATGCATAATCTTTATCAATAGTGATTGATGTAGGTGATTTAGATGCTTATCATATGGGGAAGGAAGTTATCTTTAGCATTTAAATACAAAACAATGTTTTTAGCATAGCAAAGGCAAAAGTTCTTTGTGAGTAGGTGTCAATAGCCTGTTTGCTTAAGGGGAAGTATAAAAAACAGGATTCTCAGGAAATGCAATGCTTGCTCCCATAATCACAAAAGAAGTTCCTACAAGAAGTTCCTCCTTGAGGTGCAATCAGCATTTCAGGGCCAGAATAAGGGGACCAATCAACAAGATGCCTTGGGGGTCGGTGCTGAGTGGGGGGGTAGATATCTGTCACCCGTGCAAACCCACCTTAACTTCACAAGGAGTATTCTCAACTTAGTGAGTTCAGAATTGGTTCCCAACACTCCCCAGCCCAGGGGGTCTACGGCCTCCCCACTCCCTGAGCAACACCGAGCCTTAGGACTCAGGAAGTTAACAAATGACCCCTCTCCAAAGAAGCTCGGCTTCTCTCATTTGCTGGTGCCTTACAGAGATCCACACCTGTTTGTGAAAAGCTCACTTCCATTCTAGAGAAGACAAAGCCGAGCTGCCAGCACCTGCCCAGCATTCCCAGTTCTGCTGTGGGGGCAGAGGTGGCATGCTTCTGACACTGCTCTGTGAGGTGGAGGGGTGCATCTGGGAGGCAGGCACAGGAGACCTTTGTCACAAATACTTCCTGGCCCTCCCTCTTACCTTCTTTCTCTCTACAGAGCTAGAGAAGCAGCTAGTGGCCCTCATTCCCTATGGGGACCAGAGGCTGAAGCCCAGGCACACGTAAGCCCCTCTTCTCCCCTCTGCTCCACAGGACGTCACCCCTGGGGGCTGTTCTCTGTCTCCCCCCTTCTTTCTCCCCCCGCGATTTTTCTCTGTTGGTTCTCCCTGAAGAAAGCCTCACTGGCTTCCTGTGTACTAGCGCATTTCCAGAGATTATCCTGGTTTCAGACTGGGGCACAGCGGATGCCACTGACGGTGCTTGGTGTCCTTCTCCACAGTTTCAGTGCTTCCAAGAAGCATGGCTCCCTTGTGAAAACAAGAGAGGATCTCTTGACTCTGCAAGGCCTTTCGGGATGGAAGGAGGGGTCCTGGCTGCAATTTGTTTGGGGAAATCATTTTTCCTAAGAGCCTCCCTTGCCGTGGTAGTTCCGAGCTGCCTGGTCTCTTCCCGGCTGAGATGGAAACCTAGCTGCTCCCTGTACTGAGATGCTTCAGAACCTCAGAGGCAGCCCTGAGTTTCACTGGGGGTGTGATCACCCTGTTTGTCATTGGGGTCTCTTTGGCATGAGTCCCTGCAACCTCTCTCTGAGTCCCTCAGCTTCAGTCTGGGAGCCACCACCCTGCCCTCCCCGACCACTACACCAGAATCTGAATCTGGCAGCACCCCTCATAAGTTACTAATAAGGTGCTGTTTCTTTAATGCATATCTCAATTTTGAATCAGATGAACAGATGATGTCCTGTTCTGAATTTTCATATTCAGATTCAAATGCATGTGGCTGTTTCTTCCAGTGATGATAGCTAGCATTTGTTGAGCCTTTGTTACATGCCAGGACCTCGCCTTAACAAATTCCGTGAGGTGGGTATGCTTCTCTCCACTTTACAGATGAGGAAACTGAGGCTTCGGGAAGTTAAGTGGCTTGCTTGGAGTTATTGGGCCAGTGGGTACAGAGAGCTGACAATGGGAGTCAGGCCACCTGCCTCCCAGTCCTATGCTCCAACTCACTTCGGGCTGTATCTGAACCTGGGCTGGTCCTCCACATCTGGGTGGGGGGGTAAATTTACAGCTGTGAGGGGGTTAGTGCAGGGGGGAGCCTTGTATATGGAGAGGAGTGTCTGAACAGCCCCCTGCTCAAAGTTTCCTTGGTGTTCAGACCTCTCCACTCCCCTTCCCCGTGTCTTGCCTTCCCACAGGAAGCTCTTCGTGTTCCTGGCAGTGCTCACCTGCCTTGTGACCTCCTCTCTCATCATCTTTTTCCTGTTTCCCCGGCCCATCTCCGTGCAGCCTGCGGGCCTCAACTCCTCCACAGTGGCCTTTGATGCATCTGATATCAACATCACCATAACGGTGGGTGGGTGGGTGGATGCCTGCACCCCTGGGCCCAACCCCGCCTTGCCAGCAACTCTTCTCTATAGCCTTATCTGGTGGTGCAATCCGGGGCACAGCACAGGTAGCCAGGAATTTTTTGGCACCCAGGGGGTGTGGAGGGCTGCGAGAAGCAGGGGCAAACATGAGCCCCATAACAGATTGTGTAGGATTGGGACTGTACACAGTGAGTGGTCAGAATCGGGACCAGAGGAAAAAAACACAGGGAGCAGCCGGGGGTGGGGGGCATGCCTATGACTAGGGTGGGCGGGAGGCATAGAACTGAAGAGACAAGAGAGAAGCCTCCCAGGGTGAGACTGGATCCTGTGCCAACTTAATGTCTTCCAGTGATCCTTTGCCAGTAAGAGCTCCTCCAAGGGGCTCCTGGCATGTAGTGGGAGTGAAGGTCAGCCAGGCCTGGGCGTTTCGGAAGCTATTTGACATCTCCTTTCAAAGGATGGTCACCCTCTCACTTCCCTTTTCCTTCTCTTTCTCCTCAGAATATCTTAAACATCTCCAATAGTAACTACTACCCCATCACCGTGACCCAGCTGACCATTGAGGTGCTGCACCTGTCCCTCGTGGTGGGGCAGGTCTCCAACAGCCTCCTCCTACACATCGGCCCTTTGGCCAGTAAACAGGTGACCCCCTCTCCCTGGACAGCCCTGCCCACAGGTGTGTGGACACGTTTGGTGGTGGGAAGGGCCAGCTGGGGCTGAGACTCACCCTGTGCCCATTTGGTTGACAGATGTTTTATGCAGTGGCCAACAAGATAGGGGATGAAAACACCTAGTAAGTATCCCTCGATCTCTTCTTCCTTAGCCTCTTTCCTGGTTGGAAACCCAATTTTCATCCCTACCAGATTTCCTGATGGCTTAGCAAACCCTGCAGCCAGCATTTGGCCTTCACTCTCGTGGCCAAGATTGCAGCGTGCAAGGGCTCCGGGTCCCCAGCCTCTGCCTATATAGACCTAGGTTGAAATGAATACAGGCCAGAATTTGGTTAATTCTTACAACATGTGACCTTGAGCTTTACAGCCTGAGTTTCTGCGGAAGATGAATGTCTTGTTTTCTGTTGAAGGAGGGGCTGGCACATACGTGGGCCAGGCCTGTGGGGCTTGGAGGAATGATATTGCAGCAAGGGTGACATGCTCACCTTAGGCTGAAAGAGTGGGGGTGGCATTTGGGACCCCTGATGGAAAAGAGCCTAGGAGGCGAGGATACGGGGACCCACAGGTCTCCTAGCCGACAGGCTGCTTTGTGTGAACTGTCCCTTGTTCTTTCTCTCTCAGCAAAATCTGTTCCTGGATGAAAATCAAAGTCCACCATGTACTTTTGCACATCCAGTAAGTAGGGCTGGGAGCCCTGGTTCCCCACTCCGACTTCTGACCCAGGCTCCCCTCTGCTCCACCTTGTGGGAGGAGTCATCCAGAGCTAACTTGGTGGGTCTTTGTTGCCTCCTGGGAATAGCAGGTCCAGCCCCTTCCCTAGATCCCACCTTGCTCATAAGGATTGGTGTGACAGCCACAGAGCTATCTATATGGACTACAGGTGGGACAGCTATCCCAGGTGCCTTGGCAGAGTGGGAAACAGAAGGAAGAGGGTAGGGGTGTCTGAGGGACCCTGCCCCTCCCGAGACAGCAGAGCAGGGCCAGAGCTTTCTTCTTCCTCCCAGACACCTCAACAAAGCCTGCTTCCTCTCTAGGGGCACCCTGACCTGTTCCTCCCTGAGCCATTCAGAGCAGCTAGTCTTCCAGAGCTATGAATATGTGGACTGCCGGGGAAACACGTCAGTGCCCCACTTGCTGGCCCCTCACCCGCCATGACCTGTCTGCTGTCCCCAAACTCCAGGCCGCTGCCAGCCTGGGCTGTATCTCCCAGCGCCGAAGGAAGGACTGCAGTGATTTTGCCAAAGGGAAAGCCCTGCTTTATCATACTGCCCCCGCCACACACACACCCTCAGCACAGGAAGCTCTCGGTGGAAGTTAACTTTACACACACATGCACACACATTCCCTGATTTCCACGGGAAAAAAAAAAAAAAAAGTTTGGTTCTTCTAGGGGTTTTTCTCCTTGGTCTGTCCTGAGGAAAGTCTGACCTGATGTTCTTCAGAGCTGCCGGAGCCCATGGAGTGGCGCCTGCCCTTTCAGTGCTGAGCACCTTGGTTGCCTAACTTCTCGAGGGCTGGCCTTCCTCCTGCCTGAGTGAAGAAAGCTTTCATTTTATCTGGCTCTTGAAACATGGATTTTTTTCAAGCTCTCCACCCAGGGATGGGATTGTGACTTGAGGGACCTCCATGCTGTCTCGTGCCTCCTTGCTTTGGTCATGTGACAAAGGGAGGGTGATGGTCTGCTTCTCTCCTGGTAACTTGTCCCCTGCCAGCAAGATTGGCCAAGGCCCTTCGGCCCTGCATCCTCCCTGGTTAAAGACTGTTCCAGTTCCTAGGAAGACAGAGACGTTCTCAGACTAAAGCTTCTCCCCGCCACAAAATAGTTTTATTATTCTCGTCACAGCAGGAGCCAAAGTAGTAGGGGAGGAGAGGAGGCACCCCCTCCACCTATCCAGGAAAAACGGAGAGGAGACCAGAATCATCTGATAAGGTGTTTATTGAAGGAAAGCTTCTGGCTGGGGGTGGGGTCACAATCCTGAGTCCACATGAGGACACAGGGAGGTCGAATGGTGGTCCCAGCTGCTCCCCCGTGAGAGCCTGCAGAGGCGAAGCTATCACGATTCTCGGGGTCCAGCCAAGCTGCTGAGCCCTGCAGCTTCCCCCGCTTAGCCCCAGGGCCCATCCTGTGCACCCAGAGGCCTCTGCTTTCCCTCGGGCATTGACAGTACAGAGCTGCACATCAGTAGGGACTGGTCTTGACCTCTCCTCTTTGCTGTCGCTCAGATGAAGCTAAGTCCTGGATAACCCAGGTTCCCACCGGGCTCCAAGCGGGGGCTGTTTTGTAGCTGAGCCAGAATGGTAATTGCTCACTAACGGTGGCTGTGGTTTTTCTCAGGCAGGGAGATGAACTTAGGCGGTGGGGAAAGTGAATGTGAAGCTGGATGGCCAGGGGGGGGGGGGGGGTAGTGACGCAGCACCCGGCTAGTTGGCTGGGGGGTGGTGGCGAGAAGGTGCTGGCAGGAGCACTGAAGTCCAGAAAGTCCAGGCCGGAGTTTCTGCTGTGTGTAGGGTTTATATTGTATTCAATAAACTGTACTTGATGGTGTTAGAAAGTCTCCTGTGAGTGGGAAGGGAGCTGGTGGACACTCCCAGCCTGTTGCTTAGTGTCCGGGTGGGCGTTGAGCTCCCGTCCCCAGGCCCTGAGCTCCACTGATAACATGTACGGCTTTTCTGGCTTCCGAGAGATTGCTCCCAGGAGCTCGCTCTCTGCCTTTCTCTCCTTGTCTATTAAGCTCCCTCCCTACTTTAATATTCCTGTTCTGTGTCCCCTCCCCCCCGCCATCTGCCCCGCTCAGGAAACACTGCACTGAGGGGCTCCTTGAGCCCACAAGGCCATGCTGTGTGGGCAACAGTGAAGAGCTCCAGGCATCCCCTCACCAGTCCAAGATGGAAAAGGGGGTGGGCTGGGAGATCCGGGGTGTCAGCTTCAGGAGGTGGTGAGGGGGCTGCCTGAGGCCTTTGGAACCTCTTGACTGCCTCTGCCACACACAGGGAAGGAAGAGGGCAGCCCCCCCCCCCCCCGCTCCCCTTCCCAAGGTCAGGTGTTCTGTGCTAACCAGGGCTGGCAGTGGAGCTATAGACTTGGGAGGGCCAAGACCAAGCTTCCCCATTGGCTCTGCCTACAGAAGCATGGAATTACCTTCTCCCACCCACTCCGTCCCCTTCATCCCAGTCCCACAGAGCTGACTGATCTGTTCATTCTCTTCAGGAGGACATCACATTTTATTCAAAGCTGGCTTCTCTTCTAGAATGGATCAGGAGGGGGTAGCCTTTGGAGTGGAGGTGCTGCCGGGGTTGAGGAAGTGTGGGGCTGATCATCTAGGTTTCTTTTTCTTTCTGATGGCCAGTGGGGGTGGGGGTCTATCTCTGGATCACCATTGCTGAATGTAATTTGTTGACTGGGAAGAGGGAGAGACAGGAGGCAAACCGGGTTAGTTTCTGGGCCTGCTGATTCCAGAACAGTGTATCAAGCCCTTTGAGGCCAGAGGAGTCAAAGTAAAATGGAGCAGCCCAGTCCTCCTCCTAAAAGGACTAGAGCACGAGGGTGGCTCATCCTTTGCACCTGTGTCAGAGAACCCTTCTTTCCGAAACTTGTGCCGTTTTATGTCCTCATAAAGAGTGACCGCCCTGGGTTTGAAAGCCTACAAGGAGTCAGGTTCTAAACTAAGTGCTTTTGATGCCTTCTCTTTTCATTGCCACATTCAGTGGTCCTGACGCCTCTATTAAGGAAGTGGCATTGTCATTCTCATTTTCTGGATCGGGCAGATGAGGGAATGGCGATCCTGAGACTCCCAGCCTCTGACTTCATGTCTCGTCTTCCTCCTGCTCCAGCTGCCTTTGTCCCCAATCAGCCCTTAAACCAACAGATTGTCAATCCCTCCATTTATGCTTAGCGCTGAGCAACAGGCCTGCCTTGGACGTTTTTGTGAAGGCAACACATGGAGGAATGGACCATCCAGAAGTGACTGTATAATTGCATATAAAGACTTTATATAGTTAACTTTATAAAATATAAATAATTGCAGCCCCTTCCACAAGGAAGCCTCTCTAGGATTCCACACACACGGGCACACCTGCACACTCTCAGACACACAGCCAGAGTCCACCTGCCTTTCCCACTGTCTCACCGTGAATCGTGAGTGCTCCGTGTATTTATCTGGATTAGATTGGAATGGTTTCCTGAAACCTAATGAGACAAAGCACATGTTACTCATCTGACAGTTTCTGCAAATGGATCACGGCAGAGCTGGGCCCTTTACTATGGGTGGGGGGTGGAGAGGAGGCAGTGGCAGCCCCTACCTAGGACAAGGCACCAACCGAGCCCACCTGGAAAATTCCCAACTGGGAAGCTGTACTGGGATTCCCTGTCCCAGACCTCCCAGGGCACAGTATACTGTTGTTAAGCCTGCAACTCATATCCCACCCTGTGGCCACCCTCACCCTGGGGAAGGGGCCGCCAGCTTCTCAGACACCCTCTGCAAAAGACTGCAGCCTTCTTCACAGCGCCAGAGAAATGCAAAGGTACCCACAGAAGGTGGGAACCCACAGGAAGAGGTCCTCAAGTAAAGGCCAAAGGTGCTAGGGAGAGTCAGACACAGTGGGAGGACAGATGTGGATTCTGGACTACAGGGCGCCCTCTCCTCACCACCTCCCTTCCCAGGAATCTCACTTACCAGCGTTTTGAAGAATTTTTGTGCCTCCCGGCAATCTGTTAAAGTTGGATTGCCCTGGCAATTGATGGGCCCCCACCGAGCCAAGCTGGGGGCCTGGCCTTTGGGAGTCTTGCAGAACGCACGCAGAGGTGCACTGAGTAAGAAGGTCTTGGGCATTCTGTGGCCTTGGCGGCGGGATCTGGGACTGTTCCTGGAGCTGTGGCCGGGGCGCCCGCGGCTGTGGTTGCCCCCGTAGCTGCCCCAGTGGCTGCTGCTGCTCCAGAAGTGGCTGGGTTTTGTCCTCAGATTGGAGTTCCTCCTGTTGGGAGTTCCTTCAGTTCCTGGCAAGAAGCCCCCGGCAAGTGGCATCCCCTTCCCTCCCCACCCAGGCACCCATCTGCCAGGACAAGAGAACCAGGCAAGCGAGGAATGGAGTAACAGGTGGCAGGAAGGTCCCTATTCCGGGGAGTAGGAGGCCAGGCTATCTCCCTTCACCCACCACAACACCGAGAACTGTTTCTTTGGTGACAGTGCCCCCTGGCCCAGGAAACAGCAGTCTCTGAGCACCTACCTCCCAGCTCGGGGGCTATGCACTGAAAAGTTTGCAGTGCAGGAGAACAAAGAATACTTTCTTGCAAACGCTTTGAAACCGCACTGTCCAACTGAAATATATGCCACAAGTAATTTAAACTCTTCTAGTAGCCACTTTTAAAAAAGAAGATTTTAATATATTTTGGTTATTTGGGGTTAACCCGATACATCTAAAACATGTACTCAGCGTGAAAATATTTATGAGATTGCTTATATTCATTGTTTCTGTATTAGGTCTCCCAGACCCAGCATGTATTTTATATGTAACATGCATCTTAATTTGGACACTAGATTTTGATCAAAACTAATTGTTTTATATTTAGATTTCATAAAATGGGTAGTTGGAAAAGATTTACAGGGTGCCTGGGTGGCTCAGTGCATCAAGTGTCGGACTTCAGCTCAGGTCATGATCTCATGGTTCCTGAGTTCCAGCCCTGCACTGGGCTCTCTGCTGGCAGTGTAGAGCCTGACTGGGATCCTCTGTCTCCACCTCTTTCTGCTCTCCCCTGCTCACGCTCACACACACGCTCTCTCTCTCAGAAATAACATTTTAGGGGCGCCTGGGTGGCTCAGCCTGGTAAGCATCCGACTTCGGCTCAGGTCATGATCTCACAGTTTGTGGGTCCGAGCTCTGCGTCAGGCTCTGTGCTGACAGCTCAGAGCCTGGAGCCTGCTTCGAATTCTGTGTCTCCCTCTCTCTCTGCCCCTTCCCAGCTCATGCTCTGTCTCTCTCTCTCTCCCTCTCTCTCTCTCAAAAATAAACATTAAAAAAATTTTTTAAACATTTAAAAGAAACATTTTAAAAATAAAGTTCTTAAAAAAAAGATTTATAGGAACGCCTAGGTGACTCAGTCGGTTAAGTGACCCACTCAGGTCATGATCTCATGAGTCGTGAGTTCAGGCCCCTCGACAAGCTCTGTGCTGACAGTGCAGAGCCACCTTCGTCTTCTGTCTCCCTCCTCTCTGGTCCTCTCCCTCCCCTTCAAAACTAAATAAAAATAAAGCATTAAAAAAAAAATGAGGGCACCTGAGTGGCTCAATCAGTCTGTCGGACCCTTGATTTTGGCTCAGGTCATGATCTTACAGTTGGTGAGATCCAGCCCCCAAGTCAGGCTCCATGCTGACAGCGCTGAGCCTGACTGGGATTCTTTCTCTTGCTCTTTCTGCCTCTCCCCTGCTCCTGTGCTTCCACTCATGTTCCCTCTCTCAAAACAAATAAACAAACATTAAAAAAAACACAAAAAGTTCAATGGGATCTTAAAAAGAAAAGGATTTATATATCCATATTGTTTTAAACATACTTAAAAGCTTTCCAATATATAAAATGATATTTGTTTTTAAAATTATAAATTCATTAAATGTATATAAAATTTAAAAGTCAGTTCCTCAGTCTCACTAGCACATTTCAAGGGCTCAACAACCCACAGGCTAGTGGCCACCCTATTGGACAGCACAGCTTTAAAACCTCTCAGGCCTGGGGCACCTGGGTGGCTTAGTTAAGCTTCCGACTCTTGATTTCAGCTCAGGTCATGATCTCATGGTTCTTGAGATCTAGCCCTGCGTGGGACTCCGTGCTGACAGCGCTGAGCCCGCTTGGGATTCTCTCTGTCTCTGCCACTCCCCTGTTGTGTTCACATGCACATTCTCATTCTCTCTCTCTCTCTCTCTCAATAAACTTAATAAACATTAAAAATAACTTTTTAATGTTTATTTTTGAGAGAGACACAGAAAGAGGGAGACATAGAATCCCAAGCAGGCTCCAGGCTCTGAGCTGTCAGCACAGAGCCCGACACAGGGCTCAAACTCATGAACTGCGAGATCATGACCTGAGCCGAAGTCGGCCGTTCAACGGACTGAGCCACCAGGGCGCCCCAATAAATAAAAATTATTTTAAATAGAATCTCTCAGACCTGACCCTCCCTGGGTCCCCCACTAGGCCTCAGGCTAGTTCAGCAGCAAAGCCGAGTTACCCTCATACACACACGCACACACACAGAGCACATCCCGGAGAATTTCAAAGGACCTTACTTTCCTCCTACCCCTGGCAAAACATTGACCAAATGGCTTCCTAGGGATCTTCCCATTCCCTTCCTGCCCCTCGAAGCCCTGATGAACCTGGCCCCTCTCATGCACCTGCTCTTGCTGCTCCTGCTGCTGCTGCTGCTGCTGCTGCTGGACCATCACCCACCTTCTCCAGTCCAAAGCCATCTGCCTGCGACGGGCCTCCCAGTGGTAAGCGCTGCCCATGATGGCGGGGCTGGCAGAAGCGGGTGGGGGCAGGCAGAGCCCAGGATGCTGCCACTGCCCCCACCGCCTATGTTTCCTTTCACTCCCACTCCACTGCCTGTAACCAGAACAACCTCACAATGTGGCCACTGCCACTACCTGGGCAACTAGGCAGCACCCCCCTACCCCGCCCTGGGGAGGAGGGAGGCCATCCTCCAGAGCTGCCTAGGGAATGTCTGTAAAGTACCTTTCTCTCCAAGGCCCTCTGCAGGCAGAAGACATCTCTCCACCTTAGCTTTGAGTTTCCTTGGGCCCCAGGGACAATTTCTGAGTCAGCTGGCTTTTCTCTCTGATTTCTTCCTCCCACCCTTCTAGGATCCCAGCATCCTCACCTGAACCTCTGCTGATCTCTCCCTCCCCACCATCAAAGTTCTCAGGAGTTCCCTCACGCCTCCATCTCCTCTAGAGGTGCTGAGTCAAGAGGAAGGAAAATGTAAAATCCAGCTAACCTTCACTGGAGTCTGAGCCCCGTGAAGGCAAGCTGGCTAATAAGCGAGTGGCCTAGTCCTGGGAATTTATAATGTTGGGCTCAAGCCTAGTTAGTGTCTACCTCTTCCTCTGACCCTGGAAACTGTATATAACCCTCTCTGGATCTTAGTTTCCTTGCCCGTAGAACAAGAAGGATATGACTTGTTACCTCCTTCACAGGACTGGTATCAGGACCAAGTGGATTAATGGGTGAGAAATGTACAAGACGAAGTTTAAACTTGTGTAGCTACAGGTTGATATTTATTATCCTGATTTTCATCCCTGGGAGGTGGAATGGTCAGGGGAAGGGATCATTTCCTGCAGCCCAGGCAGGCTTCTGGGGGCAGGGACTGAGTAAGCTATTGACCTACCTCTGCATACACATGCCCTTACCCCCAGATAACAATCTTTCTAGAAGCAGCAGAGCCTGAGCCCGGCTTCTGGTCAGGAAGTAGGGGAAGGGCATGGGTGAAAAAGGGCTTCAAACCCAGTCACAGCTTCAAACACTGTGCTGGTGGAAAGTGGGGGGGGGGGGGGTAGGTGACAAGGGAAAGCAGCCCTAAAACCAGAGAAA
Organism: Cryptoprocta ferox; assembly: GCA_028646485.1. Lineage (NCBI taxonomy): Eukaryota > Metazoa > Chordata > Mammalia > Carnivora > Eupleridae > Cryptoprocta > Cryptoprocta ferox. The sequence continues at coordinate 38,426,337 of CM053565.1, forward strand.
AGGTCCCTAGAGAACCTGTCAATTCAGGTGACCGCTGTAGTGGATTCAGACAGGCTCAGGTTTAATTCTACCTGTGCCACCTACTAGCTGGTGGCTCCTAGGTAGGTCACTCAGTCTCTCTGAGCCTTTCCTGTGAAACTTTATGTAGAGGCCGCTTTCAGGCGGAATGTAGAAAGGGCCCACAGTGAACAGCCACCTAGCTGAATACAGACAGGTGCATCAGGATACCTACCTCAAAATAGCCATAGCTGCTAACTAACTGACTTACAACCAGACACAGTTCCCAAAAAGGGAAAATTCCATGTGTCCCCATACCTCCGCACCTTCCCCCTTTAAAAACAGCCCCGGGGGGGGCGCCTGGGTGGCTCAGTCGGTTGAGAGTCCAGCTTCAGCTTCGGCTCAGGTCATGATCTCGCGGTTCATGGGTTCGAGCCCCGCGTCAGGCTCTGTGCTGACAGCTCAGAGCCTGGAGCCTGTCTTCAGATTCTGTGTCTCCCTCTTTCTGATGCTCCCCCGCTCACGCTGTTTCTCTCTCTCTCTCTCTCTCTCTCTCTCAAAAATAAATAAAACATTAAAAAATTTTAAAAACAGCCCCACGGGTGCCTAGGTGGCTCAACTGGTTAAGTGTCCAACTCTTGATTTGGGCTCAGGTCATAATCTCACAGTGAGTTTGAGCCCCATGGCAGGTGGCTGGGATTCTCTCTCTACCCCTCCCCTACTCGTTCTCTCTCTTTCTCCCTCTCTCAAAATAAATGAACATTAATAGATAGATAAATAGATAAATAAGTAAGTAAATACAGCCCCCACTGCCTCATTGCAGACAGCCTCTCCTCTGCTGTCCTGCCTACCGCTCCTTTGTGGTGTATTCCGTAAACTTCTATCCCTTCTGTTCTGCCTCAGGTGAATCCTTTCACTGATCAGGCCATCACCCTCCACCTGATCAGGACACTCACATTTGGGACCCCCACCTGCCTCACATTCGGAGGCTGTCATTCGATCAGGAAAGACACCACAGTTTGTGGTGGAGACCCCATGGAATGCTTGGAAAGGGCCTGCCCTCACCGTGAGCATGAGCGAGTCCTCTTGCCAGAGGAAGGATTTCCAAGGTGAATCTGGCAAGATTGTGTCCTTCCTC
>CM053565.1:38427971-38499822 GCA_028646485.1 Cryptoprocta ferox
ACTGGCCTTCTCCTTCTGCCTGCTATCCTTTTCATCTGGGCAGGTGTCTTGGTCCCCATCTCCACTTGAATGCACCCCCAGAATAGGAACCGGGTCTGTCCTGTCTCTGCTTCCAGCACCTGCCCAGGTGACACATCATGTTACAATAGATTAAGGACAAGTCAATTAAGAATAAATATTTGCAACCCAGACCACAGAAAAAGTACTTATTTTTCCTAAGTATAAAGAGCTCCTGCAAACAATTATAAAGACAAACCATATAGTTAAGAAAAAAAAAAAAGGCAAAGGCCAGGCACAGACAATTCACAGAATACAAGAGTGGTTCTTTTTTAGTTTATTTATTTTGTGTGTGTGAGAGAGAGAGAGAGAGAGAGAGAGAGCGCGTGGGAGCGCTCGTGAGGGCACAAGTGGGGGAGGAGCAGAGGGAGAGGGAGAGAGACTCCCAAGCAGGCTCTGCACTGTCAGTGTGGAGCCTGGTGGCGGGGCTTGAACTCAGAAACCATGAGATCATGACCTGAGCTGAAATCAAGAATTGGACGCTTAGCCAACTGAGGCACCCAGATGTCCCCCCAAAATGGTTCTTAAGCTGACATAAGAAATTAATTAAAAACGACAGCAAGATATACATTTTGCCCTCCTTTGCCCTTCTCGTCCTACTACTCCCTTCTTAGCCTCTCTGCTGGGCTTGCTGCAGACCATACTGCCTACCCTGACCAGGAAAGTTTGGCCAGCTCTAGGTGCAGGAGGCCAATAGGAGCCTTGGGTCAAGGAGTTCCAATTCAGAGGCCAAGAAACTTGTTCATGGGGCTCAACTCATTCTGTGACTTTTTTTTTAGTTTCACTGTATGTGAGTCAGGTGCTGTTTATAACACATTCCTGGTTACAATCTTATTTAATCTTAAAAAAACCACATTTTTTTTTTTTAAAAGGTAAACTCTACCCCCAAGGTAGGGCTTGAACTCACAACTCTGAGATCAAGAGCCACATGCTCTACTGACTGGGCCAACCAGGAACCCCTCATTCAATCTTTACAATACTCTTGGGAAGTGTTGTCATTCCCATATCTCAGAGAGGAAATCCAGCTCACAGAAGCTGCCTGACTTACCCTGGATACTTCCAAAGGTCTTCCAAGTCTGCCAGCCAGCTGTCAGACAAAACTCTTAGCTCATTCATTCCTTTGACAATAATTTGCTGAGTGCCTATGATGTGCTGGACCCATTAGAGGCCTGGGATTACAACGGATCTCTGTTGTAGATTTGCAGAACATTTAAAACACTCATCATTAGGGAAAATATACAGCCTTTAGAGTAACTCCCTCAGACCCGTGCTACTCAAAGTGTGGTCTGTGAGCAACAGTATCTGTACCCCCTGGGAGCTGGCTAGAAATCAGAATGTCGGGCACCACGTCAGACCTACTGTCTTAGTTTCCTACGGCTGCCATGACAATGACAGATCAGGTGCTAAAATAACAGAAATGTCTTTTCTCACAGTTGAGGAGGCTAGAAGTCCCGGTTCAGCGTGCCAGCCTGGTAGGGCTCTGGTTAGGGCCTCTTGGCTCACAAATGGCCACCTTCTCTACATGGTAGAGACAGAACATACTCTCTGTTGCCTCTTATAAGAGAACTAATCCCATCACGAGGGCCCCATTCTCATGACCTTATCTAACCTAATTATCACCCCCAAAGGCCTCACTTCAAAATACCATCACATTCGGGGGTAGGGTTTCAATATATAAACAGGGTGGGCACAAGTCAGTCTATAGCACCTACTGAAACAGAATCTGCACGAATTGGAGAATCATATGTACCTGAAATCCTGAAAAGTGATGCTTTAAGTAAGTCACACACTTTGGAAAAGAAATGGCAGTCAATGGCCAATTTGTACATGTCATTTTGTGTGTTATCTGAGGGAGATATTCCATATCCAACTGGCTTCCTGGGTCAGTTTCTTTGTTGTTATTGGTTGAGATAAACTAATTTAATATCATTATCACACTAGCTGCCAGGTATAGAGGACTTTGTATTTGCCAAGACTGTTGATGAGTGCTTCACACATTTAACCTTATTTACTTCTCATAACAACCATGTGAGATAAGTATTAGCCCATTTGACAGATGAAGAGGTTGAGGCTGAGAAGGTAAATAATGTGCCCAAGGGCTCACTGGAAAATGTTAAAGTCAGGATTGGAACTCATTCCAAGCCAGTGGTCCTCATAGTGTGGCCCCCAGACCCGTACCATCAGTTTTACCTTAGAACTTGCTATAAATGCACATTTTAAAAAATGCACGTTTTAAAGCATTAAAACTTTTTTTCTAATGTTTTATTTATTTTTGAGAGAGAAAGAGACAGCGTGAGCAGGAAGGGTCAGAGAGAGAGAGGGAGATACAGAATCCGAAGCAGGCTGCAGGCTCCAGGCTCTGAACTAGCTGTCAGCACAGAGCCTGATGCGGGGCTTGAACCCATGAACGCGAGATCATGACCTGAGCCGAAGCTGGATGTTCAACTGACTGAGCCACCCAGGCGCCCCTAAAGCTTTTTTTTTTTTTTAAATATTTCTTTTATTTGAGAGAGAGCGAGCGCGTGAGCAAGAGTGAGCGGGGGAGGGGCAGAGAGAGGGAGACAGAGGTTGAAACAGGCTCCGCACTGTGAGCACAGAGCCCAACATAGGGCTCGAACTCATGAACCGTAAGATCATGACCCGAAGAGAAGTCCAGAGTCAACTGCTTAACCGACTGAGCCACCCAGGCTCCCCTAAATGCACATTTTTTTTAAAAAGTAGGCTCCACGCCCAACATGAGGCTTGAACTCACAACCCTGGGATCAAGAGTCAGATGCTCCATTGACTGAGCCAGCCAGGTGCTCCTAAATGCACATTTTGGAGGCTGTGAGCCTGACACTGACCGAATCAGAAATTCCAAAGGTGGGACTCAGCAATCTGTGTTTTACTGAATCCTCTAGACGATTCTGATATACTCTCAACTTTGAGAACAACTATCTGAAGCCACACTCCCTCTCAGTGTATGCAAGACAACATGGAGGGCTTGGCCAAGAAACCTCCCATCAGATGAGAAAGACTGAATCAATTATATGAGGTCATGGGGATTGGGCCCTATTGTGAATGCTCCAAGCAGCCCACCTGGCTTGGATAACTGGGCTGTCACCCTGTCCCCTTTGGGGCACAGACCTGGCTTTCTCCCTTTGCACCTGTTCTCTGTCTCTCTAAGTTTGGTTGTTCCTTGTTTCCAGGACATTATCACCCTCCTGGGCCTCCGGCTGCTGTTTCTTGCTGACGACCCAAATCCCCTCCTGCAGCCAAGGCCTCCCCTGAATGCCAGTCACCTGTGCAAATGGACGCTGCACATCCATCCCCACGTGGACCTGTCCCCACAGCCACTGAAACATGGTTCAACTGAGCTCTTCATAACTTCCCCAGCCTTGTAGCTTCCTTGTAGCTTGCCTCAGCCTTCTCTGCACCTGTCGGGCCCTCAGTAACAGTATGGCAAATGGAATTGAAATTAGATTTTTCTGCTCAAATAATGTTCATTTAAAACTGGTCTCACCTCCACAGAAAAACTTGAAGAAGGTGGATTTTTCGTTCCCAAACTCAAACCATAGGAAAGGCCCTGTCTGAAAGGAAGACTCCAGAAGGAGGTAAAGGAACCTGTGTAATTTAACCTCCCAACTCCACTTTTCTTCAGGGATCAGGCAGTGACAAGCATATCCACCAGGGGGCAGCATCTGCTGCTTTCTAGCCCTGAGGCTGGGCCCTGGGACTGGGACTGGGTTTGGGGAGGGCTGCTGCATCTGAAAGCGCTGCCTGTAGGGGAGAAGGGTGCCTAAGGGGGGGCCCCTTACCCAAGCAATTTTTTTTCACATTCATTCTAAGAGGTGGGGTGTGTTTTCTCCCTTTTGCTCTTGAGGAAACAAAGCTGGGATGTGAAAAGTGGGTCTTTGTGGGGTGTCTGGCTGGCTTGGTCGGTAGAGCACGCCAACTCTTGTTCTCGGGGTTGTGAGTACTAGTCCCACGTTGGGAGTAGAGTTGACTTAAAGAAAAAAAAAAACAATGAAAAGTGGGCCTTTGTGATTCCCACGCTGCCAGCTGCTCCTCGGGCATCCCTCTTCTTCACTCCTGCAGACTCCTCCCTTCATGTGTGCACTGGGACAGGTTAGGGTGCTGTGGGGACAAGGATGTCCTTAGCCAGTTCCTCAGTGAGCTCCTTTATCCCCTATCCTCTGCTATTCCTGAGTATGGATTATCAGTGGGGGAGGGGACCTGGAGTCACCATAGCCCCTCATTCCGTGCTGAGGAAACCGAGAGTCCTGGGTGGGGGGGGGGGGGTAAGTGACCACAGAGGGACAGGACTCATCATGACTCTCAGCCCAGGGTTTCAGCATCTTCTGCGTCATCTGCACCCCTGGCCTCTGTTTTTCCTCCTCTCAGAAGACCCTCATCCTTAATAAAGACCTAAGAGTTCAATTCTACCCGGACCTTGCCCAGAAATGCAGGGTTTTATAGGCATTCCTGGCTAAGCCAGTATCAATGGAAACCCCAAGGGCTCAGGAACCCCAGACCAGGAAACTCGCAGGCTAAGGGTGGATGTTTGGTTCCTATACTCAGGGACACCCCTCAGTATATCAATCATTCTCTCATGCATTCATGAATTCCCGCAAGGTTTCCTGACTGCCTCTTGTGTGTCAGGCACAGTGCAGGGCAATTAGAGCTTCAGATGACAAGAACCAGCTCTTGGGCTCAGGGCTTAGTCTGGTGGGGAGACAGCTCTGGAGATGAACAATGACATAGGAGCTGGAATTTCATCCGGGTAGGGGAGCCAATAGGAGGAGGAAGGTAGGTCCCAGCTAGTTGGTGATTCTGCTTTGAATGCTTACCTGATTCCTTGTCACTTAAACCTTGGCTCTAATGTCTCTAATTTCATCTATTGGAGAGGCCTTCCTGAACACGCTGCTCCCCCGCCACCCTGATCTGAAGTAGCTCTTTTCCCAAGTCTCTTTCTAGCACGTCTCCCATGTTTTATTTCCCCTGATAGCATGTATCACTAACCGAAACTATCTTCTTCTTCTTCTTCTTCTTCTTCTTCTTCTTCTTCTTCTTCTTTAATGTTTATTTTGAGAGAGAGAGAAAGACAGAGCGTGAACAGAGAGCGACACAGAATTTGAAGCAGGCTCCAGGCTCTGAGCTGTCAGCACAGAGTGGACGTGGGGCTTGAACTCTTTAATTATGAGATCATGACCTGAGCCGAAGTGAGACGCTTAACTGACTGAGCCACCCAGATGCCCCTGCAATTTTCTTATTCACTGTCTGTCTTTCCTCACTCCCCACTACACTCCATGCGGACAGGTCCTTATCCGTCTCACTCTGGGCTGTGTGTTCAGAACCTAGCAGGACTCCATATGTGACTGTTCAATGGACGAATGTTCAAATGTTCTCTGTAGTGAATAGCCCAGTACAGTAGGTCTTGGGCCGTGATCTTGTGGAGGGAAAAGGCTGCCAGGAAGGAAAATGGTCATTAATGGAGGAAGGCCTCTGGGGCCAGGGTGGGGAGAGGAGGGAGGCAGGAACTGGAGCTCCTGTTTAAAAGGGACAAATTAGGGTAGGCCCACAGCCCGAGTGCCGCCCTGACAAGCTGGGCCCCTTCCTTCACCTCTCCCTGTCCTACCCCTCCTCCTTCCCATTTGTTCATCAACACCTCTAGCAAACCAGAGAGATGAAGGTGGGGTGGGATTGCCAGTCTCATTGCTTTTATGAGATAATCAAGTGACAATTTCCATGGTGGCTGTGAGGCCCAGGAGATGCAGGGAAACGTTCAAGAAGTTTCAAAGGTTGCAGAAGAAGCATAAGATGATCTGTGTATTTTTTTGTTTCTGTATGTTTTCAGTTTCACAGCCATTGTAACATCTGCTCAAAGCCAAGTTTGGCCAATTTCTAGCAGGGTAACCTTGGACAAATGACCTATTTGTTTCTATTTCTTCATTTTTTTTTTTTTTATACCACACTGTTTAATGCAGGTTTGGAATTGCCAGTGGCCAATGTCCTCTTGATCCAGGTAACAGGTGGAAAGACACAGCAACTTGCCACTCTACCCACCAGGGAAATTAATAGTATCTTCTAAAACGTACATTATCAGATTTACAACTGAATATGGTTGGAACGACGCAACATGACTTATTCAGGCAAAGAAAGGCAAGCTGATGTTGGCCACAGGCTGGTCCTCCTCAACTGAATGAGGTCTGATACAGTGTACCAAACTCTCTCTCTCTCTTCACAGGCTCCTGGGAAATCTGCCTTTCCCCCACACCTTCAAGCCTCTGGCCTACAAGGAACCTGGAATCAGGGTAGCTCTGCAGACTGACGACAGCAGGAAAGACCCATGTGCATGACCATCTAGAGTTTTTCATCAGCAAGTGACTGGTTGCAGAATATATACTGTATTCCCTTGCTCTTGACGCCACCATGGAAACAGAGGATGACTGTTCCCCTGTCCTCTTCTGTTGCTCCTCCTCTTCCGTTGGTCCTCCTTCAATTGAATTTCTTGCCGGGTATATTTTGTTTCTCCTCCGCATCATCTTGATAATGGGACATTCTAGCATTGTGCTTGGGACACAGTGGGTAGCAGGATGTTGACTCTCTATTTCTTCATTTTGAAGTAACCACACTTACTCCTTGGGCTGAGTTGTATCTCAAAAAAGGAAAAGTATGGGGCACCTGGCTGGCTCAGTCAGTGGAGCACAGGACTCTTGATCTCAGGGTGATGAGTTCAGGCTCTCGGTTGGGTGTAGAGCCTATTTAAAAAAAATAATAAAAATTTTAAGAAAATTGAAAAGGAAAAGTATACAGAATTCTCAGACCAGAGCCTGGCATGCAGGGGCCACTCAACACAGTACTGGTTTCCACCTTCGACTGCTCGATCTTCCCCTTTCCTGACACAGGCCACCTCTGTGTTTAGCTCCAGTGGCCATCTGCCGCACCCTAACATGGAGTGTAATGCTAATTTCCTAAGGTCTTGATGTTTTCAGGGATTCAGGGAGGCTCCTGCATTGCTGGGGAAATCAGGTGGCTGGGTTTGTAGGAGGGAGGGGAAGAAGGAGGTCACAAGGCAGTCTGGTGCTTAACAGATGGGAGGGAGGTCAGTGGGCAGGAAAGGGCTAGGTCCTCCTGTCTAGCTGTGACTTCCCCTACTCTTTTTCTTTCTTTCTTTCTTTTTTTTAAAAACATTTTAAAAAGTTTATTTATTTTGAGGGAGTGAGCGTGCGAGCCTGAGAGAGTGTATGTGAGGGGAAGGGGCCGAGACAGAGAGAGACAGAGAATCCCAAGCAGGCTCCTCACTATCAGCGCAGAACCCAACGACTCAGGGCTCAAACCCATGAACTGTGAGATTGTGACCAAAGCTAAAGTCAGATGCTTAACCAACTGAGCCACCCAGGCACTCCCCCTATTCTTTTTCTGATTCCCCTAAAATATAACCTTTAAAATAGCTTAATATTGAATCACATAATAAATGTAAGAATCCAGCCTCCTTGTAAAAATGGAAATATTCAAGTTACAATCTTATTCTCCCTTGATCCTCCTCCCCTCCCAGTTTTACCTACCTCCCTGCAGGTCATCACTGATATCCTTTTGGTCACACTGTGACATCTCTTTGTGACATCTTTGTGTCTCTTTGTGACAGCTCCTCCTCTTCAGCGCTGCCCAGACTGTATCAGACTGAAATGGCTGGGGGAATGCCACTCAGTCCCGTCCCCCTCCTCACCAATCCCACACAGGACTCATTAGCTTATAGAAACCTTTCCAGAAGCTTCCAGTTCACACTTACTGTCCCTCCTCTGAAGTCCTACAAGGACTTATCTCAGATTTACAAAGGTCCAGTGTTCTTTGTCAGTGGCCAGTCTTTTTTTTTTTTTTTCCACTAGAATGTGAGCCCTCTGAGGCCAGACTACATCCCCATAGTCTGTCTGGCAGAGCACACAGTATGAATGAGGTCAGTAAAGTGAAGAATTCTCTATTTGAACAAGGGGGGGCCCTTGGAGTGTCTGCTTCTGGTCAGCACTCTAACCAGCACCTGAGGGATTTCCCGTGAGGATGCCTAACCCTATAGCCTCCCTAATGAGAGAGGACGGATAGCTATGCCATCAGGGGCCCAGGCGGGATTCAGACAAATCCCAGGGCAGCCACTTCCTGGCGAGGCGACCTTAGACAAGTCACTGAACCCTTCGGAGCTTTCTTCCCCTGTAGAATGCAGACAGCACCAGTCCCCACCTCACCTGCTGCTGTGAGGCTAAATAGTGGTAATGGGCTTAGGCTTAGGCTGTCTCATGAGGTTCTAGGTTTACACAGGTTTGAACACTGACTTAGGAGAGATAAAGGAGTAAGATTTGTCAGCATCTCCAGTAGACCCTGGCGGAGGGAGTGTACGTGTGGAGTGGCTAGATCTCTTTGGGGGATGGGGATGCCGTGTATTGAGTACTAAGCTCCTGGCCTCTCTTCCCTAGTTAAACGTTACCACATTTGTCCCTATTTTCCATCCCGAGTTTACCTCCAAATATTAGAATGTGGTAGAAAAGATCAAATAAAACAGTCACCAATTGACTAGACGTCCATCCCTGGGTGGTCTCGGTTGCAGGGCACGAATCTCCGAGACCCGCCCCGCCCCTCTCCGCCCCTCCTCGCCGCCGCCAGACTGCTGATTGGCCCGCGCTGCGTGACGTCACGGGAGGCTTTTTAAGGCCAAGTCCGCCGGAGCGCTCCGCAGTGGCGGCGGTGGCGGCGGCGCGCCGGTGGCCGGCTTGGGGGGTTCGCTTGGAGTCTCGGGTGGCTTGTCCGGAGGGACGCGGGGAGAGTGCGGCTGACGGAAGGTAAAGGGGCTGTTCAGGCGGAGCTGAGGTGGCCCCGGTGCGGGACCTGGGGAGCTCGAGTCGGCGATCCGAGCCAGGCGAAGTGTTACGGGACGGTGGGAAGGGGGTCGCGGTGTAAGGAGAAGCGTGTCAACTGCCTGGGGATGTGGAGGGCTGGTGGGAGCGGGCCTTACTCTCTGGTCTCAGCGTCCGTACCGTTAAGTCTGAATTTGGGGGCTCTGCCCCCCCTGCCCATTCCTGCGAGGATTCTCGCCTGGGGAATAAGGCGTCTGCGTCTGCTACCACGCCGCGAGAGCTCGGAGAAGAGGCGCGGGAAGCCTACCGTCTGCAGATTGAGGCCTCACCCCTCCACCTGTGTCCAGGACCCCGGGGTTTCTCTAGGTCCCCTCGCCCCTGAGAGAGGGGAGCACCTCTGTTACACTTGTAGCTGCTTAAAAAACAAAACAAAACAAAACAAAACAAAACAAAACAAAAAGTGGAATTTTAAGAAGGAAGGATGGGCGGCTGATTGAGGAAAGGATCTAGAAGTTGCAAATTTCACGTTTGTTATTAAACGTCCCCTTTTTTTCTCCCATGACTGTTCCTTGTTCAGATAACCCAGCTGTGGTGTCCAGAGCCTGCAATTCAAAGCCACGGTCCTTGCTTGCTTCTACTGTGCGCCCCAGGACCTGCACCTTAGCTGCAGCTAACCATGGGGAACCACCTGACCGAGATGGCGCCCACTGCCTCCTCTTTCTTGCCCCACTTCCAGGCCCTGCACGTCGTGGTCATTGGGCTGGACTCCGCCGGGAAGACCTCGCTCCTTTACCGCCTCAAGTTCAAGGAGTTTGTCCAGAGCGTCCCCACCAAAGGCTTCAACACAGAGAAGATCCGGGTCCCCCTGGGAGGGTCCCGTGGCATCACCTTCCAAGTGTGGGATGTTGGGGGGCAAGAGAAGCTGCGGCCCCTGTGGCGCTCCTACACCCGTCGAACAGACGGGCTGGTGTTTGTGGTGGATGCTGCGGAGGCTGAGCGCCTGGAGGAGGCCAAGGTGGAGCTGCACCGAATCAGCCGGGCTTCGGACAACCAGGGGGTGCCCGTGCTGGTGCTGGCCAACAAGCAGGACCAACCTGGGGCACTGAGCGCAGCAGAGGTGGAGAAGAGGCTTGCGGTGCGAGAGCTTGCAGCAGCCACACTCACCCATGTGCAAGGCTGCAGCGCTGTGGATGGGCTGGGCTTGCAGCCGGGCCTTGAGCGCCTGTATGAGATGATCCTCAAGCGGAAGAAGGCAGCCCGGGTAGGCAAGAAGAGACGGTGACCCGAGGCTGTCCCCTCCTCAGCAGTAGGAGTCTGCACACTTGGACAGCCAGGCGGAGCCTCTCACTCAGCTCTGGGGTGCAAGACCCATCCACCTCCATGAAGGACCAAGGAGCACACTGGGGGTCCTGTTTTGGTGCAGCACTGGGAGGGGGTGGGAGACGGGATGTCTTCTCATATGCTTCCGGTATCCTCACCTCCAGAGAAACGGGGGCCGCAGGACTGGGGAGGCTTAAATGTAAACTGTGACTCTACCTCGACCCTGTTTCTTCTTTTGCTTCTCTGGCTTTTTGATTAGATGTGTTTTGGGGCAAAAGAAGATTGTTTGGAGAATGCATCTGGGATGAACGAGGGCTATCCCTCCTCTGACCAACTACCCCCCCCCCCAACTGGGGTGTCTCCCCCGGCTGCTTTTCTAGGGATGCTGGTCACAATAGTCTTTATTTCTGTGTCTGTGTGAAAGTGCCAAGAACCCCTCCACATTTGTAGATCCACAACCGTTTTTATAAGCTGTGCGTGTCCTCTGTATTATTATTAACTATTTTTTAGCATTTGCGTATAAGTTATTAAAGCCTGACATGCTGTCGCTCTGACCTTGGTCTGGCGTTTTCCTCTCTCCTTACCTAGCCCCAGGAGTAGTCCTAGATTTCTGTCTGGGTGGCAGGAATGGGGAGGGGGAGCGCACCTTGAAGCTGAATTTGCAAAGGAAAACACTCCTCTAAAAGTCAGATTGTGTGTTTATGGAATGGCTGGTGGACATTGTAGATGGAGTTGAAATGCCCTCCCACCTCCCAAGCTATTATCTGATTTCTGCAGTTTTGGGGGGTATCCCTTCTTTTTTCTGCTTTCCTCCCCTCCCCTCCCCCTCTGGCTCTTACTTGCCCCGCATACCAGCTGATCCTTGGGGACACTTCCTAGGTCTATATAGGTAAATCCTCAAGGAGCCATTCTGTTCTCATCCTCCCCCACTCCCCAGCACTCCGCCCCCCCCCCCCCCATCCCCAGATCAGGCTGATCTGATTTTTTTTCCACCTAGGGGGATCCTGTGAGAATGGAAAGTAATTCCTTCCTGGCTTTAAGCCATTTCCTTGTGCTCAGTCCTGCTGACTGCAACTCACCGGTGGTGGCAGCCGCAGTGGCAGCGGCTGGTGCTGGGGAGGCCTGGGCTGGATTGAGCCAGCCTGGTCCTGGTGACTAAGCCATGAGTTGCCCAGCTCTGGGAATGGTAGCTGTTCCCACCAGAGGGGCTGCTCATAGCAGTTTGCGCCTGATGAGAGTGTGGCCGGCTAGACACCCACCCCTGAGCCCCAGGGGAGGAGGGGGAAGGTGTAGGCCACCAACAGCAGTGATAAGAAGAAAATGCTAATGTTTTGAGGTCCTGAAGGGCTCTGCCCAGACTTTCAAGTCTGTCCCCTCCACCAACACCCAGGGCCAGCGGAGTCTGAGATCATGAACAGTCAAATCCTCCTAAATCCGGGTGGGAGCAGTGAATAAAAACCAAGCACAATGCTTTCCAGCCCTTGGCGCCCCTAGTCCCTCAGCCTTACCCTTTGTGCAAACATGGGAGTCCCCACTCCAGTATCAAATAACCTGGGGAGGAAGAGAAGGTGCTGGTAATCCTGTCCTGGGGGGAGGCTTCCTAAGGAACTTGCTGCTTCCTAGCCAGGGCCAGCAGAAGCTGAGTTTTGCTGTGGAATCTGGGCGCGTTCAGATTTGTCCCCACTTCGTGGCTGGCAGGATGCGGGTGGGTATGCATTGATCCGGAAGGGTGCCCAAGTGTGCGTCAGTGCGGAGCCTGCTCGACAGAGCTGCTGGGCTGGTTCTGCTGGGCACGCGTGCTACCTGGCCCCTCTCTGCACACCCTGTGACTCATCTCACTCAGTCCTCAGGGCAGAGTCCTCTCTCCTGCAGCCCAGGAACACACTAGGGTGGACCTGGTTAGAGGGACCTCTGCCTTGGTAGGAGATCTTTTCTTCCCACTCCAATAATGTTCTTCCGTCTCAAAGTCTCCAAGGACATGTTTTCTCCATTTCTGGCCACCTGGGGGACTGAGGTCTCTAGATCTGGAAGAAGAGCACCTGTCTCCCCCCCAGCAGAGGGGCCTCCATGGGGCCTACCCCCGGTTCTGGTTCTGCCCCCCATCTGATGAGAACTGTCGTCTGTTGCCCCAGGCTCCAGCCCCAGTCAAGGGCCATGGTCCGAGGCAGATCTGCGGATGTCCCAGCTCTTCCCCACATCCCTCTGGCCTGACCAGCTGATGGGGGTGGAAGAAGACTCTTAGCAGAAAGAGTGAGATGGAGAAGCCAGCTGCTTTGAAGGAGATGTGGGGAGAGGGGGACACTGGAAGATTCTGGTTAGAAAGCTTCATTCTGGTTGCGTGGAAGGTCAGGAGCTTTGGAATAAACCTCCTGCCTTGGTCCATCCTGCCCCAGGGATTCTGCATGCTGTGAGCTTGGGCCACAGGCTTGGAATGGGGGTGGGATCAGGGTTGGGGGTAGGCTGTAGTTTCCTTGTCCTAGCTTCTTTATCAAGTAGAATTTCGTGGAGGCTCTGAGATGGATGTTGAGGAGATGCTGATGGTAGAGGGTCTCAGGGGGCCAGGAGTGGTGTTTGGGGCCTGGATGGCTATGGGTGGGGTCAAAAGAAGCCAATGGGCCAAGAGTTTGGGCTGCCCTTCCCCAACCAGCCACCTCCTCTCCCTGCAGAAGCTGGATGGGAAAATCTAGCTGAGAGCACTTTCCCTGGATGCGTTGCCCATCCCCAAGCAAAGAAGGCAGTGGTCCCTCACCTCCCCAAGCCCTCTCCAGTCCTCCTGTGCTGCATGTGCTCCAGGAAGGGAAAAAAAACAAAGAGGAAGGAAAGAAATCTCTAAGGCCCAGAGGGGGCAGCAACTTGCCCAAGGACACACAGCTACTTAGTGGCACATCCAGATCCTTCCTCTCAGGCTGGCTCTTTGTCCTCCCAGGGCCAGACAGATAGGAGATAGGCAGAAGTCTAGCAATTCAGAGCTCTGATCTCTCCTTCCCTCCCTTCTTCCTTCCCTGGGTTCGGTCCCCTCCCTGATTAGTTCAAGGGCCAGCTTTCTGCTCCCCCTTCCCCTTCCTGAGGAGTTTAGAGCTTTATCTCTGAAACCCAGCTGAACTCTGGCCTCAAATCTGGCCAGAAGTCCCTACCCTCCTTTTGCACTGACCGCGTGTCATCCTGAGTCTTTCTTGAGATGGACATCTCCAGCAGGGATTGGGAAGCACAGACACCAGGGGCACACAGGACTGTTCTCCACCGGCCTGTTTTGAATGGAGGCCAGTGGGAGGGGAGGGAGTGAAGGCAGTAAGGGAGACCCAGGCCAGCACTGGGCTGTCAAGGGTGACTAGTCTGTAGCCACACATCACTTACAAGGCCATCAGCTGGGGCGTTTGCGGGTGGAAGTCATGGACCTCCTCCCCTGGCTAAACCAGAGGAGGGGATTTGTTTTTCCTTCTTTAAAAAAAAAAATTTTTTTTTTTAACTGTTCTCCTCCTCCCCTGCCTGGTTACAAAAATAATAGACCTTTTTGTGAAAGAAACTGAAGAAAATGGAGAACACCCTAATCTAAATTTCAGAGTTAGCTGAATGTCATGGACAGGTTTTTATATACAATCTTTCAGATATTTTTTTCTCTACATATACAAAAGAGGTGTGTATTTATATACAACCACACAGGGAATTATATAAGGCATATTGTGGTATCGTTTCACTTTTCTCATTTATATCTTGGGCATCATTCAATGTTGGGACATACAGATTTTTTTCATTCTTTTTGATGACTACGTGAAATTCCACTGTATGAATGGGCCATCATTTCTTAATTAAATCCTCTGTTACATTCATAGTGTGTCCACAGCAATGGACCACCTTGCATATATATATATATATATATTTAAAATTTTTTAATGTTTTTTATTTATTTTTGAGAGACAGAGAGAGACAGCGCGAGCAGGGGAGGGTCAGAGAGAGAGGGAGATACAATCTGAAGCAAGCTCCAGGCCCTGAGCTAGCTGTCAGCACAGAGCCTGACGCGGGGCTCGAACCCACAAACCGTGAGATCATGACCTGAGCCGAAGTCGGACGCTTAACAGACTGAGGCACCCAGGCGCCCCACATATATATATATATATATATTTAATGTTTTATTTATTTTTGAGAGAGAGAGACAGAGTATGAATGGGAGAGGGGCAGAGAGAGAGGGAGACACAGAATCCTCGAAGAGGGCTCTAGGCTCTGAGCTGTCAGCACACAGCCTGACACGGGGCTCAAACTCATGAACCACGAGATCATGACCTGAGCCAAAGTCAGAAGCTTTACTGACCGAGCTACCCAGGTGCCCCCACATATATATATTTTTATTTATTTTGAGACAGATAGAAAGCGCAAGTTGGGGAGGGGCAGAGAGAGAGGGGGAGAGAGAGGATCCCAAGCAGACTCTACACATTCAGCGGAGAGCCTGACGTGGGCCTCAAACCCACAAACCATGAGATCATGATCTGAGCCGAAGTCTGATGTTTAACTGATGCTGAGCCCCCCAAGCGCCCCCTTGCACATATTTCTTGTAAGATAAATCTCTAGACTTGTAATCGTGGTATCAAAGGGTATATATCGGATTTTCATAGGCACTGCTAAAATGTGAATGTAGAGAGGGTTTGGGGGGGGGAGGAACTTTAATCCAGGCTCCTCATCCTCCATCCCCGGATTTCAAGGACACTTCAAGCCTTCTGAAGGGTGAGTGTGTGTATGGGGGTGGACATTATAATGCCCTTGTTTTTGGGGAGATAAGAAATAAAACCACCAGCCACTTGGCAGAGGATTCGCAGGCGTGGGAGTGAGCTTGGGCTGACTTTCCTGGTCTGGGAACTGAGGAACTGAGCGCCATGGGGGCTGCCTGGCGGATGGCGGAGGGGGGCAGATGGTGAGGACTCCCTAAGCACCGAGTTTCTCGCAGACGTCAGGCAGAGTGGGCGAAATATCTCCTGAAATAAATCCCGGCGAGTCAGGGAGGGAGTCAGGCGAGACAAGAAGTGAGGGCTCTGAAGGGAGCATGGAGAGGAGATCTTCAGTTGGAAGAAGGGCCCCACTGAGACCCTGGGCCTCCCCCAGGGTGACCCCTACTCTTCTAGTGGGGACCCCCACCAGCTGCTTCAGAGTATGGATTCTCCTGGAACTGGACGCAGGAGCCTCAAGTATTAGATACGTTGACCACTCTGGGCTGATTGAGGCACCACTTCTCTGTCCATTCAGGCGCCGGGGCTAATCTTCCGACCGTGCCCCTGCAGGATGGGGTGGGGACGGCAGGAGGGCTTATCTCTTGAGCCCCTCCCGCCCCCTTCTTTGAAATCTGGTGAACAGTTTGGCGGAGTTGCCCAGGGATGACAGCTGGGTTTTAAAGATTGCTGAGAGTAAGGTTTTGTGCTTTTGATTGTGTTTGTTTTTGCAAGATTATCCATTGCCTTCCATTCCAGATGCTGACTCTTATCCTTAGGGAGTGAGAAGGCAGAACTGCTTACTCACTTTCTGGAACTCTCCCAGGCTGATGGGGGAGGAACAGAGTTACCAGTCTGACCAGGCAGCACCTCAGAAAGTACCCCGCGATTAGCCTCGGTCTACTCATCTGTAAAGTGAGAGGGCTGAGTAGACAATATTGGATCTTTTCTGGTTCACTTTTGTTTTCTTTTTTAAAATGTTTATTTAGTTTTGAGAGAGAGAGAGAGACAGAGCACAAGCAGGGGAGGGGCAGAGAGAGAGAGGGAGACACAGAATCTGAAGCAGGCTCCAGGCTCTGAGCTGTCAGCACAGAGCCCGACATGGGGCTCGAACTCATGAACTGTGAGATCATGACCTGCCGAAGTTGGACACTCAGCCGACTGAGCCACCCAAGTGCCCCTCTTTTTCTTTTCTTCTTCTTCTTCTTCTTCTTCTTCTTTTTCCTCCTCCTCCTTCTAACATTTATTTATTTTTTAGAGAGAGAGAGAAAGAGAGAGAGCGAGCGAGCAGGGGAGGGGCAGAGAGAGAGAGAAAGGGAGACACGATCCCAAGCAGGCTCTGTGTCAGCGCAGAGCCTGATGCGGGGCTTGAACTCACAAACCGTGAGATCATGACCTGAGCTTAAACCAAGAGTTGGATGCTTAAGGGTCTGAGCCACCCGGGTGCCCCTCTGGTTCACTTTCTATGGTTCTCAGTACAAGGTGGGCATGCGGAACTCCTTCATGATCTTTTGCCTTCGTTGTATCAGTCTCTGAAATTATCTTCTTTGTTCTGTTTTTTAAGTTTGTTTGCTGTCCGCCTTCATCTCCAGGCCATCCATTCTAGGAGGACAGCCCTGATTCATTGTGTTCACCACTGCATCCCTAGGACCGCGGTGGGTACACACTAGAAGTTCATCTCATATCTGTGGTGTGTGCGGTGTCCATTCGAGGGTTGGAGGGTTGGGGTATCACCTCAGGGAAGAAGTGGTTTTAGTCTATATATACTGACAGCAACCGGGAGGAAAGTTATCAAGTGACGTGGGAGAGTTTCTCTGGGAAGGCTTCCTGGAGGAGGTGGGGAAAAGAAGCAGATTTGGAATCCAAGTTAAATATTTGGATTAACAAGGGACTTGGAGGACCGTGGGCTTTGGAGCACTTTCTTGGCTCTAGGAGAGAGCTCAGGAGAAAAGACCTGAGTCTGAGGTTTAAGAGACATAGTTTCGTTCCTCCCTTCCCAGTAATTAGTTACCCGACCTAGGACGCTCCCTAGAGTCTGTTTACCACTCCCCTGCCTCAGCTCCTCCCAAGGTTACCCCAGGATAGTCAACCTAGACTCCCACTCTTCTACCCCAGAGGAGCTGAGTGTGGGGCTGGTGACAGGGAAGGGACCCCCAAGGAACTTTAGACCTGTATTGTCCAATACGGCAGCCACCAGCCACATGTGGTGACCAAGCCCTGGAAATGTGGCTGAACTGAACTGAGATATGCGCTAAATATGAAACACAACAGATTTCGAGGAGTTAGTAAGAGAAAATAATGTAAAATATCTCATTAATACTTTTTATGTAGAGTATATGTTGAAATGATGGTTTTTGGGATACTGAGTTAAATAGAATACTTTGTTAAAAAAAAGAAAAAAGAAAATAGGTGTACCCGGGTGGCTCAGCCGGTTAAGCGTCTGACTTCAGCACAGGTCATGATCTCATGGTTCGTGAGTTCGAGCCCTGCGTCAGGCTCTGTGCTGACAGTTCAGAGCCTGGAGCAGCCTGCTTTGGATTCTGTGTTTCCCTCTCTCTCTGCTCTTCCCTTGCTCATGCTCTGTCTCTCTCTGTCTCTTAAAAATAAATAAACATTAAAAAAAACACTTCACTAAGATTAGTTTTACCTGTTTTCCTTTACCTTTAAAAATATGGCTAACAGAAATTCTGTAATTATAGATTTGGTTCATTCAACTTCTATTGACAACGTAGTTCCAAATATTTAGCGGAAGGAGCATTGTGGAGAAAAGAATGGGAGATCCACAGTCTTCCTTTCTTCCAAAATCAGAAGAGCTATTAGGATAGGTGAAGACTTTGCATATCTTGAATTACCCTTAAACATCTTCTCAAACTATGATTCTAAGTGATGCCAAGCTGGTTATTAGCAGGCGATTTTCCTCGCTTCTTCCAAGGTGTTTTCACTCTATAAACAGCTATTTATTTATTTATTAATATTTTATTTTTTGAGTAATTTTTACACCCAACGTGAGGCTTGAACTCAAAACCCCAAGATCAAGAGTCTCATGCTTTACCAACTGAGCCAGCCAGGTGCCCCTATAAAAGCTCTTTATTTATGTATGTATTTAAAAATTTTTTACTGTTTATTTTTGAGAGAGAGAGAGAGAGAGAGAGTGAGCGAGCACGAGAGAGGGGGAGGGGCAGAAAGAGAAAGAGACACAGAATCCATGCTGCAGGCTCCAGGCTCTGAGCTGTCAGCAGAGAGCCCACACGGGGCTCGAACCCACGAACCATAAAATCGTGACCTGAACTAAAGTCAGACGCTCAATGCTCAACGGACTGAGCCACCCAGGCGCCCTGCCCCTAGTAAAGCTCTTTAAATATCTATTTCATGTGGAGCCCAGATACCTGGAATCCACACAAAAATCCTGATGTGATTTTATCTAGTAGTTTCTGATCTGTCACCAGATAGTGTGACAGTAGCAGCAGTGTTGACTGAGCTTTCATCATCTTGCCCTCCCTGCTGCCTTCCTCTGCCCAACCCTACATGCCCCTGTAACTCCCCCTCCTCCGACACCTCCCACAAGCTCCCCTGCACAAAAGTCCTGGAACAAAGAGGGGGGGCTCAGGCAGGCCATGGGAAGATGCCAGCTAGGGGTCTGGATAATCCACAAACCAGATTATCTGCCCCGGAATTTGCACATACATTAGCAGGCGGCCTAGATGCAGACAAGATGTACTGGGATGAGCCAAGGGGATCAGGCTAACACCTTGTGTGTGACACTGTGTGTGTGTGTGTTTTAAGTGGGGGAGGGCAGTCCTACAATAAAAACCCCACCTACTTATCTCCCATCCTGAGCATTAATCCAATCAATCACTCCAGTTTTTATTTTTAAGTTTATTTATTTATTTTGAGAGAGAGAGAGCGTGAGCAGGGGAGAGGCAGAGAGAGAAGAAGAAGAGAGAGAAAGAATCCCAAGCAGGCTCTGCACTGTCAGGGCAGAGCCCAACTCGGGGCTCAATCCCATGAACCGTGAGATCATGACCTGAACTGGAATCGAGTCAGACGCTTAACCGACTGAGCCACCCAGGTGCCCCAATCACTCACTCCTTTCAAACAACCATATACAGAATAATATTTAGCATTATTGTTCACAGCCATACCATCCTAGGGACCAGAGCTAAGGTGTGATTCCTATACAAGGAAGGTGTCCTGGATCTGGTTTCCTGGATGCAGAGCCTGAGACAAGGATTCAGGGGGCACATGGTTTACTGAAGGCAAATTTTCGGGAGAAAGGGAAGGAGGGAAGCAGGAGGGGACAGGGGAGGGGCTACACAAGGACGTAGTCTCCCAATGGGAGTTTAAAGTCAGCTTATCCTGTGGGGAAGCTCTGGTGGGAGGAATTCATCTCAGAAAGGTGGATGGAGGAATTCATCTCTCTGCCCCCCAGAGGCAGAGAGCCTAGCCTTTTAGACCCCTTCAGTCGGCTAACTGACTGCAGCTTGCTCAAATCTCCAGAGACGAGCAACTGGGAGCCATTGGAACCAACAGTCGCAGCCAGTGGAGGGGGTCTGGGTGGGGCGTCAAGGGCATCCTCTCAGGGCGGAGCCCCAGAAGCGAAGAGGGAGCTGCCCTGGGCGAGCCTGAGTCCTGACTGCTGTCCTTGCTTGGCAGCCCAGTTCTCTTTCTACTCTTGGCCTCAGCCTCAGCCCTTATCTGCCCTTGTTCCGCCTTGTTTCTCCTTCTAGGTCTGTTTCTTTCTCCCCCTACCCCCCGCTCCTCCACCCCAACACATGCCCTTCCTTCCTGCCTCTGATGCTGCCCTCTCCCTTCTGGAGATTTATCTGAAACTCAAGATGAAATGCTGAGTTTCTTCGAGAGCCTACAAGAAGCTGGGGCTACTGAGTCATCCCTTTGACCTCTTTCCTTTCCAGTGGGTCAGTTGAGCCCCCCTGCTCCCCTAGGCAGAAAGCCCTGGTGCGCCAGGGGACTTTGGAACCCCTCCTTTCGGGCTCCTCCCTTTCCTCGGTGTGTCCATCCTCACCTCTCCTGCAGAAAGGACAGTGCAGGAGAAATTCATTCTCCAGGCTTGACTCCTACTTACACATCACAGGATACATTCCCTGGGAAGGGAAGGGTGGGATCGGGGCTGGCTTCCTTAGAGACTTCAGAACAGAAGAGACGCCTCCTTTCTCTGACACCCTCCCAAAGTCAAACAGGGACTGATGGAGAGGAAGAGATGATTGTTTCTGCCCAAACTGGGAGATGGATGGTCTGATCTCTGAAACTTCTTGTTCTCTGGCCCAGCCCAGAGGTGCCAGGATTCTGAGGCAAAAAGCAAGAGAGAGAGAAAGGGCATTCTTTGAGGGCATTTAGCTGCATTTTTACACCAAAAATGACAAAGAAAAGGTCCAGTGTGAGGTCCTCCACATCTTCCTGTGGTATGTCACACCACACACACACACACACACCCCCTCACGTTGTTGAAACCAGAGCTGCTGGCTCCAGGGAGGGGAGTGAGGAAGCAGCTGTGGACAGGTGTGGGTGGCCGCATACCTCTCCTTCTGGGAGGTGACACCTTCCACTACACCTCCACAGGTTTCATCCGAACCTCACCCTAGCCTTGGCCCTGTGTTGTCAGGGTGGGCAGGAGGGACAGATGAACGGAGCTCGTCCGATGCCAACAAGGAGAGCATCCTTCACAGGCTCTTGAAATGTCAGCAAATCAATTCTCTCAAGAACCAAATCTGAAGGAAACTCAGCCTAAAGAACAGCAACGGGGGGCGGCGGGGGGGATGGAAATCTGGGTGGCTCATTCAATTGAGCGTTGGACCTCGGCTCAGGTCATGATCTCGAGGTTTGTGAGCTTGAGCCCCACATTGAGCTCTGTGCTGACGGCTCAGAGCCTGGAGCCTGCTTCGGATTCTGTGTCTCCCTCTCTCTCTCTGCCCCTCCCCCACACATGCTCTGTCGCTCTCAAAAATAAATAAACATAAAAAGAAAAACAGTTCACTGGGCCTAGATTGCCAGGTGAACTTCAGGGACGGTTGGGAGAAGCACCGCTCTCAAAAATAAATAAACATAAAAAGGAAAACAGTTCACCGGGCCTAGATTGCCAGGTGAACTTCAGGGATGGTTGGGAGAAGCACCCTGGAGAAGTTCATGGGAGCACCCATCCTTTGGTATATCGTCTGAAGGCAGGGTATGGGGCTAGGATAAAGTCTGGGGTCTGGACTGGGGGAAATGACCCTGGCAGCCCAGAGCATCTCTGAATCAGGGCAAGGAACTGCTTGGCTGGACATGTCACCCCCATTAGGCTGGGGCTGGCGCTGTAATTGCTGTAATTCGTAGATGAATGCAATTTGCAGCTGGCTTCTCTCCCTGTGACAGGCCTCAATTAGAGCTGGCAGAAGGATCTGGGGTGAGGGGGAGCTGGGTTGTTTCCAACGGCTTTTCCTGCTCCCCTCTCGGCTCTTTGCTCCACCCTAAAACAAGAGGGGGCTCTTTAGGCCAATATATTATCACCCTCCCCTGTCCCCTGAATTTACCCTGAGAGATAGAATTTCAGAATGACTGGTACGGGAGTTGAGAGGGAGAAAGGCATAAAATGAAAGATGCCTTCCTGCAGGTTGGTCTGGGTGCTATGGATTTTAAAACTCAACCATGTTTGGGGCGCCTGGGTGGCTCAGTTGGTTGTGTCCAACTTAGGCTCAGGTCATGATCTCACGGTTTATGGGCTCAAGCCCTGCATCCCTGCTTTGGATCCTGTCTCCCTCTCTCTCTGCCCCTTCCCTGCTCTTGTGCTCTCTCTCTCTCTCTCTCTCTCTCAAAAATAAATAAACATTAAAAAAAAACCCTTAACCATGTTTGATTATGTTTAGTATTTTCTCATTTATTCTAGAGCTTCTAGAAGCCCTAAAAAGAAGGAAGACGTTTGAGCCAAAATACTTATGTCTATCTTGTAGTCCCCACTCCATTTCACCAGACAAAGGAAAAAAGCCAAGTCGGAATGATGGAAAACAGAGAGAGTAAAAAAGAAAAAAATTACCTCCACACAGATATATAATTTTAATTTTAAAAGACTGCAGGGCCACTAGAGATCATTCAGTCCAGTGGTTTTCAGACTTTTTAAAAAAAAAGCAGCGAGAACGTTTCTTCAAACAAAATCTACCACCAAAGCCCAGTGGGTAGGACGAGTCATGGCTGATCCAATTATAGTGCAAATGGGGACTCTGAGCCCCCTGGACTGTCCTTCTTTCCAAGTCCTGCCCCCCCCCCCAACTTCCTGCCTCCTGACTTTAGAAAGTTGTGTATCCCAAGAAATCTCCTAAACATGGGAAGACTGGGGCAGTTGGAAGGCTATATTCAGTGGAACTGAGTTAGAAAACCACTAATACGATCCTTTGGATCTATTAAACACACGAGGCCAAGGGAGGTGATGTGGTTTAAAGTCTCACGGGTAGATTCCCCGTGCCCAGGGAGAGGCCTATAGCTTAAGGGGTATAGCCTATTGTCTCTGTGAGAGGTAAGAGTGCCCACCTTCAAATCTCTCTTCTCTTTCAAGATCCTTTCTTAGGAAGCCTTCCCTGAGTCCCCTAGAAGAGTTATGTCCTCTCTTCTAATTCTTCTTTTTGAGCACTTACAAGGTAGTCATTTTTTACTTTGGGTCTTTCTCCTCGTTTGGACTTGAAGATTCTTGATCCCATGTCTTATTTATTTCAAATCCCTCAGTGACTAGTACAGTGTCTGGAATACAGAGGCATTCAAAAGAATGTTTTTAGATAGATGATAGATAGATATAGATCGATAGGCAGGCAGATGTGTCGAGAGATAGACGGATGAATGGATGACTTGGCAGATGGATAGATGGAACCAGTCAGTGGATATAAAAATGGATGGGTAGAAGGCTGAGTGCTGTGTTGAAGTCCTAGGGATGGAACAATTGGGCAGTTTCTAGGCAACTTCCTCTTACATCGATTCCCCTTAAATGGCCATTTTGCTTGAATGTGATGTTTGGAATATCCAACATACCTATATTCGGAGGCAAGGACCAACGTAGCTTCCCAATTAGAAATCATTTAAAGTGATCATTTCTGGATTATTTGTGCTATTCCTTTCCTCTACAGAAAGTTATGTTTTAATTACATAAATACAATATTTGATGAAAATACCTCAAATAGGCAGCTGAT
Source organism: Cryptoprocta ferox (assembly GCA_028646485.1). Taxonomy (NCBI): domain Eukaryota; kingdom Metazoa; phylum Chordata; class Mammalia; order Carnivora; family Eupleridae; genus Cryptoprocta; species Cryptoprocta ferox. The sequence goes on from CM053565.1 coordinate 38,451,036, forward strand.
GGCAGTGACGAATACTGTCTGAAAATAAAACAGCTTAAAAATATCAGACAAGGGAGAGTGTAGGAGGCAGAGAGAGAGGGTGAGCAGCTGGTGAATATAGCGAGCAAGACAATCAGGACTCAGGACTGGAAAAGCTGGAAGGCTGATAGGAGGGAAGGATTCGAGGTGGGCGTTAGAAGGACTTCCCAATTATCAGGATCAAGAGACAATAGGATAGAAAGTTTTAAAAGAAAGTGGGGAATGGTGTTGATCATGTTTGGGAGCAAAACATTAGGCTAAATAATTATCCACGATTTTTTTCTGGACCTACTATTCATTCGACTACAGTTTCTTGAGCATCCGTTCGGACCCACGTAGCAGACTTGTGTTATCTCAGCCCATTGTGCCTGAGGGCAGGAAGATGAAGTCTACACAGGCTCAGATGTGCATACTCTCCTTGGGCGATCTCATCCACATCCACGGTTTTAACAGCAGCTACCCTGACTCCCAAGTGTGCATCTCTGGTCCAGACCCCTTCTTGAGCTCCGTACCTTACCTCGACCTGCGCTGCCGAATATCCCCCCTGGATGTCAGCAGGTGCCTTAAATCCCATGCTGAACTCATCTGCTTTCTGTCTAAACGTGTTCCTCTGCCCAGATTCCCCATTCCCATCATCGGACCTACTCAATACCCGAGTCAGAACCTGGGCCCCATTAACCTCTTCTAACCCTGCCCCTCACTCTGCCCCTTCAGGCAGGTCACCATGTGCAGTAATTCTACTTCCTACATACCTCACAGATCTGCAGCTTCCTCTTCCTCCCACGGGAATGGCCCTATGTGTAGGTCACCATTTGTTACTGGGTTCCCACTCTACCTTCCTCAGTGGTCTCCTATTCTCCTACCTTGTGCCCCGGGGGACCCATTCCCCACTTGCCAGATAAATTTTTCCTAAATGCAAATCTGCTCAGTCACCTCCTCCTAAAACCTTTTGACGAAAGTCCAACTGTCTTTAAAATGACATCCAAATGCGGGGCGCCTGGGTGGCTCAGTGAGTTAAGTGTCTGACTCCTGATTTTGGCTCAGGTAGCGATCTCACAGGTCATGAGATCGAGCCCCGCGTTGGGCCGAGTGCTGAGCATGGAGCCTGCTTGGGATTCTTTCTCCCACTGCTCCTCTCCCCCGCTCGTGCTCTCTCTCAAAATAAACAAATAAAGCTAAAAAAATAACATCCGAATTCCTTCGCATTTGTGACCAAAGCTCCCCTGCTCTGACCATCCCTCTTCCCCACCCTTCGCTTGGCTGCACCAAATCGTGGCTTTTGCTGGAAGGAGTTGGTCACCTCCGTGCCTTTGCACGAGCTATGAGCTATTCCCGCTGCCTCAGAATGCCTCTCCTCCTGTTGTCACGGATCTAATTCCTCCTCTTCTTCATGGCTCAGCGTGTTGAATGTCACCTTCTCCAGGAAGACTCCCTGACTGCCCTTCGCTCCCGAGTAGTCTGGGTGAGGCGCCCCTCCTTTGACCTCTTATTGTGTCCGGTGCTAGTCTCTTCCTCACCACGGGTTGCATGGCAATACCCTTGCCTGTTTACACATCTGCCTCTCCCACTCCAGTGTGAGGTTTCCCAGGGACAGGTATGCTGTCTTTCACGTCTGCATTCCTTGTGCCGAGTGTGTCGCTTGGCGCGTCATGTGTCCAGTAAATGTTTGTGGAATGAATGTGTGACCTCCCATAGTTCTCTGTCATCTACAGGCTTTTGATCTCATCCTCCCTCTCGGGGAGGCCAAGTCAGTGTAGGATAAGACTTCGAGATAGGACTGAGGATGTGCTGTAGAACTCAGTCCAGTTTTCTTTCCCTCCCCGCCCCACCTCTCGCTCAGATTTTGCTGGCGGCCACACCCTTGGCACGGACACAGGCGGCTCAGTCTGAAGAACGTCAGCTGGCAGCACACAGCCCTTCCCTTCCTCCCTGGCGCTGTCTTCGCTCAGCACAATCGCTTTTCCTTTTTGGGTGTTCAGAGCTCTGATAGCAGAGGGCTGGGTGGGAGGGTGGCAGCATCGGCTGTCTGCAGGGAGGCAGAAGAGCGAGTGCGGGAGAGCCAAGATGTGGGTGGAAACACGTTATTGGGCCCTTTCGAGGGGGGAAAGAAAATTTAGCTCCTTGGGGCTGCTCGGGGTGGAGCACCTGGGATACGCTTGTCCCCTGTTGCTCTCTGGGAGCTGAAATTGCCCTGTTGATATTTAGCCTTCTGAATATTGGTGAGCTCTCTAAGGGAGGGAGGAGAGGAGAGAAAAAGGAGAGAGGGAGAGAAAGAGAGGGATTACGGATTTTCAGAACCAGCCCTGTACATTCCCTGGCTACCAAACCACCAGACAGAATCTTGGGGGTCAGACTATGCTGTTTCCTTGTTTTGAAGAACGTAGGGGAAGAAGAAAGCCTGCTACGTACCTCGTTCATTTATTTTATTTTATTTTTTAAATGTTTATTTATTTTTAAGAGAGCACGAGCACGGGAGGTGCAGAGAGAGGAGGAGAGAGGCTCCGAAATGGGCTCTGTGCTGAGAGCGGAGAGCCTGATGCAGGGCTAGAACCCACGAACTGTGAGATCATGACCTGAGCTGAGGTCAGGCACCCAACCGACTGAGCCACCCAGGCACCCCGACCTCACTCATTTATTCACTCACTACCTGGTTGATGCCAGATGCTAGGGGACAGGGAGGCACAAGGCTGAGTGCTCCCAGAGCTCACAGGCTAAGGGGGAGACGGGCCCGTAAGTAGATATGTTACAACCCAGCAGCCTGGTGTGGTCTGGCATGCCTGCGAGAGCTAAGGGCTTGGTGGGATTGAAGGGACAGGTCACTGTCCACAGAAAGGCATCAGCCGAGATGGTGACATTTCTGCACAGACTTGTTCTCATAACTGCCTCCACTTAACTCCTTAGAGGAGACCGTTAAACTCTGGCTGCGGACAGTAGCGTCACATACGGTAGAAACAGTACTGAACTCAGAGAAGACAACAGCCTTCAGGTCCTGGTTTACCAATTGATTGATTGATTGATTCATTCATTCATTCACTCACTCAGTAAATGCCCTCGATCAGCTGTGAGACCTTGAACAATTGACGTTAATTCTCTGAGCTTCAGTTTTTTCATTAATGTAATTGAGATACTGTGACATCCACCGCATCGGTCTTTCTGGAAGATTACAGGAACCGATGGAAGCGACGATGCTTTGTCAGCTATTCTGTGCTCTGCAAATGTGATCTCCGTTTATCCTTCTACTCATGCACTCGTTCAGTCAGCCGGTAAGTACCAAGTGCTCTCTTCTAAGGTCTGGCAAGCCCCTCTTCGAGACAGGGGCCCGTTCCGTGCACGTGGGTGTGTAAGCGTGCGTGTGAGTGTCTGTGAGTGCCCACAGCGCGCCTTCATCGAGCAACAACCATCTGTGGAGTCTGCAGGGAAGTCCTAGCTTCCCCGGCCCCCAGCCCTCGCCCCCGGGCACAGGCGGGCAGAGACACGTTCTCCAGTCTCTCCCCCAGCCACGGATGCTGGTGCCTAGAGCTGGCACGGGCCCATGACTCACAGCCTTAGTCACGTTGCCTACAGGACTTCCCTTTCTACAAGATGATGACCCAAACTAAAAGTGTGGCCAGAGCGCCATTCCGGGCTGTGTCCCCGTGGGGGATCTGAGCCACCAGGAAGGGAGCCAGATTCGTTGTTTTGCTTGTCCCCCAGCTTCCCCACCGCTCACATCAGAGGCATCTAGGGGAACCCCAGGGCGCTGAAGGGTGGCAGAGGCAGAGGCCCTGGCCTTGTGGAGGGCTGGCGACTGGAGGTTGCTTTGCCACTGCCTGTCATTGTCTCAGCAGATCTTGGCCAGCCACACCATCAGGTCCGATGTTTCGAAAGTGATCTCACACACTTTCTCTCATTGGATTCCCACAAGATCCTGTGAGGCTCTTACTGGAGAGACCAGAATAGCATAGAGGTACGGTGTGCGGTCTCGGGGTAACCGCTGCATTTGAAGCCAGGTCTGTTGCTTTCCAGCTATGAGACTGAGCAAACCCCTTAACCTTCTATGCTTTAGAGTCCTCATTTTATTTTTATTATTTTTTAAAGTCTTTTTTTTTTAAAGATTTTATTTGTTTATGGGGGGAGGGGCAGAGGGAGAGGGAGAGAGAGAGAGAGGGGATCTTAAAGCAGGCTCCACAGCCAGCATGTGGGGCTCCTTTTCACTACCGTGAGATCATGATCTAAGTCGAAATCAAGAGTCCAATGCTTACCCGGCTGAGCCACCCAGGTGCCCCTCAGATTCCTCATTTTAAAAATGGGGATCATTGGGGTGCCTGGCTGGCTCAGTCAGTAGAACATGTGATTCTTGATCTTGGGGTTGTAAGTTCAAGCCCCATGTTGGATATAGAAATGACTTAAAAATAAAATCTTTGGGGTGTCTAGGTGGCTCACTTGGTTGAGTGTCTGACTCTTGGTTTTGGCTCAGGTCACGAGCTCACGGTTCGTGGGTTGGAGCACCACATCGGTGTGGAACCTACTTGGGATTCAATTTCTCTCTGCCCCTCCCCTGCTTGTGCGCGTGTGCGCACTCTCTCTCTCTCTCTCAAAATAAATAAAACTTTTAAAAAAGAAAAATCTTGGGGGCTCCTGGTTGGCTTGGTTGGTTAAGAATCCAAATCTTTTTTTTTTTTTTTTAAGGTTTATCTTTGTCGAGAGAGAGAGAAAGAGAGAGAGAGATCGACAGACAGACAGCGAGAGCAGGGGAGGGGCAGAGAGAGAGGGACACACAGAAGCCGAAGTGGGCTCCAGGCTCTGAGCTGTCAGCACAGAGCCTGATGCGGGGCTCGAACTCACGAACCGTGAGATCATGACCTAAGCTGAGGTCGGATGCTTAACTGACTGAGCCACCCAGGCTCCCCAAGATTTTACTTTTTTTCATGTTTATTTATTTTTGAGAGAGAGATAGAAAGCAAGTGCAAAAGCGAGGGAGGGGAAGAGAGAGGGAAACAGAGGATCTGAAGTGGGCTTCAATCTGACAGCAGAGAGCCTGATGCGGGGCTCAAACTCATGAACTGTGAGATCATGAGCTGAGCTGAAATCAAGAGTTGGACGCTTAGGGCACCTGGGTGGCTCAGTTGGTTAAGTGGCCAATTTCAGCTCAGGTCGTGGTCTCACGGTTCATGAGTTCAAGCCCTGTGTAGGGCTCTGTGCTGACAGCTCAGAGCCTGGAGCCTGCTTCAAATTCTGTGTCTCCCTCTCTCTCAGCCCCTCCCCCACTCACACTCTGTCTCTCTCTCTCTCTCTGTCTCTCAAAAATGAATAAATGTTAAAAAAAATTTAAAAGTCTTAGAAGAAATAAAATAAAAACGGGGATCATGAAGGGCTCCTGGCTGGCTCAGTCGGTGGAACATACAACTCTTGATGTGGAGGTTGTGAGTTGGAGCTCTGAGCTGGCTGTAAAGATTACTTAAAAAAAGTTAAAAACGAGGATCATGATAGCATTTACTCTGTACAGTTTTTGCAAAGTTTAGTAGTTTATCTGTTTATTGTCTGTCACGCCAAATTAGACCACACATTTTAGAAAGAAGAGATCTTTGTTTTGTTTGCTGAGTGAGTGTCTGGAGTGTTTAGGACAGTGCCGGACACAGAGAGGTTTGCAAAAGATATTTATAGAACGAATGAAGAAGCGTGGAACAAGCCAGGCTCGTAGTGTGTCTTCTGTGTGTGAACTCTTGCAGTCAGTTCGGGCTGCCATAACAGAAACACCATAGACGGGGTGGCTTAAATACAGAAATTTATCTTTCACCGTCCTGAAGGCTGGCAAGTCCAAGATCAATGTGCTGGCTGATTTAGTTCCTGGTGAGATCCTTCTTCTATTTTTGAATAATCTCTACACCCAACCTGGGGCTCTAACTCAAAACCCCAAAACCAAGAGTCACATGCTCCACTGACTGAGCCAGCCAGGGGCCCCTCTCCATTTTCTTTTCTGCAACACAGAAGGCTGTAGAACTTTGAGCCAGTCACTTAACTTTTTTTTTTTTTAACATTTATTCATTTTTAAGAGAGAGAGAGAGAGAGAGAGAGAGAATGAGCAGGGGAGGGGCAGAAAGAGAGGGAGACACAGAATCAGAATCATAGGCTCCAGGCTCTGAGCTGTCAGCACAGAGCCCGACGCGGGGCTCAAACTCACAGGCAGTGAGATCATGACCTGAGCTGAAGTGGGACCTTTAACCAACTGAGCCACCCAGGCACCCTTTCAGTTTATTTATTTATTTACATACTTACTTAAACCCATCTCTGTCCCCAGTGTGGGGCTCAGACTCACAGCTCTGAGATGGAGTCACATGCTCTTCCAACTGAGCCAGCGGCCCCCCCCCCTTTTTTTTTTAATTCTTTCCTGTGTGTATCCAAATGATTACGGTTTATTTTATAAGAAAAAAATCTGGGAAAAAAATTGAAGTGAGTGAATAAAATTGAAAAGAGAAACGGAACCAGTGACAAGTGCCAAGACCTCTCCAGGAGATCTGCTTCTCCTGTAGCTCTATCTGACCCAAGAGGGTTGGTTGGGTCTTAAGAATCTATTGCTCTACCATTTCAGTGCTGCTTGAATGGACGCTACTGCCCCAAGCTGGGGTGTCTCCTGGGAGGGATGGGCCAACATGACAGCGGGAAGCTTGAGGCGTGATGCAGGCTCGATTCTGAATGCCTGGCCAGTGGGGCTGGGAATACTCCAGGTTGGGAATAAGGAAACCTAGGCAAAGCATTTGGTTGCCCTGAGGATAGGTTCAAACTCTCTACTTAGCAGTTTGGGTTCTCCCTGGGATGTGTAGAGCTTTCAGAGGAGAAGATGGCTTTCTAACCGGAAATACTGTGTGAAGGGAGGCAGAGGGTGTGTAGAGAGGCAAGGTAGTAAAGTGGAAGTGGGGTTGAGCTTGGCTTAGGTTCCAGTCCTCGATTTTCTATTTACTTGCTGTGCAAACACAAGTAGGCATTTTGTTTCTTTGTTTCTTTGAGATAGTTTTTTTTTTTAAATCTGTAAAATGGAAAATGAAATCCTATTGTAGGGGCGCCTGGGTGGCTCAGTCGGTTGAGCGTCCGACTTCAGCTCAGGTCATGATCTCGGGGTCCGTGAGTTCGAGCCCCGCGTCAGGTTCTGTGCTGACAGCTCAGAGCCTGGAGCCTGCTTTGGATTCTGTGTCTCCCCCTCTCTCTGCCCCTCCCCTACTCATGCTCTGTTTCTCTCTGTCTCAATAATAAATAAACATAAAAAAATTAAGAAAAAAAGAAATCCTATTGTAGGATGAATTCATCACAAACAGGAGGGGATTCTCTCCCGTGATTGGATCCCTGACAGAGGCAAGAAGGGGTTCTTACTGAATCTTTTTAGGATTTCGTTTGGTTGATTTTCTCTTCTTTCCCAGCCTATCAAGGCGATTGGGAATACTGCATGAGATATCAGGTGTGAAGGTGTTTCCTAATCCAAAGGGGGCCAGGAGAGGAGCCGAACTAGTTGCCTTCCTTTTTTTTTTTTTTTTAAATTTTAAAAATTCATTTATTTATTTTATTTAAATCCAAGTTAGTTGACATATAGTGTGATAATGATTTCAGGAACTGAATCTAGTGATTCATCCCTTACCTACAATACCAGGGCTCTTCCCAACAAGTGTCCTCTTTAATTTTTTTTTATATAGTTTATTTATTTTTGAGACAGAGAGAGACAGAGCACGAGTGGCGGAGGGGCAGAGAGAGAGGGAGACACAGAATCTGAAGCAGGCTCCAGGCTCTGAGCTGTCAGCACAGAACCCGATGCGGGGCTCGAACCCACAAACCGAGAGATCATGACCTGAGCCAAAGTCGGACACTTAATCGACTGAGCCATCCAGGCGCCCCGCCAACAAGTGTCCTCCTTAATGCCCATCACTCATTCAGCCCATCTCCCCCACCCAACACCCTGCCAGCAACCCTCAGTTTGTTCTCTTTATTTAAGAGTTTCTTATGGTTTGTCTCCCTCCCTGTTTTCATCTTAGTTTTGCTTCCCTTCCCCTATGTTCACTCATCCACATATGAGTGAAATCATATATTTGTCTTTCTCTGACTGACTTATTTTGCTTAGCGTAATACATTCTAGTTCCATCCACGTTTTTGCAAATGGCAAGATTTCATTCTTTTTGATCGCTGAGTAATATTCCATTGTGTGCGTGCGTGTGTGTGTGTATATAACATATATATATATGTATATATATGTATAACATATCTTCTTTATGTCAATCATCAGTCAATGGACATTTGGGCTCTTTTGATTCTTTGTCTATTGTCAATAGTGCCGTTATAAACATTGGGGTGCCTGGGCCCTTTTTGAATCAGCACTCCTGTATCCTTTGGATAAATACCTAGTAGTGCAGTCCTGGGTTGTAAGGTAGTTCTATTTTTAATTTTTTGAGGAACCTCCATACTCTTTTCCAGAGTGGCTGCACCAGTTTGCATTCCCACCAGCAGTGCAAAAGAGTTCCTCTGCATCTTCGTCAGCATCTGTTGTTGCCTGAGTTGTTAGTTTTAGCCATTCTCACAGGTGTGAGGTGGTATCTCATGGTGGTTTTGATTTGTATTTCCCTGATGATGAGTGATGTTGAGCATCTTTTCATGTGTGTCTGTTAGCCATTTAGATGTCTTCTTTGGAAAAAATGTCTATTCGTATCTTTTGCCCATTTCTTCACTGGATTATTTGATTTTTGGGTGTTGAGTTTGAGAAGTTCTTTATAGATTTTGGATATTAACCCTTTATCTGATACGTCATTTGCAAATATCTTCTCCCATTCTGTCAGTTGCCTTTTAGTTTTGCTGATTGTTTCCTTCGCTGTGCAGAGCTTTTTATCTTGGTGAGGTCCCAATAGTTCATTTTTGCTTTTGCTTCCCTTGCCTCCAAGGACATGTCAAGTAAGAAGTTTCTGCGGTTGAGGTCAAAGAGGTTGTTGCCTGTTTTCTCCTCTAGGATTTTGATGGTTTCCTGTCTTATCTTTAGGTCTTTCATCCATTTTGAGTGTATTTTTGTGTATGGCATAAGAAAGTGGTCAAGGTTCATTCTTCTGCATGTCACTGTCCAGTTTTCCTAACAACATTTGCTGAAGAGACTGTCTTTTTTCCACTGGATATTCTTTCCTGCTTTGTCAAAGGTTAGTTGGCCATATATTTGTGGGTCCATTTTTGAGTTCTCTATTCTGTTCCACTGATCTCTGTGTCTGTTTTTGTGCCAATACCATACTGTCTTGATGATTACAGCTTTGTAATACAGCTTGAAGTCTGGAATTGTGATGCCTCCAGGTCTGGTTTTCTTTTTAACATTACTTTGGCTATTCGGGGTCTTTTCTGGTTCCATAAAAATTTTAGGATTGTTTGTTGTAGCTCTGTGAAAAAATGCTGGCATTATGTCGATAGGAATTTCCAGTTACCTTCCTATCAGATGGCATGATCCCAAAGACAGTGTCGACCCCTCTGCTCTTCCCCCCACCCATGGACACATGATGGTTCCTGAAGAAATGTGCTTTCAGGAGTGTTTTGCAGTCGTAATATATTCTGTACATCCTCTCATTTCTTTCTTTAAAAAAATTTTTTTTTACATTTATTTATTTTTGAGAGACAGAGAGAGACAGGGCATGAACAGGGGAGGAGCAGAGAGAGAAAGAGACACAGAATCTGAAGCAGGCTCCAGGCTCTGAGCTAGTGGTCTGCACAGAACCCGATGCGGGGCTCGAACCCACGAATCGTGAGATCATGACCTGAGCCGAAGTCACCCTCTCATTTCTTAATTCGTTTGTTTGTTCACATGGCCAGAGCCCTTGAGTAAAGAGTGTATCCCTATTCTGGGCACTGGGCAGAGAGTGGTGTGAAAAAGGCAAATCCACTGCTTGTCCTCAAGCAGCAAACCGTCTATGGGACAGAGTCCTGGAGGATTCCAAAGCTGTGTGATTGGTGCCAGGATAGAGGGACGCGTGGGGGCTCCAGGATCACAGAATCCTCCTATCAGTCCTTCCCAAGTTGTGGATGTGGGTCGCCCAGGATGACCTCCCCCAGCCAGCTCGAGGTATCCCTTTGCTCTAGTTCATGGGTCCAGCGCGGACAGCAGATGAGGAAGCTCTAGGAAGGCCCCAGAAGGGGGAAACCCAGGCTGAGCACATTCCTGCGGTAACCCTTCTGCTCAGACGCCTGTGTATCCATGTAAGACGTCAGAAAGTAGAGCCACTCACACCTTTTTTGCCTTCTGTGATTAAGCATCGCAAAGGCAGGGAGACTTGGAGTGCAGCCTGGCCAAGGGGTTATTTACTCCATCACTTGAATCACAATACATCTCCCAATTTCCCTTGATTTGGCTAATTCAAGAGATTAAGGCCCAGATGTGATGGGGGCAGGGTTGCCACGAAGTGTCACAAACCCTTCATTTTGTACTAGCTGATGGGAGACCATAATTACCCAGATGGTGGGAGAGAATGATTTAGTCCTTCTTTTGTGCCACGCCCCAAGGGAAACGGGAATTAATCATGGAGCTGGGGTGGAAGAGACTCTACTGTCTCGCTCATTCTCTCTCAAGCTGGCAAGAAGGTCCCTGATGAATATGTAGGAGAGGAAGCTGGTCAAATCTTCCTGCTTTGCTCCGATCAGGTCTGGCTATAGCTTAGGATTCTAGCCGACTCTGTGCTTGATATAGCTTTTGCCTCCCAGGTTTCTCCCTCTGGCTGCATATTTTGTTTCTTCCTTTTGCCTACACACTTCACTTCTTTACCTCCCACTCACCCCTTTCAATGTTTTTATGTTCTCGGCAACACTCTTACCGAGATCAAGAGTGATCTCCTACTCACCAAGACTGATAACCTCCAAGACTGTCCTCATCTGTTTGACCTCCCTATAATGTTTGAAGCTGTTGGCCACCTCCTCCTTCTGGGAACTCTCTTTTCTTGTCTCCTGGAACTCCCTCCTCCTGCTTTTCTGATCTTTTCTTCTCCATTTCTACCTCCCCCTCCCCCCATCCTGCAAATGTTGACAAGTTCCCAGTTCTCCGTCTTCAGCCTTTGTCCACTCTCTCGGCTCCTTTAGGGAGTGGCGGAGACTGTTGGCTGCCCATTTGACAATCATTCTCTTTTCTTCTTGTTCAGGGAGGAAGACCCCTCCTCTCTGCCAGGGGATGAATTATGATTGGCCCCCCCAAAAAATCACAGTAAACAATTTGTCTCTGCATGTGATTTGTGTAAGCGTGGACACGTGACACAGCCCTGGCCAACGGCCCATGAGCAGAAGTTTGGATGGGAAGGATTTCAGGGAACCAATGTGTAAGGAGAAGCAGCCCTTTGAGCCGTTAGTCAAGATATGAGGGTAGAGTGCCTGAAGCTGCAAGATCCATCTTGTGAACTTGGGGAGAAGACCCACAAGATCAATCTCAGCTCTGCCACCTTGGAGCTTTGATGTAGTTTAAGGCAATGAATGCAGCCGTCCTGGCCTGGCCCTGCTAGTCTCATTTTTAAGCCTCCAAAAGCATTCCTGACTGATACACGGAAAGGTGCTAACATCTCCCATGATTTCAATGATCAGCTTTCCCCTGACACCTCCCAGGTTTGTATGTTTAATGCAGATCTCTTGCCCACAGCATCGCAGACATTTCACCCCGATATCCCTCGCAGTGAATGTCTAAAACAAAACCTCATCTATGTATTTTATTCTCAGACCAAGTCACTTTGCCTCCTGTCATCCTTAATACTTTATTCTTACTTCTGCTAGAGCACTTATCCCATGGGTTTATTTGTTTTAACTGTCTGTCTTTCCCTCTAGAATTTAAGCTCCCAGAGGGCTGGAAACTCAGCCGTCTTTAAGTCCCTAGTATCAAACAGGAGCTCCTGAGGTTCTTGTTGAACAAATTAATTTGCAGATGTTCAGAATGTTCAGATGTAAGGGATACAGTCCCTCAAGAATAGTAACTGAGGGGCGCCTGGGTGGTTCAGTCGGTTGAGAGTCCGACTTCAGCTTAGGTTATGATCTCATCGTTCGTGGGTTCAAGCCCCGCATCAGACTCTGTGCTGACAGCTCAGAGCCTGGAGCCTGCTTCGGATTCTGTGTCTCCCCCTCTCTCTGCCCCTCCCATGCTCATGCTCTGTCTCTCAATAATAAATAAATGTTAAAAAAAAAAAGTGAATAGCAACTTAAATTGTAAAGCTATTTACTTATTTCACAAAACATGTAGTCTGGAAGTAAGTGGTTCCCGGATTAGTTAAGGAGCTCAGCGAGGTCAGGGCACCGAGTCAGAATCTCTGAGATTCTCTCGGCTCAGGATCTCTGAGAATCTGATATTCTTCCTGGTCTTAAGGTGGCTGCCACAGCTCCAACATCACATTCTCAGGCAACAGCCTTCCAAACAGGAAACAACGATGTGGGTGTCAGGTCTTGGTGGCAGGAGAAAGGCTTCTGCTTCACACATTTCTCTGTTTTGGTCAAGGCAAATCCGTTTATTGTTGAGAGCTACAACTGTTTATATACTCCCTTGGGCCAGTCGCTGAAAAAGGGAACAGCAATTAGCAGGAACGGCTTAGACCACTCCCAAGTCGTCCTTGGTGCCGGGGGACATTGCTGTGTGACCAAAGCAGGGTTCTGAAGAGGGAGTATCTGCAGGACAGGTGATCAACGATGCTTGCCACCGAGGGGTTCTGTCCTGGTCCAAGTTCTTCCAGAACATTCACTGCTTTCTTGGGCATTTCCAAGATATATGCAGCTCTGTGACGAACCTGTCCCTAGTGTAGGAATAGTCCCTAAATGCTCCATGTTTAGTGCCCCATAACCGAGGCTGATTATGGGCAGTCCTACAACTTTGTGACCTTGCCCTGTAGCAGGGCCGATGCAGGTAATTGTGATGGCTGGTTGTTGCACATGGTTGGGGGGGGGGGTCAGTGTCAAGGGGAGCAACACGGGGTTGAAAATCCAGCTTCAACTTTGCTTTCTGAGCCACGCGCTGTGACATGGCATTGTGTCTGCTTGGAGGTAGGGGCATCTTGTTCCAATTCTCACAAAGGCACCCTAAGGCCCGAGGGCTGCCCTGCCTTCCAAACAGGCCGTACTAATTTACACACCCACCAGCAGCATGTGGGAATGTGCATGTCTGTACGCTCTCCATTACTACGTATTATCCCTTAAAAAAAATCTTTAATATTCTCTTATTTGGTTCCCCTGGCATCTCTATGTCCCTCCCGGCTTCTCTGTGAACTTGTTATCTACTCCCAGATTTATCTTCTCCCAAATCTTAAATCAGTCACCTCCTTGCTCAAGCTCTTCTATGACTCTCTCTTAGGTTTAAGTTAAAGCCCTTACTTGGCGTTCTGGGCCCCTTGAGATCCGGCCCCACCCTACGCTCCCGGCCTTATTTCTCATGACAAATGTTTTGCCTAAGCCCAAATGAGTGCTTATGCTATTCTCCAGCCTCAAATTCCTTTCCTCGTTTCTGCTAATTCTTGAAGCCAGTCAGATCCCATCTCCTGCAGAAACATTCTCGGGCCACTCTGGCCAATCCTCTTAAGACCTCTGAATTCCTTCAGTTCAGTGGTTCTCAACCGTGGCTGCCCCTGGGGGTCACCCAGGGAGTTTCAGAACACACCAATGCCTGGGGCCACTCGAGGACACTCTGACTTAATTGTTCTGGGTGCCAGACTGCACACAGGGATCTTTAGACTCTCCAGGTGTCTCTAGCGTGCAGCCAAGTTCCAGAACGACCTCTTGAAATCACAAGGACTACTGCCTTGCTCTCTGGAGGAGCTTAAAAAATCAAATTCCTGGGGTGCCTGGGTGGCTCAGTCGGTGGAGCGTCCGACTTCGGCTCAGGTCATGATCTCGCGGTTCGTGGGTTCGAGCCCCGCGTCAGGCTCTGTGCTGGCAGCTCAGAGCCTGGAGCCTGCTTCCGATTCTGTGTCTTTCTCTCTGCTCCTCCCCCACTCCTGCTCTGTCACTCTCTCTCCAAATTAAATAAACATAAAAAAAATAAAATAAAAAATCAAATTCCTGGCCTGCACTCCTGTAAGTTCTGAGATCTGTAGTTTCTTAAAGCTCCCCAGGTGATCCTGATGTACAACTGGATTGAGGGCCACGGTGATGGCGTGCTTATATTTTTTTATACTTCCCAGGGGGCCACCTTCAGAAGAGGTGCTTGATAACGTCAAAGTGTTTCTACCTTGACTATGGAGGGATAGAATGACTTAAATGTGTAGAAGAGATTTGACAACGGTAATGTGCTGTGCAAGTATATGTTTCTTAGTAAGAGATTGTTATTTCTATTAAATTTTGTTTTAACGTTTATTTATTTTGGAGAGAGAGAAACAGTGCGAGCAAGGGAGGGGCAGAGAGAGAGAGGGAGACACAGAATTGGAAGCAGGCTCCAGGCTCTGAGCTGTCAGCCCAGACCCCGACGTGGGGCTCAAACCCACAAACCGTGAGATCATGACCTGAGCCGAAGTCGACCACTTAGCCAACTGAGCCACCAAGGCGCCCCTATGTTCTCAATATTTTATTTATTTATTAACATTTATTTATTTTTGAGAGCCAGACAGAGACAGAGCATGAGCAGGGGAGGGGTAGAGCGAGAAGGAGACACAGAATCTGAAGCAGGCTCCAGGCTCTGAGCTGTCAGCACAGAGCCCGACACGGGGCTTGAACCCATGAACTGTGAGATCGTGACTTGAGCCGAAGTCGACCGCTTAACCAACTGAGCCACCCAGGAACCCCTATGTTCTTACTATTTTAAAGTTCCAAGCTTGTCTGCAGTTTGTGAGGTAGGCCTATGTTTGGTACGAGGGAGTGCTGGGGAACAAGTTGTTAAATGGGTACATGAATGAGGGTGGTCCCTTTACAATAATGAAATGCTGCTCAGCCGCTCAGGTTTCTGACCTTGGCACCACGGCTTACCAGGATGCTAGATTGTGACAAGGCTGAGGGATTCTTGGTTTGAAGCATGGGCTAAGGCCTTGAATACCTACGAGATTAAAGCTTGTTTTTTTAAGTCCAGAGGCAAAACCAGTAAAAACAAACAAACACACTTCTTTTGTTCTCCTTCCTCCCTCATCCTGTCCCCAGGTGCAAATGCTGATGTAGCCCTTGGAGTAAGAGGAGATATCTTTTATTATCTTTTTTCCCCCATTTTGAGCAGGGATTTTTGCAAAGTGACACAAGCCTGGGGTGGGGGCTGGGACGAGGAGATATTCAGGAAGGGGATTAGGCTGTAGTTGGGGGTTCCGATGGGGGGGTCAGGAGGGAAGACTGGAAATCACTCATGGAAGTCAGACCTATGTAGGATACACCTTCCAGTTACTTTTATTGTTTCCTCTTCCTTCTTGCTAATCATAAAAGTAGTGCGTGTTCAGCACGGACAACTTGGAAAGCCTGTCAGAAACATTCAGACACACCTCACCACCCGTAATCCCACCTCCCAGAGAAAACCATTGTTATTGGAATTTTTTTTCAGTCTTATTTCTATGCATAACAAAAATGATATTATGTGGTGGCCTGATTTTTTATTTTCACTTAAAAAGACATCATAAACATTCTCTTTTGTCAGTAAATATTCTTCCAGAGCAGAGGTTGGCAAACTTACTTTCTTCTTTCTTTAAGTTTATTTATTTATTTTGTGTGTGTGAGAGAGAAAGAGAGAGAGAGACAATTGCAAGCAGGCCCTGTGCTCCCAGTGCAGAGCCTGAAGCAGGGCTCAAACTCACAAGCTGTGAGATCCTGACCTGAGCCGAAATCAGTGGCTTAACCGACTGAGCCACTCAGGCGTCCCAGTAAACTTTCTTTATAAAGATCCAGGTAGTAAATATTTTAGGCTTTGTAGACTAGAAGGTCTGTTGCAACTCCTACTTACATGCACTGTTGCACGAAAGCAGTCATAGACACATAAACAAACGAGCATGGCTGTGTTCCAATAAAACTTTATTTACAAAAGCAGGAGACAAGTCCATTTGGCCTATGGGTGTGGTTTACTAACTAACTCCTGTTCTCTGATATTGTTTTTTAAGAGCTTACCAAGATCCCTTGGTTTATCTACTCCACAATTTTTATTCTCTTTGTAATGTAGTGAACGCGATGCAGAGGCCAGATATGGAAGTAAAAAAGCCCTTATTGGGAGCGCTCGAGGGCGAGGTTCCCTGGTCCATACAGAAAGGGGCCAGGGAAGTTGCGCCCGGGAGTGGGCTGGTGTGTTTTTATGGTGTTGGCTGGGGACTGGAGGGGTATGAAGTATTGACATGATTATGTAAGGTGGTTTGTTGGTAGCTGTTTCTTGTTCCAGGGAGGACGTGTCCGTTGTTTAGGGCGGAAAGGTTTGGTGAATGGTTCCCTTGAAGGTCTCCGGGTGGGGGAGTGTTGAGGTAGTGAGTGGTTTCTTGTTATCCGGGCGCCTGAAGGTCATACCTGCCTCTGAGGCCAAACACTCTTGTCCCCCGAACTTTTAAAAATATTACAAATATCACTGCAACTAATATCTGCACACCTTTGCTTTTTCCCCCCTTGGGGACAAATTCCTAGAAGTGTGATTGCTATGGTATCAGATGCCCACTTCTCTCATCCTTGTCAACAGTGAGTATTAGAGGGCTGCCTGGGTGGCACAGTCGGGTAAGCATCTGACTTCAGTTCAGGTCATGATCTCGCAGTCCGGGAGTTCGAGCCCTGCGTCAGGCTCTGTGCTGACAGCTCAGAGCCTGGAGCCTGCTTTAGATTCTGTGTCTCCCTCTCTCTCTGCCCCTCGCCCTGCTTGCACTCTGTCTCTCTCAAAAATACATAAACATTTTTTAAAAAAAGTCACTGGGTATTAGAATTCCTTTTATCTTTGTCAATTTGATAGATTGTTTATTTTTTATTTAAAATATTTATTAATTTATTTTTGAAGGAGAGGAGGGGCAGATAGAGAGAGAAAGAGAGAGAGGATTTCAAGTAGGCTCCACACAGTCAGCACAAAGCCGGATGCAGGGCTGGAACTCATAAACGGTGAGAGCACGACCTGAGCGGAAATCAAGAGCCGGAGGCTTAACCGACTGAGCCACCCAGGCGCCCAATTTGATAGATTTTTTAAAAAAAGATTTTTTTTTTACTGCAACTCTAATTCCATTGTGTCTACATTTAATGGTTTCTCCCACCTCAAAACCAATGATTGCAGGTCATGATGTAGAGACACACTGTGGTTTTACCAGTCCTTTGTCGCCAAGGCTGTTGGCTTTTGACACGCTTTTGTTAGTTAATAAAACAAATGACTTGGTCTGGGCTGAGATTCCCCAGATTCCCAGATACATTTTTGGTGGAGAGTAAGGTAGTAAGAGGGCTAGAAGTCTGAAGTTCAATGTCCTCTCTCCCCTCCTCCAGTAAAGGGAGGAAATATTTTGGAACCCACATAAAAACATCTTGGTGATTTTGCTTAAGCAAACAAACCTGACTCCATGTTTTCAGTCCAGGAGCCGGCGATCCACCCCCTGGGTCGATGTCCTGTCCTTTCCACACGGGAAGTGGTGCCTTTACGTGGCTTCCAGGCTCCGATGGCTCTTTGGGAGTTCGATTTGGGAAAGGAGCGGAACAAAAGGCAACTTAAAAGACTGCCATCCAGCCCCGGGATGAATGGCTACATGATGGTGGGGATGAACAATTTGCATCTAAGAGGCGGTTTGGGAGTTTGGTGAATAGCCCATGATTGCAGATAAACAGCACCTGTCACACTGCTTGCCTCCTCCCCCCACTTCCCAAAGCTCGCCTTCTGCTTGGGAGGAGGAGTTTTCTCCTGGGCAGAAAGCTCTTCTGCTTTCCCTCCACTGTCCAATGCTTATATGCTAATCCTTTGGATCTTGCTGAGAAAACTGGATTTACAGGAAGTCTAGCCGGTTCCTCTGGGAAGAAGGAAGAGCCATTTCTAACTGAGGCTAATCTACATTATGATTCAGTTACAAATGTCGTGGTTGGGAGGCCTTTTCCCAGTCCCCAAAGGTCACTTTTGTGTGGTCTGTGGACAGCATGCTTGTTGAAATGCAAATTCCATGGCCCTCCAGCAGACCCAAGGCAGGGTGGAATCTGCATTTTTAATAAGCACCCCTGGGTGAGCTTATGAACCTTAAGGTAGTGGGTTGTAAACTTCGGTGAAGGGTGCCTGGGTGGCACAGTCGGTTAAGCGTCCGACTTCGGCTCAGGTCATGATCTCACGGTTCGTGGGTTTGAGCCCCGCATCGGGCTCTGTGCTACAGCTAGCTCAGAGCCTGGAGCCTGTCTTCGGATTCTGTATCTCCCTCTCTCTCTGACCCTCCCCTGCTCACGCTGTCTCTCTCTCTCTCTCTCTCAAAAATAAATAAAATATTAATAAACTTCAGTGAGCCTCATAATTGCCTGGAGGGGGTGAGAAACCTGAGCTCCTCAGGCCTTAGCCTCTGAAGGCTCTGGTTCCATAGGCCAGGATTCTGTGTGGAAAGTGGGCAGGTTTCTCCCAAGGGATTTTGGGAAACAGCCAAGTTCTGGGAATCACTAGTCTAAGGAATGTATCAGAGGTGAAATACTGGGAGTTCCTCCATTCATTCTGAAGTACCTGGAGCAGAGAAGGCAGGGAAGGAGGCTGAGGTGCTGGGGTCCCCTCTGGGGGTTGCCTTTAGTCCTGGGACAGATGGGTGATAACTCCAGAGCTCAGAGGCCCTCTGCAGCAGCCCGTCATTTACTCCTGGGTGGGAACTGCATCCTACAAGCTAATTTCAGCACTGAACACGTCTGAGCCAGGGGAGGCTGTGGGGTGAGGTGGAAAGAGCACTGGACTAAGCAGAAAGTTTTTTAAAAAAAGTGTTTATTTACTTATTTAAAAAAATATTTTTATGTCTTTATTTTATTTTGAGAGACAGAGAGAGAGTGGGGGAGGGGCAGAGAGAGAGGGAGACAGACAGACAGAATCCGAAGACAGGCTCCAGGCTCTGAGCTGTCAGCACAGAGCCTGACGCGGGGCTCGAACCCCCGAACCGTGAGATCATGACCTGAGCCGAAGTCGGACGCTTAACCCACGGAGCCACCCAGGCGCCCCTTTTATTTATTTATTTTGAGAGAGTGCGAGAGAGCAAGCTTGAGGCGGGGGTGGGTGGGGGAGAGAGAATCCCAAGCCCCTGTCAGCACAGAGCCTGACACTGGGCTCAATCTCACGAACCCATGAGATCACGACCTGAGCCAAAACAAGAATTAGAAGCTGAACCAACTGAGCCACCCAGGCGCCCCTCCTTCTAAGTTTGACCAACTCCATGAATTTGGGCAACTTCACCTAACCTCTCCAGTGGCGTTTTAATATGTAAAACGAGGTTAATAATGAGCATTCTAGACCCTGTGTATAATTTGTTAATATAAGGAGGAATGCAATACTAAACAGCACCAGGAAGATGCCTGAAATCACAGAAATGTCACTTTAAGCCAACTTGAAATACCACCATGTTGCCTATGTGGACAAATTCTTTTTTACAATGAAGAGTCCTTAATGCTGGTGAAATTGTAGCTAAACCGGTGTATTCATAGACTGCCAGGAAACAGTGTAAACTGGTATGTATTTCTTGGAAAGTGGTAGGGAACTTTGTTTCAAGAGCCATGAAGTCCAGAGTCCACGCCCATTGACTCAGTAATCCCATTTCTGGAAATTAACTGAATAATTAAAACAGCGGCAGAGCTATATGCCTAAAAATATGTATTGCAGCATTGCTGATAAAGCAAAACACCAAAAGCAGCAAACCTGGAAATTAGCTAAACATCTAGCACTTGGACGTTGGCTCAGAATTAAAGTAGATCTTTCAAAAACACTTGTAACAAAGATGTTTCTAAGGGCCAAAAAAAAATTTTTTTTTTATAAAGTAGATCAGTGTAATAGAACCCTGTGTAGCAACATGGAAGCCATTTATAAATGTTAACTGGAAACAGCAGAAGCCCAGATAGGTGCTCTTTGACTGTAACCATGTCTACGCTGAAAGCGAGAACGAGTGTAGATGCGGAAAGGAGGTAACATGCAGAACAGAGTCAGGGCGCCTGGGTGGCTCAGTGGGTTAAGTGTCCGACTTGGACTTCGGCTCCGGTCATGATCTCATGGTTTGTGAGTTTAAGCCCCGCATCGGGTTCTCTGCTGTCAGCACGGAGCCGACTTCAGATCCTCGGTGCCCCCTCCCTCTCTGCTCCTCCCCCGCTCACTCTCTTTCTCCCGCTCTCAAAAATAAGTAAAAACTTAAAAAAAAAAACAACAGATCAGGGGCGCCTGGGTGGCTCAGTCGATTAAGCGTCCGACTTTGGCTCAAGTCATGATCTCACAGTTCATGGGTTTGAGCCCCACGTTGGGCTCTGGGCTGACAGCTCAGAGCCTGGAGCCTGTCTTCGGATTCTGTGCCTCCCTCTCTCTCTGACCCTCCCCCACTCACGCTATCTCTCTCTCAAAAATAGATAAAACATTAAAAAAAATTAAAAAAAAAACAAAAAACCCCCACCAGAATAGTTATAAAACAAAGTAGGATTATAAGTATTTTGCTCCTTCCCAAAATTAAAAATAAATTTACTGGGGAGCGTGGGTGGCTTAGTCGGTTGAGTGTCCAACTCTTGATTTCCGCTTAGGTCATGATCCTGGGGTCACGATATGGAGCCCCACGCTGGGCTCCATGCTCAGCATGGAGCCTGCTTGGAATTCTCTCTCTCTCTCTCTCTCTCTCTCTCTTTCTCTCTCTCCCTCTCTGCCCCTCCCTCCACTAAAAACATTACCATTGCATTCTTTTTTCATAACAGAAATGACTAATGTCTAAACTGTGAAAACCATTGCATGTTTGTAAAAAGCTCATTGGAGGTGAATCTACCATGTATGATTCATCCCTATTATTTTAGGTTGGTAAGACCAAACACCCCCATTCATTCAATGCTTAGCCACATCCTGGGGGTGAGGACTGTAGGACCTTCAGGCTCCAGGCATAATGCGTGTTCTGTGCATGTGGAGTATACACACGGTTCCCTGGGCCATTCGCTAGGGGAGGAGGAAAAGAACACCCATGGATATTAGGTCTCAAAGGGCTCACAAAATAGAGAGGTAGACACCTTCTGGGGGTGTCTATCCCAGTGGTTCTCTACTGAGGCTGGTCCTCTCCCCTTGAAGCATTTTGATTGTCACAGTGATTGGAATGATCACTATTGGCATTTAGTAAAAAGGGTTGAGATAGTCCCACACAACGAATTTGCCTGGCTCTCAATGCCCACAGTGCCCCTGTTGAGAAACACTGATCTAGTTCTCATTCCATAGTCAGGGCTGCTATGTACTGGTATACAGGTTGCCCACTACACATATCTTGAAGGCATCATTCACATGGTGGTTAAATATGTAGATTCTGGGGCACCTGGGTAGCTCAGTCCATGGAGTGTCTGATTCTTGATTTTGGCTCAGGTCGTGGTCTCACACTTGTGAGATCGAGTCCTGCATTGCGCTCTGCACTGACAGTGCAGAGCCTGCTTGGGATTCTCTCTCTCTCTCTCTCTCTCTCTCAAA
Organism: Cryptoprocta ferox; assembly: GCA_028646485.1. NCBI lineage: Eukaryota > Metazoa > Chordata > Mammalia > Carnivora > Eupleridae > Cryptoprocta > Cryptoprocta ferox. Next base: position 38,472,544 of record CM053565.1, read on the forward strand.
ATAAATAAATAAACATTATAAAAAAGAAGAAAAAAATATGTGGATTCTGAAGCCAAACCACTTAAGTTCAAATGCAGGCAGGTTCAAAGGTTGGAAGACCTTGGACATGTTGCTTATTTTGTGTGTATCTCGTTTCCTCATTTGTGAAGTGGCAATGGTAATAATAATGTACCTTGTAATAATCATAATAATCATAATCATAATGACAGTAATGTAAGAATAACCTCATTGGATTAACATGCAGGATTTAGAACAGCACCTGGCTCACGGTAAATGTCCAATTAATGTTAGGTGATTATCATTCTCTGACCTCTAACTTCCCCATCCACCCCAGTTTTCTACTCCCTGACCTTGACTTTATATTCCCGGATTCCTGCTCTCCCCAAGGCTTTTCCTGGTCCCACCTGTAATCTTACTGTAAACTCCCTTGTTGCTTAAACCTGCTTGAGTTGGTGTTTGTAATTTGCAGCCAGAAGTCTTAATAACTAACACAGGGAGAAAAGAATCACCTACATCAAACAACAGTGGATAATACAAAAGCACTGTCAGTTAAGGGTGAGATTGCTTCCCCAATAAAGTCCATAAATGCCACAGACAATATCTAATCATAACTGAATGATATTTCAATTCAAACCACCATCACTAAGCGATTGGAATGCTGCTAGCTACGATCTCATTCGCTGTTCTAAGAAAACAGGGTCCTAAAGATCAGGACCAGTACGGACACATACCTGAAAAGTCAGGGGAAAGAGACTCTCTCTTTCAAAGCCCCCCCCCCCCCCACTAACATCTGAAATTCTATCCTTAGTCATTCATGCCTTCGTTTGGTATCTGGTCTTCTCTGAAAATGTGAATGTTCTTGGGAAGGGCAATGAAGAAAGCTTGCTACATCTACTAAGAATGTGTTTATTAAATGGCTCCCTCCCTCCCTCCCTCCTCCTCCACGTTCCCACCCCCAACTACCAAGGGGGGCAGCGAGAGAGAGCCTGAGCAGGAAGGAGGAGGCACCTGGTTACAGGACACAGTCTCCTTGAATTCTTAATGGTCGCATCAACCACAAGTTTGCAGAGAGAGTGGTGGCCCTTAAGGAACTTGGAAAGAATGTTCTAATTTGTTTGTGTCCAGCTTGGTGCACAGCTGGAATGATTGCGTTTGTTCTTTTGGCCAAGGACAAATCCCATCTGATGTTGCTAAAGTGAAAGCGGGGGAGGGGGTTGACTTTTGGCTCGTCAGCCATTGGCTGAGCCGGTAGTTCTCAAATTTTGCTGCATGTGAGTATTACCATGGAAGCTTGCCGAACCCTCAGTCCCCAGCTTGCGCCCGGGATCAATGAGATCAGATTGTCTGGGGGTGGTTGTCAGACATCAGAAGTTTCTAAAGATCCTCAGGTGGTCCCAATGTGGAGCTGTCTGGGAACCACTGTCCTAAGCATTTAGTGTGTGAGACACCTTAGGTGACACAAAACAGACACAATGGTTAATTTTGGTAAATTTACTTTTTTTCCTTTTGGTGTACAGTTCTGTGAATATTTTTGCCCATGTAGTCCCATACCGTAAAATTCACCTTTTTTAAAAAAAAATTTGAGTTTATTTATTTTGAGAGAGAGAGAGAGAGGGAGAGAGAGCGCACGAGTGGGGTAGGGGAAGAGAGAGAGGGAGAGAGAATTCCAAGCAGACTCTGAGCTGTCAGTGCAGAGCCTGATGCAGGGTTCGAACCCACAAACCACGATATCATGACCTTGAGCAGATATCAAGAGTTGGATGCTTAACCGACTGAGCCATCCTGGCAACCCACCCCCACCACCATTTTTTAAAAAGATTTTATTTTTATGTAATCTCTCTACCCAATGTGGGGCTTGAACTCACAAACCCGAGATCAAGAGTTGTGTGTCCATTGACTGAGTCAGCCAGGCACCCCAATTCACCCTTATAAAGTACATAATTCAGTGGCTTTAGTATATCTACAAAGTTGTGCAACCATCGCAACCAATTCCAGAACATTTACATCATTCCCCAAAGAAGCTTTGTCCTCTTTAGTAGTTATTCCCCATGTATCCCTCTCCCCAAACCTCTGTTACACATGAATCCACTTACCCTTTCTATGGATTCGCCTATTCTTGACATTTCATATAAATGGAGTCACACAATACGTGGCCTTTGTGTTGGGTTTATTTCACTTAGCACGTCTTCAGGATTCGTCCATGTTGTAGCATGTACCGGTACGTCATTCCTTTTTTTTTTGTTTTTAAAGGTTTATTTATTTTTGAGAGACCGAGAGAGACAGGCGTGAGCCAGGGAGGGGTAGAGAGAGAGGGAGACATAGAATCCGAAGCAGGCTCCAGGCTCTGAGCTGTCAGCGCAGAGCCCAACACGGGGCTCAAACTCACAAACCGAGAGATCATGACCTGAGCCGAAGTCGGACGCTTAAGCTACTGAGCCACCCAGGCACCCTGGCACTTCATTCCTCTTTATGGCCAAAGAATATTCCATTGTATGGTATGGGAGCATACCACATTTTGTTTATCCATTCATTGATTGATGGAGACTTAGGTTGTTTCCATTTTTGGCTATTATAAATAATGCTGCTATAAACACTTGTGTGCAAGTTTTTGTGTGGACCTATATCTTTATTTTCGTGGGCATATATCTAAGAGTGGAGTTACTGGATCATATGGTAATTCTATGTTTAACTTTTTGAGGGACCGCCAGATTGTCTTCCAATGTGGCTGCACCATTTTATTTTAAAGATTTCTTTTATTTTTAAGTAATCTCTACACCCAACTTGGGGCTCAAACTCACAACCCCGAGATCAAGAGTTGCGTGCTACTGACTGAGCCACCCAGGCACCCTGGCTGTACCATTTTACATTCCCTCTAAGCATGTAACAGGGTTGTATTTTTTTTTTTTTAATGTTTTATTTACTTTTGGAGAGAGACAGAGACAGAGTATGAGCAAGGAAGGGGCATAGAGAGAGAGGGAGACACAGAATCCGAAGCAGGCTCCAGGCTCTGAGCTGTCAGCACGGAGCCTGATGCAGGGCTCGAACCCACGAACCGTGAGATCACGACCTGAGCCAAAGTCGGACCTTAATCAACTGAGCCACCCAGGCGCCCCAGGGTTCTAATTTCTCTATATCCTCGCCAACACCTGTAATTATCTTTCTTTTAGGTTAAAGCCATCCCAGTGGGTAGTTCTACAAGTTTGACACATATATAGGATTATATAATCACCACTATAACCAGGGCACAGGATCACGCCAAAAAACTCCCTTGTGTTATCCCTTTATTGCTGCCCCCTCCCACCCCTCACCCTTGGCAGCCACTGATTTTTTTCCCATCCCTATAGTTTTTTTATCATTTGAGAATGGCATATGAATGGCGTCATACAGCATGCAACCTTTTCATACTTGCTTCTTTCACTCAGCATAAATGCCTTTGAGTTTCATCCAAGTCGTGTGTACCAAAAGTTTGTTCCTTTTATTGCCAAGTAGGACTCCACTGTATGGACGTTTCACAGTGTTTTTTTTTTTTAATCTGTTCAACCATTAAAAGGCATTTCGGATATTACCAGTTTTTGACAATTAGGTATAGAGAGGCTATAAATATATATTTACAGGTTTTTGTGGGGACATAAATATTCATATCTCCAGGATGGATGCCCAGGAGTGGGAATACTGGGTCATAGGGTAAATGTACGTATGTTTAACTTTATATGGAACTGCCAAGCTCTTTTCCAGGGTGGCTGTTCCCATTTTGCGTTCTTCCCAGCAATGGACGCATTGGGTATTATCAGCAGTGTTTACTTTAGTCATTCAGATAGTTGTGTAGTGATATCTCATGGTGGTTTGTTTTAAATGTTTATTTATATTGAGAGAGAGGGAGAGTGCGTGCATGAGCATGGGGGGAGGGGCAGCGAAGGAGGGAGAGAGAGACCTGAGGTGAAACCAAGAGTCAGACGCTTAACGGACTGAGCCACCCAGGCGCTCCTCATCATGGTTTTAATTTGCATTTCCCTAATGACTAATGACACTGAAGATATTTTCATGTGCTTATTTGCCTCCTTATATCCTCTTTGGTAAAGCATTCTTGCCTTTTGCTCATTTTTAAATTGAGTTGTCCATTTTCCTATTTGTTCAGTTATGATATATTCTGGATACAGATCCTGTGTTGGGTATGTGATTTGTAAATATTTTCTCCGTCTGTAGCTGAGACACAGTCCTTTGTGTACGTGCGTCTAAGGAGAGACAGAAATGGCATTAATATTTATTGAGCACCTGCTATGTACTAGACATTGTATTAGGTTGCTGGAAAGGGGGAGTCTAAGGAAGGCAGAGTCCTGTGTTCACGGGGGCTTACTCAGGGGTGGGGGTGGAGAGGAAGCTGGGACACCGCCGTCCCTACCACAGGTAGAAGTGTCTGAGCCACTTGAGGGCATGGCAGTGCTGAACGGTTCAAAGTGAGGGCTCTGGAGTCGGGCTGGTCCCAGCTCCCAGCTGCGCACTGCACACTCCCCCCCCCCCCCCACCGTTTGACCTTGAGCAGGTTACTAAACCTTTCTGTTGCTTCATATGCAAAATCGGGGGCAGTACTAACAACGCCCACCTTGAGGGGTTGGGGGCACTAAACGAGATGATGCAGGTGGCACATGGGAAACTCTCCACCCATGTTCGCTATTATTTCTTTTTATAGCAACATTGTTGAATGGCAATCAGGGAAAGCTTCCTGGAGGAAGTACCTCCGGAGCTGTTCCTCAAAGACTCAGTTTCCTTCCAGAAACTGAGACGGGGACAGTGAAAAGGGAGAAGCTGCACTCTGGAACCAAGCACTTTGTCCCAAAGCTTGTAGTTCTTCTCTCTTCCTCAGCCGATCTTTCCTTTCTCTTCCTCTTCCCCCTTTGCCTTCTCCCCGCCCTGGTGGCCTTGGCCTTAGGATGCTGATCACTGGGTTATGGACCTCGGTCCTGAGGCTGCAGGGCCACCTTTGGCCCCTTGATGGGGACTCTGCATCCCGCTCCAAAAGAAAGCTGGACGCCGTGGGGGAGGAGTGTGGACACCAGGTCCAGGAGAGATGGATTTAGCGCGGGGTCACTTCCGGCACAAATCGTTGAGCAGGTTTCGTTGTCAGGCCTCTGTTGGAACAACAGCTGTACCAGCTCAAACTTGTTCAGTTAATAATTTACTGCTGGCGAAATGGGAGTTAAATGAGCCAGGAGACATATTTTGTGTGAACTTTGAGATACCTCTGACAGCAATTGGTGTAATTTTTCCGGGAAGATACTAAAGCTGTCTGCATCCCAATGTCCTGCCTGCCACGCTGACCCTTTGGATCCATTTTATTAACACGGTTGGCTTTGATTTATGTCTATTTTATTGCTTCGGTTTCTCTTCTGAGCTCATGACCACAGCAGCAGTGAGCGTGGAGAATGACTCTGGGAGGAAATATGTTCCCAGGTGTCCTTGTTCGAGGAAACCGACCAAGTGCCATGGGTTTTTTCCTGCTCTGTAGGGCTGGGTGTCGTGCGGTGAAACTGCCCCTTTCTGCCCAGCTGGCCACTGTGTGTGTGTGCAGGGCCAGCCCCATGGGCGGGTGACGCGTGCACACGACCAGGGCCCTGCGTTTACAAGGCCCCCACGCTTGATTTAACGTTCTACTATTACTCTTTAGAAATTCTTTTTTCTTTTTAAAAAAATTTTTTTAAAATTAACATTTATTTATTATTGAGAGACAGAGAAAGACAGAGCATGAGCATGGGAGGGGCAGAGAGAGGTGGAAACGCAGAATCCGAAGCAGGCTCCAGGCTCCGAGCTGTCACCACAGAGCCTGATGTGGGGCTTGAACTCACAAACCGCGAGATCATGACCTGAGCTGAAGTCGGACGCTCAACCGACTGAGCCACCCAGGCGTCCCTCTTTTCTTTTTTTCTTTTCTTTTTTTTTTTTTTAATTTAATTTATTTTTTTTAACTTTATAGTTTATTGTCAGGTTGGTTTCCATATAACACCCAGTGCTCTTCCCCACAACTGACCTCCACTATGACCATCACCTCCCTTTACCTTTCTCCTTTCCCCTTCCGCCCTCAGTTTGTTTTCAGTATTCAAGAGTCTGTCGTGTTTTGTCTCCCTCCCTCTCCCTAACTCTTTTTCCTCCTTCCCCTCCCCATGGTCCTCTGTTGGGTTTCTCCTGTTAGACCTATGAGTGCAAACATATGGTATCTGTCCTTCTCCGCCTGACTTATTTCACTTAGCATGACACCCTCGAGGTCCATCCACTTTGCTACGAATGGCCAGATCTCATTCTTTCTCATTGCCATGTAGTATTCCATTGTGTAGATGAACCACATCTTCTTGATCCATTCATCAGTTGATGGACATTTAGGCTCTTTCCATGATTTGGCTATTGTTGAAAGTGCCGCTACGAACATTGGGGTACATGTGCCCCTATGCATCAGCATCTTTTCTTTTTTTTTAAGGTTTACTTATTTTCGAGAGAGAGAGCATGAGCGGGGTAGGGACAGAGAGAGAGGGACAGAGGATCCAAAGTGGGCTCTGTGCTAACATCATCGAGCCCAATGCAGGGCTCAAACTCAGGAACCGTGAGATCATGACCTAAGACGAAGTTGGACGCTCAAACAACTGAGCCACACAGGTGCCCCTCTTGAAATGCTTAATAATTTATGGAGAAGTAGTCAACATTTTGTACTGGGCCCTGAGAATCATGTATCTGGTCCTACTTGTGTGCCAGGGTTCTTGATGTTGAATTCAAGGGACCGTCTAAGGTCATTCTGTCTTACCTCCTGCTTCTGGGCCCTTCCTGAAATTCTTTCCATGGAAGACACTCAGGGAGGTTACGGAGACTCTGTCCAAGAATCTTACAGCCTCGGGGCGCCTGGGTGGCTCAGTCGGTTAAGCGTCCGACTTCGGCTCAGGTCATGATCTCACGGTTTGTGGGTTCGAGCCCCGCGTCGGGCTCTGTGCTGACAGCTCAGAGCCTGGAGTCTGTTTCAGATTCTGTGTCTCCCTCTCTCTCTGGCCCTCCCCTGCTTGCGCTCTGTCTCTCTGTGTCTCAAAAGTAATTCAACATTAAAAAAATCTTACAGCCTCACCAGCCAAGGTACTTTTTTTTTTTTACAAATGTTTATTTATTTTTGAGAGAGAGAAACACACACAGAGTGTGAGCGGGGTAGGGGCAGAGAGAGAGGGAGACACCGAATCGGAAGCAGGCTCCAGGCTCTGAGCTATCAGCACAGAGACCAATGCAGGGCTTGAACCCACGAGCTGTGAGATCATGACCTGAGCCGAAGTCGGACGATTAACCGACTGAGCCACCCAGACGCCCCACCAGCGTCAAGGTATTTTAAAACACGCATACAGAGAACTGCTTTGTTTAAAAGTAACGTATGGATAGATATCAAAATGCAAAAGGTACAGAAGGGTGTACATTGTGACACCTTAATTATTCCCCAGTTTTCTTGTTCTCCTCTTCTAAAGCAAGCACCTTTCATGAACATATATGTACGTATCTCTATATATCTTTCTTTACCAGAAGATGTGCAAATTATCCCACTATTTCAAACTTCCCTCTTTTCACCTAACTATGCATCTTGGAAATAATTCCAAGTCATAATATAGATCTACCTTATTATTTTCTTGGTAATTATTTCCTATGGCTTGGATTTCCACAATTTACTTAAGTCCCCCATTGACAGACACTTAGGTTGTGTCTGAACTTTTGCTCCTATAAACAACGTCCTGTGAATAGGGTTGTCAGAGTTAGCAAATTAAGATATGGCTTTCTCAGTTAAATTTGAATTTCAGATAAACAATGGATATTTTGAAAATATAAGTATGTCCCATATTTATGTCCCAGGAAGATGGGACATTTGGGACATATGTTATACTAACATATGTTATATGTTATACAAAAAAAAAATTTGTGTTTATCTGACATTCAAATTTAACTGGACAGGGGCACCCGGCTGGCTCAGTTGGAAGAGCACGCGACTCTGGATCTTGGGGCGTGGGTTCAATCCCACATTGGGTGTAAAGATTACTTAAGTGAATAAAGAAAGAAAAACTTAAAAAAAATTAACTGGGCAGCCTGTAGTTTACCTGGCAATTCTATCCTAGAACAGGGCCTGGCACAGAGGAAGGACTCAGTAAAGGTTTATTTAGTAATGAACACATGTTTCCTCTCTAGAATGAAAGCTCAGGAGGGTAGCTACTTTGGCATGGCGGTTCCGGGTATATCCACAGGGCTTAATATTTGTTCAATACATGAATAGATATTTGTAGCAATACAAATGCCATGATGAACCTCTTCGTGATCGCTTCCTTTGGCCCATGAGAGAATATATTTGCAGGATAAATTCATTCGTTTAAAAGTCTGATAGCTTGTGCCAAATTGCCCTCCACGGGCCTCTGACTCTTGGCCAAGTTATCTGATTGTATCCTGCTCATCACCTAAAGCCATTTAACCTTAGGAGAACTTTCCCCTTGAGGTTGCCCTAAATGGAGGTCAGAAAGGAGCTGAAAGTACCAACCTCATTACGCCACCCCTTTTGCTCCCTCCATCAATATATGCCAAGAAATGAGGGATTTTAGATGCAAATGGCAGTAGATAACATCTGGCTCATCAGGGCCCCCCGGGCTGTCATGTCCCCAGAGCCACTGGAGGAGCCCAATGGGGCTGCCAGCTCCTAGTGATGGATGGCTCTCACTGGGTAGGCCATCCCAGAGGTACTCTTGGGTTCCTAGTCCACCTGCCTCCCAATCTTCTAATCTGTCACCCACACAGGACGATTTAATCATTGTAATGATGTGCTGTCACACGCGCTGTCACTGAGCATGCATTGCCACCTCTGGTGAGAAAACCGGTTCCCTATCTTCCGTAGCTAACCTATGCACATGCCGTCTGTTTGCCAACCACCGAGATTGGGGCGAATCCGAGGTTACATGGAGCAGAGGGCATATGGTATTAAGACTTTGGAACTAGGAATCCGGATGCTTGGATCTCGGGCCCTATTTCATCACTTCCTGTATTAGCTGTGTGACCTTGGCTAGGAGTGGGGGGTTGTCTTTCAGAAAAGACTGGGAAGGGTGCCTGGGTGGCTCAGGTGCTTAGGCAACTTAGGCGTTGGACTCTTGATTTCCACTCAGGGCATGATCTCACAGTTCATGGGTTCAAGCCCCACGTCAGGCTCTGGACTGACAGCACAGGGCCTGCGTGGGATTCATTCTCTCTCCCTCTCTGTCTGCCCCTCCCCTGTCTCAAAAAGAAATAAACATTAAACATTTTTTTTTCATTAAGAAGAAAAGACTGGGAAATAGTCCATATCGATCAATATTCCCCACCAAAGCCAGGGAGCAAGGCAGGCTGCTAACAGGGTATAGGTGAAACCTCTCTAAGCCACCCTTTGGTGACCCCGGTGTCTCCTCTCAGGACTGGAAACTGGGGCATCTGCTCCTCTGGGTTCCCTGTTTATCTAGAAGACTCTCTCAAGTTTGCTCATCAGGACAGACAATATTGACTCCGCCATCTTCTAGAAACTTGCCATTTCCAAAGAGGCAATGGTCCAACCTAATTTAAGATTGAGTTTCTTCCAAGTTCCCATGGTGGCACCTCTCAGTTCCTGGCGGGAGCTCTCGCAGTTCCAAAAAGAAGCCAATTTGTCAGCACTCTGGGGTAGAGAGCCTTCCCAGAAATGGCTGAGGAGCACTGAGCCCCGGGGCGAGGGAGGACGCTTCACTCTTACACCTCGGAGGTGGAGTCCTGACCCGCCCCTCCCTGCCTGCCAGCTCTGGGCTCCTTCTCTGAACTCCTTTTTCCCTCTGAAGTGAAAGGAGAGGTGGCAAATTACAGTGTGTGTGTGTGTGTGTGTGTGTGTGTGTGAGAGAGAGAGAGAGAGAGAGAGAGAGAGAGAGATGCAAAAGGCATTACTGTCCTAGCTCCTCACCATGAGGACCAATGGCTTTTGTCATGGTGTGAAATGCCAGCGAGCTGCAAATTACGAATGACTCTCAGCATCTACTTCCGGTATAAATTACCCCCCAAAGCATCACGTCGCACTTTCAAGGAGAGGCTGCCCTTGGAGAGCGGCCTTCCTTTGGAGGTTGTTGGGCCTGACAGCCTCACACCTGGAGGTGGGAAGAGACTCCACAAGAATGAAAGTGGGTTTGTCCAGGCTGCTGGGGGGGGGGGGGGATGGCGGGGGTGTGATTTCCTGGGTGGAGAAAACAGACCTAACCTTGCGACCAAAGTGTAGCTCATCTCACGTTCAGCCCCCCGGGGGCCCCCCGAAATCGAAATCGACTCTGAACTCTAACAAAGCAGAGAAGGGAGAAAGGGCTGGCTGGTTGCTTGGATGCTGGAAAAATCTAGTATAACCATTCTAGTACTTGCCCTGGGTGCCTCCGCTCCCTCCAGCAAGGGAGGTTTGCATCTGGCAGAGGGAGCCTCTCAAGTTTGTAGAGGGTGACTGCCTCCAGCCTGGCGGGTGGTGGCACGGCAGTATTTCCTCACCCCAACTCTTACTTCCTTGGGAGTTCGGATTTGAAAGCTGGATGAGCACCTCCCTCCTCCCCCCCCCCCCCCCCCACTGCCAAAGCAAGCAAGCCAGCAAGTTGGACGAGTCCCTTTCAGGGTTCTGTTCCAGCCACAGGAAAATGGGCAAGCTGGAGAGGAGAGCGAAAACCTTCCCATCTTCCAAACCCACGCCCTCACCCAGTGGCCCAGGACTCACCCGCCCACCTACAGTGCCGAAGTTTGGAAACTTGTGGAGTTTTCCAGAAAGTGTCAGTGCCCTCCTGCTTTGCTTTCAACACCACTGACCTCCTTTCTGTTCCTGGAAGCCTCCTTCCTGCCTCAGGGCCTTTGCACCTACTGTTCTCCTGTGAGGTTCTCAGAGTGACCTCCTCTTCAGATCAAAAGTCTCTTCCTTAAAGAGGCTTCCCCTGACCACTGCTTCCGTTTATCCCCACACTCTCTAGCCTCCAGGAGCTGGAACATAAGGTCCAGTGGGCAGGGATCTCTGTCAGATTTTGCTCGTTGACATGTCTCCAGCATTTAGCACAGTCCCTGGCCCGTCCCAGATGCTCCTACATCTTGTTTAAATGAACATTGAATGGGGGCCCCCCGGGGGGCTCAGTCACTTAAGTGTCCAACTTCAGCTCAGGTCGTGATCTCAATGGTCCGTGGGTTTGAGTCCCACGTCAGGCTCTGTGCTGACAGCTCAGAGCCTGGAGCCTGCTTCGGGTTCTGTGTCTCCTTCTCTCCCTGCTCCTCCCCGACTCGCACTCTGTCTCTCTCTCAAAAATAAATAAACATTAAGAAAAAAATGTTTAACGACCATTGGATGAATGAATCCCCCTGCTTGATATTTCCCATAACCTTTATTGCTATCAAACATCATCCTGTTTACTAATTTATCTGTTCGCTTGCTTGTTGCGTATAGGCGCTACTATTATCCCACTTCACAGACGACAAAATTGAGGCTCAAAGAAGTTAAGAGAAATATGGAAACCAACTTGACGATAAACTATAAATAAAAAAAAAAAGAAGTTAAGAGAATACTTGCAGCAGGAAAGGAAGCACCTGGCTTCTGGGTGGGAATAAGGATATACACTTATGCCTTTTCTTGGCTCAAAAGATTTTTCAAAATGTTTCCTACTTATAATTTTTCTAGAATCTCTGAGGACAGAAGCATTCGTCCCCCCTCCCCCCCGTAGTCTGCCCGGATTAGGACTGGAAATCAGGATAAGGATGGAGAGCCAGGCTTCTCCTTTCAGTCACCCAACATACCGCTAGCCTGGAGTTAGTAACTTTGATACGCAGACCTTGCCACAGATCCTTGCTTTTCCTGAGTTGGCCAGAGTCAGGCATTTGCCACGTGACTTGGCCAGGCATTTGGATGCGAATGTGTGACTGACGGGCACGCCGGGAAACCATTACCAGCGAGAGGAGCTGCTGGGATATCTCCACTTAGGCCCCTCTGGAGGGGCCACTGTTTTTTTTAAATTTAATTTTATTATTATTATTATTATTTTGTTTATTTATTTTTGAGACACAGAGAGACAGAGCACGAGCCGGGTAGGGGCAGAGAAAGAGAGAGGGAGAGACAGAGTCTGAAACAGCCTCCAGGCTCTGAGCTGAGGGGCCACTGTTCCATTTCATGCACCTCGGTCCATTATTTGTCTGTCACCCTCAAGGGCTCGCAATTAATTTTCATCTGTCCCCGTGCTTTACAAGAGGGTTACAAATGGCTCCCTTTCTGGTATCCTGCACAAATCTTTCCTTTTCAGATAGTACCCTGTCACAGAGAGAAGAGATCTGTTCAGAGCTGGGTAGTATACGAAGGGCTTTTTGTGTTGTTTTGAGGAGCGAGTTGGCTTAATTTGCCAAGATTCCAATGGCAGACATGGATTCTGTTTTCAGATCGAATGCATTAAAAAGGGGGGGGGGATAGGTATGGCATTTGTTTTAGTTTTATTTTCTTGTTACCATTTAAAATCTAAACCCTGGGGCGCCTGGGTGGCTCAGTCATGGGTTAAGCGTCCAACTTCGGCTCAGGTCATGATCTTGAGGTTCGTGAGTTCGAGCCCTGCATCATCTCTCTGCTGTCAGCATGGAGCCTGCTTAGGATCCTCTGTTCCCCCCTCGCTCTCTTTCTGCCCCTCCCCTGCTTGTGCTTTCTTTCTCTCTCTCTCAAAAATAAATCAACATAAAAAAACCCCAAAAACCTAGGGGTGCCCTAGGTGGCTTAGTCAGTTAAGCGTCCGACTCGGTTTCGGCTCAGGTAATGATCTCACAGTTTGTGGGTTTGGGCCCTTTCACAGGCTCTGCGCTGACAGTGTGGAGCCTGCCTGGGATTTTCTCTCTCTGTCCCTCTCTCTGCCCTTCCCCTGCTCGCTGTCTCTGCTCTCTCTCAAAATAAATAAATAAACTTAAAAAAAACTAAAAATAAACCCTGATTTAATGGCTGTGCGAAGCCACAGTTAGTAAACTGTGGTAAAATGCACATAAAATGTACCATCTTGACTATTTTCAAGTGTACAGTTCAGTGGCATTAAGTACATTCATTGTTGGGCAACCACTACCACCCGTCCACATAACTCTTTGATCTTGCAAAACTGAAACTCTCCACCCATTAAACAATAACTCCCCATCCTGCCCTCTCCCTTTCTTTTGAAAGTAGTTTTAAGATGGTGGAAGGAGCATTAACAATGTGGATTTGTCCCCCTTAACTCACCCTTGTCCCCCTTTACTCACCCACGTCTCTGCTTCTCACTGTTTCTAGGAAGAAATGATTGTACAACCACACGAATCACCTATAATGGGGTCAAATGCTTGAACCTTTTCCTTTCACAACTGTGGGCAGGGAAGGGACCTTGGAGTCACAACTCACGGAAGCCTATCAAGTTCAGTGGCAAAGCGCACGGAGTACTTGATGGTCCGGACAATGGTTATGCAGGACAGATGCAGGGCTGACATCATTCTGATAAAAGATCAAGGAATAGAATTTAAAAACAAGAAATAGTTAAATGAATTGTCCTTTCTTAGTTCTCTCTCTTGTTTCTTGTGCTTCTTTCCAGATTAGATACGTATGAAAACATATGTTTCTAAGTGTGTTTATATCCGTCTGTATCATCTATTCTTTAAGAAAGAAAAAAATAGTGGCACCACACCACTCTGCCAGTTCACGGCTGCTCACCATATGGCCGTACCGCAATTCATTTAGCCATTTCCCTGGTGATGGGCATTAGAATTATTTGTAGTTTTTCACTTATTTTTTATTTTTTAAGAGAGAGTGCGGTGGGGGAAGGGCAGAGGGAGAAGGAGACAGAGAATCTTAGTCAGGCTCTATGCCCAGTGTGGACCCTAGGTGGGGCTCGATCTCACTACCATGAGATCATGACCTGAGGCGAACACTTAACCGAATGAGCCACACTGGCCCCCCAGTTTATCACTGTGATAAGCAGTGGGGCAATGGACATCCTTGTGCTTTTGGACATGCGGTCTTGCATGCTTCTGAGCACAGAAGGATACATTCCTAGAAACAAGGTTTAAAAATTAGATGTTTTATGTTGCCAAATATGGAAACATAAAAATTTTAAGACAACCGCTAACCTCTTGTGAAGTTTACTCAGGGCCTCCGGACTCTATGAACATGAGAGATCCTCACCCAATAATTCGGTTAGGACCATCCAGCCGATGGACGTGCCCCGCGGTCCTGGCACTTGCACGATTTCAGACTGGAGGACGCTGGAGGACGCCTAGCCCTGGGGAAGTTCATGCTCATTGTAAACGGTCAACGCGGCCTGATTAAGGCAGCCTCTTGGTGACTTTGGTGAGTGTTCATACAATCTTTGGATACTGCTCACCAGCCTGGGGTGGACCAGTGCAACTTATGATGTCCTTCCTTCCCTGGAGGTTTGAGGTGGCCGACCAAAGGGTAGCGGCCCTGGGAAAGCATGCACCGTGCACTGCTCAGTTGTTCTGCTGCGTCGCTGGCTCGAATTACCACACTCCCTGAGCCACCCTGAGACTTGGGATAAATTTGAGTGCTCATTATCTCCAAAGCCCAGGGGGATGCCAGGTTGACTGTGGCTGTCCCCGAGGAGTCTGCCCTAAGGAGCAAATCATCTTCCCCTGGGACTTAACGCTATTTATTTCCTCAGGATTGGGGCTGCTTGGAATCTAGCCAGGAACTCCCATTGTCCAAGACAGATCTGAGTGGGAGATTCACACCCCGCCGATTCCGCCTGCCCAGGGAGCAGAAGCATCTGGCAGGTGCGGGGGGAGAGGGGGTCAGTGACAGATGGCTCCCAGAGGGTGCAGGAAGAGCATCTGAACCATCAGCTGGGGGAGATTCCCCAAGTGACAGCAACGCCTTCAGCCCCATTTAAATTTTGATCTAATTTCTGTATGTGATTTCTGCCCTGACATTCTTCTGGTGACAAGGGAATAGAGCAATGACAGGCCTCAATCATCTTGAGGCGCTCGGCAGGAGAAATCACGTTTTCTGCCACTGGGATTGCCTGTTCTAGAAGGCCGGGGTTTTCACCTTGCTTTTACGGAACTTGGGCCCTGGAATGTCCTTTCTGCCTCCTCCAATTAGCTTCCCATGCCACTGAGAGTAGCAAAAAGGGAATCGGGACTGTATGTTTGCTCCATAAATTGCTCATTAGCTCCTGCGGTAATCACTCTCTTATTATTATTTTTTTTCTTGAGCATTTTTTTCTGGAGTCCTGGGTTTCAGAAACTGCTTGCTTGAGAAGCAAGAGCTTTCAATGCTAGGAGGCATAATAATTTCTACAGCCAGGAAGCATTTATTTGAAGAACTTTCTGCAGGGTGGCAAGCCTGAGATGTAATAAAGCACCCTGCCTCTCTCGTGCAGTGGAGAAGTAAGGTCTCTGCACTTGCGTACATGAATTCACGAAGGGGTTAGAAATGCTCACTTCCTCTTATAGTCAAGGGCAGAGCGAGGCAACCCAACGGTAAGTGCCTCCTCTGCCCTTTAGTAGCTGTGTCACATTGGACAAGTCACTTCATGCCCCCACGCCACATTTTTCATTCATCGGATGGTTACTGAACGCCGGTAGTGCAGGAAGTGAATGAATGAGTTTACTGAGCACCTACTATGCTCCTGATGCTGCAGTAGGTATCTTTTCAGTCTCCTTCTCCGTAAAGGGTAGGTTAATACTGCACCTGCTTTCTATCCCTCTTGAGTTGCCATGGGACCCAAACCAAGATAATGCATGGGAAAGAACTTTGGAAAGCAGCAGAGCATTTAACCACGGAGAAGTCTATTATCTTTGCCTTTAATTCAGATTTTTCTACTTCTTCTGTTTCCCCTTCCCTTTCTTCCAAGCCTGCATGAGTTTGGCTGGGTGTGGCTTCATAGGGCTGATTATTCACCATGCTTCCCAAGTCCAGTGCAGAAACATAGCTAGGGGTGTAACATTTTCTGCCAAGCCCACGCCCTTAGGTGCACGTGTCAGTTTTAAATGTACAACATCAGTGGGAACATCAGGTTCCCACACACTGTGGGGGATTGAAGCTGAATATGTGTGTGAATCAAGTGAAGTTGACGGGCTGGGTTTGGTGCCTTTCTTTGTACTGCTCATTCCCACCTTGTCAGGGACAAGTTCTGAGCAATCAGGTGAACTTGATCGACTGTAGCCAAAAGAGCATGGGCTCAGGAGGCAGCTCCTCAAACTGGCCTCTTTACTTGCCAGTTACCAGTTGCATAAAGGCACTCGACTCAGCTTAGGCAAAAAGGGGGATTTAGTGGGAGGTTCCAAGAACATCTAGAATCAGGGATAACTGGAGTCAGGGACTTAAATGCCTCCAGGTCACTCTCGCCCCTGGATTTTTTTTTTTTTTTCCTTCTCTCTCTCATGTGTTTGGCTTTATTCTTTCAGTTTGGGTTTCTCTCCAGAGAGGGCATCAAGGTTTCTGGTAGCTCTTGCGTCTCATGGGTCCTAACTTTACTGTTAGAGAAGGCCTGGTCTCTTCCCTCAATTCCAATTTCAAATATCCTGGAAAGAAGTTGGACTGCCTGGTATGGGTCAGGTGTCTGGTCCTAGACCAATCAAATGTGGCAAGTTTGGGGAGGGAGGGTGTCATGCAGCAAAGACAAAACCAGTTCCAGAGATCTGGGAAATTCACTGCGAGGCATTTCACCTCTGAGACTCAGTTTCTCTTTTGTAAAATGAGACTAATAATACCGTCTAAAGCCACAGTGAGGTATACAGCCCTCACATTTTGACACCTCCATCCTGTACTTAGATCTTGCTAGTACTGGGGGCTGAAAAATAATGAAACAAGGCAGAACATCTTTAATGTATTAATACAAAGAAATTTGGTGACATGAAATATTTACTTTCACACACCAAAAGTATGCAAAGTGGTTACTTTTACTTCTGCCCAATGCGGAGCTTGAACTCAAGACCCTGAGTTCCAGACCTGAGCTGAGAGTAAGAGTCAGACGCTTAGCTGACTGAGCCACCAGGTGCCCCAAAGCAGTTACTTTTAAACAAATTATTTCCTGGGTAAGACCTAAACTCTGGAATTCAGTGTATGATTAAATAATACTTTTAAAAATGGTTAATGTGACTCCAGGAGTATTAAAAAATGCAAACTGATCTGAAGTGTATTCTTACAGAATGGACAGAAAGACCAAAAGCACTGGTGTAGGCATAAAAGAACATAATTGAATGTGAAATCTTTCTGTTTTATGTAAACCAGGTTTAAAACAAATAAAGGGGGCCACCTGGGTGTCTCAGTCGGTTAAGTGTCCGACTTCGGCTCAGGTCATGATCTTGAGGTCTGTGAGTTCAAGCCCTGCATCAGCTCTGTGCTGACAGCTCGGAGCCTGGAGCCTGCGCAGATTCTGTGTCTCCCCCGCTCTCTGCCCCTCCCCCGCTCATGCCTCTGTCTCTCTCTCTCTCTCTCAAAAGTGAATAAACATTAAAAATTTTTCTAAAAAAATAAAGGGAGGGGCGCCTGGATGGCTCAGTTGATTAAGTGTCTGACTTCAGCTCAGGTCATGATCCTGCAGTTCGTGGGTTTGAGCCCCACGTCAGGCTTTCGGCTGTTGGCACAGAGCCCGCTTGCGATCTTCTGTTCCCCTTTCTCTCTGCCTCTTCCCTCCTTGCTTTCTCTCTCTCTCAAAAACAAATAAACATTAAAAAAGAAATAAAATGAATAAAGGAATGGTAAAGTGTAGCAAGTTATAAGGAATAGTTTTTTTAATGAATCAGAAATTTAAAATTATAATAAACAAGTATATGAATAATATGTATTATTATATATATAATTTGCAATATACAAGAGTATGAGTATCAGCCTTTCTTTTATATTCATAGAAATAGCTAGAAGATCCCCAAAGAGCATATTTCCTTGTGCTCCGGAGGAAGAAAGGTCTCCTTGTGAGCCAGAGTGATACTAACGTGAGCACTCTCTCCTAAGTGGCCAAGGGGATAGTTTCTTGATCACAAACTCAGCTGGAATTTACACGTAGCTGTGAATGACTAGTCCAGGCCAAGGCAAGTGGGGACAAATGGCTTTTAGAAAGAGTTGGAGGATATATAGTTCAAGGCTCAAACCAGCTGTGCTCAGATCTGTTTCTGTAAAGCAGTGAGAATCGGAGGCCCCATCATTTGAGGCCTAGCCAAATGGCCCTGCTGTCTCTGTCTCCCCACTTTCCTGTATCTTGCAGTTCCTACTTACCTCTTAGGGTTATGATGATCGCGCCTAGAGCATTTAGCCACATGCCTAAGTAGATATTCAATGAATACTGATTCTTTTTTCTATAGCTCGAAAATCTTTTTTTTAATTTTTTTTATGTTTTATTTATTATTGAGACAGAGAGAAACAGAGCATGAGCGGGGGAGGGTCAGAGAGAGAGGGAGACACAGAATCCGAAGCAGGCTCCAGGCTCTGAGCTAGCTGTCAGCACAGAGCCTGATGCAGGGCTCGAACCCACGAACTGTGAGATCGTGACCTGAGCTGAAGTCAGACGCTTAATGCACTGAGCCACCCAGGTGCCCCTAGCTCGAAAATCTTAAAAAAAAAAAAAAAAAAAATCACGGGCACATAAAAAGGGCCGGCTACAGACATTCAATTCCAAAAGCAGGCCATATGGCTCAAATATTGACTATGGTGCCCTCTGATTTGCTTAAAATTGGCTCAGAGGATCCCACAATGATTCTTAATTTCAAAAATGTCTCTGTATTCAAAATACTTTCTGGCCCACAATGAATTAGTCAAGCTAGAGCACGTTTGGGTGAAGATTCACATCTAGCCCATGAAAATATATAAAATGCCTATATTGTATCATATATATGCACGAATATAATTATAGTGCACGGTATGCCAAAGGCTCAAAATAGCAGAACACTTATTTAAATTGTAGTTTAGAATTTCTCAAATCACAACCTTGTCCTAAGAAGTCTGTGTCCTCATGACATTGTCAGCCCAGTAAAAAAAGCAGGAAATCATCTATCCTTTGAACGCGAACCCTCCATCATATAGGAAAACATTCTAACTAGATGTGTGGCTTTGGGCAAGCCACTTGATCTCTTCGACTTGAGAAACATTTTTGTGCCTACCGCACGCAAGGCTTTGCGATGGACTCCTGTGGGGTGACTCAGATATGCCTTTAAGGTTTGGAGCCTGAGTGACTTGGAGACTGGGATGCTTTTTAAGCAGCACTGGGGAAAACAGCAGGAAGAGTTAGTGGGGGCAGGGGGAAGCGTGACACTTTTGGTTTTGATATACGAAATTAAAGGTCCTAGTTGGATATCCAGCCGCAACTTGAAAAAAATTTTTTTAATGTGTATTTATTTTTGAGAGGGAGAGAGACAGAATGCAAGTGGGAGAAGGGCAGGGAGAGAGGGAGACACAGAATCCGAAGCAGGATCCAGGCTCTGAGCTGTCAACACAGAGCCCGACGTGGGACTCGAACTCACAAACCGTGAGATCATGACCTGAGTCAAAGTCAGATGCTCAACCGACTGAGCCACCCAGGCGCCCCAAGCTGCAACTTCTAATAGGCAACTGAGTTGTGGACTCAGAGCTTGGGAGGGTTGCAGCGGTTGGAGATGTATGTCTGAGAGTTGCTGGAAGTGATAGTTGAACTTGACTGAATCTGTATTGATTAGGTTGTAGGTTCAGCTGACATAATAGTGATGCCCAAATAATAGTAGCTTACACCAGACAGAAGTGTATTTCTTTTTTTTTAAGATTTATTTTTAAGTAATCTCTATGCCCAATGTGGGGCTCACACTTACAACCCCGAGATCAGGAGTTGCATGCTCTACTGACTGAGGCAGCCAGGCTCTCCTGGAAGTGTATTTCTTTCTCTGTCACATAACAACTGGGGTTGACCTTGTGCGTATGGTCCAAGATGGCTCAACACTACCACATTTGCACGTCCAGCCAGTGGGAAGGGGGCGGGGGGAGTGGGAAAAAACGTGGCCTGAAAGTATGACAGGACCCAAACCCCAGTCTTTAGCTAGACATGGCTGCCATAATTAAAGTCACATTTCTGGTCTCCCTTGCAGATAACCGGTTAAGGGGAGGTGAGCAAAAGACATGTGAGCAACTTCTACGTCCACTCTGTAAACATGTTTTGATTATCAATATGTCCTTGCATACTGAGTCAGAGAGGGCAGCGTTGAGAAAGCCAAAGGAAGGGGAGTCTTCTTAAAGAAGGTTTTTACAATGCTACCGACAGGTCACAGAGGGTGGGAACTGAAGACATTCTTTAGTGGTCCCCAACCAGGCTGATTTTGCTCCCAGGGGGATATTTGGCAATCTCTGGAGACATTTTTGACATTTGTGACAACTGGGGCGAGGGGATGCTGTTGGCTTCTAGTAGGTAGAGGCCAGGGATGTTTCTAAACACCCTGCAATGGGTAGGAAAACCCCCAACAACAAAGAAAGATCCTGGCCCCAAGTGTCAACAGTGGGGACAAGAGAAACCTTGCGTGAGGGGATTAGGGCAGTGGCTCCCAACCTTTGCCACACCGTAGACTCATTTGGGAGCTTTTCAAAAATCCTGATGCCCGGGTCACACTCAGACCAATGAACTCAGTAGCTCAGAGTGAGTTTGATTACCTTATTTCTTAAATCCCTTCCAACTCTAAAACTTCATGAATTATACGAATGCTTGAATACTGCGTTTATATCCAAATTTCCAAGTAGCCGACAGTGTGACTCCAATCAATCTCTGTTATCTGGGAAGCCCCATTGGATCCAAGTCCGAGAGGGTAAAACAGAATGGGGATTTCTGCACGTGCTCAGCGGTGAGGATGATCAATCAATATCGGATCTCTACGTCTTTCCCATATTTTCATGTAACTTCTATGGGGTGGGCTGGGGAAGTTAGGGAAGAACAGAGTCTTTCTGGGTCATGTAAAGGCAAATATGTGACTAAGAAGAAAAAATATCTTTGCCCCACACATACCCATGTGATAGAGGTTTATCCTTACTTCCCCTCTCAGCCAATTTGCTGCAAAAGAGGGTCAAGTCACTTGTCCTGGAACAAATGACTTTGAAAGGTGGCATCACAGGCTGGTGTTTACTACAGGACTAGGGGCACCATGGAGGGGCAACAGAGATGCTTGGTAGGGCCTGTGATCCTTAACTGAACCAGGCGAGGGAAGCCGGGCGGCTCTGTCTCCTTCTGCGGAGCTCTGAAAGCAGGAGCTTGACTCCTTAATTGCCCCATATGCTGGTTTTATTTGGTGGCTCAGCTGGGTGGAGTGAACTCTAGGAAGAGATGCATTCATTTTTAGTTACCTCACCAGATTGCTAATTTTCACTCTGGAGGCATAAATCACCATAATTGCTGTAAACCCCAAGCAGAGAGGCAGCTCTACTGGCACAAGGCAGCAGCTATTGCCACAGCCAAAGCTCTGTGACCTGAGGCTCAGGGCCCGGAGAGCAGGGGAAGGCGTCTTGGGTAGCTGGCTCTGGGGGGCACTCCAGATTTTGGGATGGAGGTCATGTTGGGAACTCATCCTCCTTCACTCGGCGGGGGAAGAACGGGAGTTTCCAGAGGAGCAGTTTCTTTTGAGTTAGTGGCAAGAGCATGCAGATGAACCCAGATCTTTGGTCCCGGACTCACTGGACAGCTGTTTACATGCTTGGCTTGCAAAGAGAATGTCAGCCCCTCTTTATTCTGGTCACCTCCCAGTCATACACTGCTTGGCTGGGCTTGTTTTTTGCATCTCTCCTGAGGAAAGCCTTAAAAGTTCCTAAAAAATTACCTCAAACAGAAACCAGAGGCTGCAAAAATATCACACACACAAAAAAAGAAGCCCAATGTGACTTGTCACTTTATTGCCCATACTTCTCATAGTGACTTGTAAACTTTTTTTTTTTTTTTTTTTAAAGAAAACCAACCTGGGGCGCCTGGCTGGCTGAGTTGGAAGAGCATGTGAGTCTTGATCTTGGGGTCATGAGTTCAAGCCCTGCTTTGGGTATAGAAATAACTAAAAAAAATAAATAAATAAACTTAAAAAAATGAAGAAGAGCAATCTTAATTAAGTTTAAGAATCAGGGTCACTTAAAGGATGATTAGCTTATAAATAAATGTGTGAAAATTCCTTATCACCTTATCATTCTCACAGAAGCTGAGGAGGTGGAAATGGGAAAATAATCTTTTTTTTTTTTTTTACAAAGTTCTCATCGTAAGGGTGTCTAGATGTCTGATTTTTTTTTCTTTTTTCCTGATATTTTAAAAATAGTCCTTAAAATGAGGCAGGAGGAAATTTTGTGATGAAAAAGAAAGAGGCTCTTTTTTTTTTTTAATGTTTATTTTTGAGAGAGAGACAGAGTGCAAGCGGGGGAGGGGCAGAGAGAGAGGGAGACACGGAATCTGAAGGAGGCTCCAGGCTCTGAGTGCTCAGTATAGAGCTGGATGCGTGGCTCGAACTCGTAAACCACGAGAGGTGAACTTGAGCCGAAGTTGGACGCTTAACTGCTTGAGCCACCCAGGCACCTCAAGAAAGAGCCTCTTTTTAAAAAAAATTTTTTTAAATTTTTTTTATTTATTTTTGAGAGACAGAGACAGCGCGAGCAGCAGAAGGTCAGAGAGAGAGGGAGACACAGAATCTGAAGCAGGCCCCAGGCTCTGAGCTAGCTGTTAGCACAGAGCCCGACGTGGGGCTCGAACCCACGAACCGTGAGATCATGACCTGAGCCGAAGCCGGACACTCAACCGACTGAGCCACCAAGAAAGAGCCTCTTGAAGAGGAATATTTTTTGCCCAATACCATGAAGATGTGGAGAATTGCAGCCAAAGTATCCATTATTACTGATGGCATGTTGGTGGCTTACCAAGAGAGGGAATTTTAGGTCAGGGATATTTAGGGTAAAATTGAGGCTGTGCCCGGGCATAAAAAGATAAGGCTGACAAATAATGGATGGCAGCAGGAGAAACTTCGCTGTGAGATGGCCCTGGGCTCCCCTTCTCCTCCCCCGGCTGCCCCCAGATGACACGGAGCAGACCTGCTTTGTTTTTCGTCTTCCCATCACCTGCCCTCATGTTTAGGCAGCAGAGAGACCAGAGTTATAAACACAGCTCTCTCTGCCACCAGCCCCAAGTGCAGCATTTAGAGTATTCTAGTTCTTCCTTGATAGTTTCCCACCACCTTCCAGACCCCTAATGGTCCTTTCCAGAACCTACCACAGTGCCCGGGCACAAAGTAGATGTTTAATATGTGTTTGGATGAATTGATTCAGATTTGGAGAAGAATTGGGGGGAAAAGTCAGAGAGAGGGGGGTCTCACTACTTCACTTGCTCTGGGGTCCTGTCCCTATCAGGGAGGGCCCCGGATGCGAGGGCTCCAGGCCATGTTCGTCAATGTCTTTGGGTTTCGTCAGGGCCCCAGTGGAGAAGTGAGGGAGGCGCCATTTTTTCTGAAGTCCCCCTGGATTAGTAACAGTAACGGCAGAGTGGCAGTTGTATGCTTAGAAGCAAATCATTCTGATTTTGCCTTCCAGAGCAGAGGTGTTTCTCCTGAGATCTGAGTTCCCCCCAGCAGAAAAAGCTGGGGCTTGTCTTGCCTGTGGCAATACCATTTTGTTTTTGGTGACAGGAAGTCCTGTGATTTTTCTCACCAACTTCCCTGAGGATGCCAGCTTTCAGCTACACACACTGCGATGATTTCTGCCCTCCCCCATCCAATCTAGAGTTGCTAAGAGGTTCAGTACCTTCCGCTCTGCTTTCTTAAAAAAGTTTATTTTTAATGTTTATTTAGTTTTGAGAGGGAGCAGAGTGGGAGCAGGGAAGGGGCAGAGAGAGAGGGAGACACAGAATCTGAAGCAAGGCTCCAGGCTCCGAGCCGTCAGCACAGAGCCCCACGCAGGCCTCAAACCCACGAACCGCAAGATCATGACCTGAGCTGAAGTCGGACGCCCAACCGACTGAGCCACCCAGGCGCCCCTGCTCTGCTTTTTACCTTCCCCAACTTCTTAGCCGAATGACAGAAGCTGTGATTAGTCTCTGGGACAGAGCAGAGATCATGTGGGAATTGAGGTTAGGGCTGAACACATGTATCAGTCTGGGAACAGGCATAAATGCAAAGACCTTGTTACTACAGAGAGGGTGGTGGGAAATCATTTCTTACCCATAATGGGTGGTGGTGAAGCATGCTAAACACAGGCTATTGGTTTTAATATATATGTGTGTGTGTGTATATATATATATATATATATATTTTTTTTTTTTTTTTGGTAAATTATTTACAGGGAACTGTCATGGCTGTTTAAAGGATTGTATGGAAGCTGTCCAAGGGGGCAATATAATAATAGAGGGCAATTAATTGTATCTGATGTAATATTAAAAAATATGTATATATAACAACCAAAGGACAATTAGAATGCATTCGCTTTTGGACTGCATTTGATTCAGTCTCTCTCTCTCTCTCTCTCTCTCTCTCTTTTTTTAAAGTTTATTCATTTTTGAGAGTGAGAGAGACAGAGTGTGAGCAGGGGAGGGGCAGAGAGAGAGGGAGACACAGAATCCCAAGCAGGCTCCAGGCTTTGAGCTGTCAGCACAGAGCCTGACACGGGGCTCAAACTCACCAACCATGAGATCACGACCTGAGCTGAAGTCGGCTGCTTAACCGACAAGCCACCCGGGTGCTCCTGATTCAGTGTCTCTTAAGAGAAGGAGGATTCCATATGCATCTCTGCTGGGCTGTCAAGTTCCATCATCTATGCTTTTATTTCTTTTTCTTTGGCTTAAAAAACAATTCCTTGGTGTTACAGGAAATGCGTGTATTGCATAACAAACTTGCTCTCGGGAAACATGCCTATGTAAATAAAATTTAGTAAGGTTTCCTGTTCCTATTTACTGTTGAGATGTATGTTCAATAACTCCCAAATAATTCTAAAAGTTCTTACAGTATTTACTGCTACTACTACTACTACCCATTGTGGTTCTATAGCCCTTTTCCCCACAGAGATTTTAAGACAAAACAGACTCTGTGCTTTCCCCTCTTCCAGTTAAATATCGGAGAAAAGCAGAATATGAACATAACATTTTTAAAAGCCAAGAAGCACAGAGAAAGGAAGTCAAATGGAGTAAGTCCTTAATATCCTAATTCCATGCTGGCAAGTTCAGCACGATGAAGGATTTTCCTTTCCATTCATGGGGAAAAGGAATCAGTGCAGTACTGATTCCTTAGGGACCTGCAAACATGGAGCTCTTGGGACACTCAGAGCTCTCTCAGTCAGTGAGAACTACTGCTCCAGAAATTTCTCTGCCATTTCTAAGCCCACACCGAGATGTGGGAGGGACACGGAGTGCAAAGGTGCAAATGTAAGCTAAAAGCCAAAGGGTCCAGTTTCCTCCCTTTTACTTGATTGGAAGGTCATTCACTTTACGGTGCCTTCATTTCCTTATTCATCACACTGAGCAGTGTGGTGTGGGAAAATCCTTAATGGTTAATGGTTAACCGACCGAGCCACTCAAAATTATTTTTATTCTTTAAAATTATTTTTATTTGAGAGAGAGAGAGAGAGAGAGAGAGAGAGAGAGAGATTGTGAGTGGGGGAGAGGGGCAGAGGGAGAGAGAGAGAGGAAATCTTAAGCAGGCTCCATACTGAACATAAGCTCAACTTGGGGGCTCAATACCATGACCCTGGGATCATGACCTGAGCCGAAATCAAGAGTGGGACACTTGGGGTGCCTGGATGGTTCAGCCAGTTAAGTGTCCCACTCTTGATTTTGGCTCAGGTCATGATCTCATGGTTTGTGGGTTCAAGCCTCACATTGGGCTCTGTGCTGACAATGCAGAGCCTGCCTGGGATTCTCTGTCTCCCTCTCTCTCTGCCCCTCCCCAATTCACACATGCACTCTCTCTCAAAAATAAACTTAAAAAAAAAAAAAAAAAAAAGAAGAAGAGCTGGACACTTAACTGACTGAGCCACCCAGGTGACCCCCCCCCACCCAGAAGGGGTTTTCACAAAGGAGGAGCCAGACCCTGGGGTCTCAGATTAAGGGGATCTGTACTTGACAGATGAATTTTACAGTGGCCATTGTCTCAGCTTTGGGATTATAGGAACTGACATTTGTAGCCTGTTTATTGTGCATCAGGCTCCTTGCACAATTATCTTATTTAGTTGTCACCTAAGCCTAGTTAGAGCAACATTATCCCAGTTTATAGATGAGAAAACTAAGGCTCCAAAGATTAATTTGCCCAATGTCATTTATCTAGAGAGCACAAGTGTCAGCTTCCTCATCTGTAAAATGAATTAGTAACAGAAGTAGACTATCGCCTACAGAATCGCTCGAGATAGTTACGAGCCACGAAGAGGCAAAGCCCTGATAATACAGAGAACCGATGGAAAGCGAGTTTTGCCTTTTCCAAACTTTGAGTTTGGGTTCCTTTTTTCAAAGCGCAGGCGCAGGCGCGCCGGGGGCGCGGGGGTCGTGACCTCCCCGGCGCCCCTGGCGCAGGCCAAGGGCGCCCTCTGCCGACGTTGGGCGGGAGAGCGCTCAGAGTGACCGTTTCCGGGCCTGAGAGCCGAGCAAGAAGCAAGATGGCCTGTAGAGGGCGCCGCCGGGGCGCTGAGTAACCCACTTGGCCGTCCCTTCCTTAAGCACTTCCTGTCTGATCTCTATGATTCTCTGTTGCGTCACGGGAAGTTCCTGTAGGTTTCAATCTACTGTAAACAAAAGGGAAGTGCGCCGACCCGGAAGTGAAAACTGGAGCGGGGACCCGGAGTAGCTCAGAAGGCCGGCAGCAAAGCGGGGTGGGGGTAGCTGCTGTAGCCATGGCAGTGGCTGTGGCCCTGGCCGGGGCTGTGACCGGAACGGAGCTCGGCCCCGCGGAAGAACTCGCCAAACTCGAGTATCTGTCTTTAGTGTCGAAAGTGTGCACCGAGCTGGACAATCACTTGGGGATCAACGACAAGGATCTGGGTGAGCTCGGGGAGGTCCCTGCGGCCTCTGGGCTTAGGGTCGAGGAAGGCGAAGGAGAAATGGGGTTGATGCGCCGAGTAGGTGTGTCCGTATGAGTCTCTTTTTCTCTGTCGCAGACACTTGGTCCCAGGGAACCTTCGGCCCGTGTCCCCCGCCCCCCCCCCCCCCGCCACGAGAACTCTCCAGGCCGAGCTGTTTAGAAACTGTTGCCCAGAGCTGTCAGTGAAATGCATGTCGCTCCTGCTCCCTGTTTTTTTTTTTTATTTTCCTTTGGTCCTAGTTAACTAAACAGCGTCAGTAACAGCCGCCGCAGCCGCCGCAGCATCATGATGATGATAATGGC